>MVAJ01000127.1:0-23295 GCA_014825545.1 Cystofilobasidium capitatum
GTCATCTCGACTGGTGGTACTCTCTCTCCTTCAACTATCGCTCTCTTTGACCATTGGCGTGGCCTTATGCCTTCCTACTCTCTCTTCTCTCGTCTCCTCTCACTGTCCCTTTTGCGTGCTCGGGCTCAATTCTTCGCGTTCTAGTGCGCCCTTCTATATCCTCGGGCTCCCACTTAACTCCAGTTACGTTTAATAGTTCGAACTCTGGCCCTCGCTGCACATATCATGCCTCCTTAAACCCTAACCCCTCCCACAGCGGTCCTGTCTCCGAGTAGGACATCGCGGTCGTATGGGCAGGCACTCTTGAAGGCGCCGACCCAGCCTTAACTATTCCATTCTGCTTCTTTGGCCTTGCCCCTTGCCTATCGATGCTCCTAGAAACCCTTAGTCTTCAAGAGGAAGGGCAAAAAGGTATCTTTAGACCGATGCCGGGGTCGAACCGACGATCTTGAGCGGGCTTAGAACCGAAAACTCACGCCATACCACTAGGCCAATCGGTCATTGGTATAAAAACTTACTTAGTCAAATCTATATCCCGCGTTTGAGATTCCCGATCTGAGCTTAAATGTTAGGCCTGAACGAGTCTGGCCTTCGATTCCACGACCATCACCCTGCCTCCTTACCAAGCTGCATCGCTCACCTCTTCTTTTGCCGAATGAAACTGGAGAGAATGGGCCAGACGCGACGACGATCCTGTTTGTCCCGGCTGCTCTGCGCCCCGCTCGACCACCCCCCTCGTTCCCTCTCATCGGTCGACCTCTCTAGCTGAGCTTCTGGCCAGGACGCCTCGTCGACCTTCTTGCTCTTTCAAACGATCCTCTGTACGCTGCTCCCCTTCTCCACTCCTCTCGTGTGCTGGCTCAGTCGGTTCGCTTGACAGAACTGGCCGCTCGCTCTCGCAGGCGGATTCCCCCCCCCCCCCCCCACCGTCGTCCCCTTCCTCTCGCCCCATCCCCTTCTTTATATTTAACCTCGAACCTTTTTCTAGCTGTTCGGTAGGGTCTGATGGGCTGGAAAGGTGGTCTCTGGAGGAGATCAGGGTCCAGGCAAGGTCTGAGCGGTCTCGCATTTGGTCGGAGGGACGCTCAATCAGTACGTCCGCAGGCTCTCATGTTTACTCCTCTCTCCTTACTTGCCGTCTTTGCTACGAGCTCCCCGTGTCGGCCTGATGTCTGGTGTGTGTGACGTCTACCCCTTTTTCGTCACTCCGCCCCATCTTCAGGCTCGGTGTTGTGGACTGTCACTTTGCGCCCTCCATTCTCAGCTCTCCACCCCAAGCACCTGGCCGAGAGGCATCCGGCATGACTCTGGCGATCTCCTGCAGCACTCGTTAGTCCTTCGCTTGGCACTGCATTACCGGTCTGACGCGCCGTCATTTGGGTCGCAGCACGTCTCCTGCACGCACACTCGCCACTCCCGTCCTCTTTCACTCCGGCCCTGACTCGCCATTGCCCACTTTTCGTGCCAACATCAATGTTGCCTGCTGATGTCTTCTGGATGGACCGTCGTGGCGGAGGAGGGTCGATAAGGTCAAGTTGTGGAGAGATCGCGCGCCAGGCAATGCGACACCCACTCATCATACGGCCTTTCCATACTTCATCTCGACGAGACCTCGCAACCGACCAAGTCGTCCAGCCGGTGGTGCTGAAGAAAAATGACGAACGCCAAAGCGACGCACACCGAAGCGACATCACAGCCGGCCGACACCGAGGATGTAATGATCATTTGCGTTCTTTCCTTTTGCGCGTGCAAGAGAAAATCGCCAGATAGTCGCCAGATGAGTAGAGAGCTTGGGAATCTGACAGCACGCAAAGAGTGTACTGCTTCGAGGGCACTGGTGAGCCAGGTGAGCAGCCTGTCGCTCGACGTCCTTCTACTAGGCTGCCCTCACACTTCGTCCACCGTCAGCAGACGGTCCCCGCGATCAAAGGTCCGCTCGAGACGTGTCTTCTAAGTAATAGCACATCTACATCTATATCATCTCGCGCTCTTCGTCCTTGCGCCTCTTCTCGCGCATCTTGGACGCCGACCACTGACGAGCCTTGATC
Organism: Cystofilobasidium capitatum; assembly: GCA_014825545.1. Classification (NCBI taxonomy): domain Eukaryota; kingdom Fungi; phylum Basidiomycota; class Tremellomycetes; order Cystofilobasidiales; family Cystofilobasidiaceae; genus Cystofilobasidium; species Cystofilobasidium capitatum. The sequence goes on from MVAJ01000127.1 coordinate 2,049, forward strand.
TGGCTCTGGACTCGAACGGTGTCGTCATTTTTCTTCGTCGGCTGAGCGCGCACACACGTCCCCCGACCTCGGTCGTTCTTGGAGAGCGCGAGTGGTGCGCATCCGGCGTATATGCTGCGGCTGCCGACAGTGTCGATGAGAGCGCTGATGAGGGCGCCGGTGCTGTCGTCGTACACGCATGAGATGTAATCACTGCAGAGTGAGGTGAGAGAGACAGCAGTCAGTACGAGGGAGGACCAAGTAGAGGAAGCGAAGGAGAGCAGTCGCACCTCTTGGCGTAGGACAAGCTGTAGATGTGCAAAAGAAGATGGCAACGGGTCAGCCTTGCCGTCCTGATCGCCAGCGTGTGTCGCGAGGCCAGAAAAGAGGAGATGAGCAACGTACTAGCTGCAGACAGTCGACGTTCCAGTAGAAGATGCCTTGCCCTGACTGTCCAGCGAGTCGAGTCCAAAGTCGGACGGTACGGCGTCGGTGAGTGGTGGACAGGTGTCTGTTGCGACGGCCACCAAGGGCTGGGGTCAATGCTGGGGCGAGAGACGAGAGAGAGAGACCAGAGAATATGAGACGTACAGTAGCAGCCGGGAGCGAGGGACTTGGACAACAACCTGTTGAATTGGACTTGTTGGTTGGACGAGCCCGAGATGGGAAGTGGGAAGCCAGACGCAGTCTGGAGGGCCGACAGGGCGGCGAGGACGATGGTAGCGGCGGCGGGAGCGAACATGGTTGCGGCGGATCGAAGTGGAGAGGGGAGCGGGCAACGGGACCAAGGCCAGCTTGATCTACTTGAGGGGGAGAACGAGAAGGACAAAGCAAAAGGGTGCGTTGGCTGGGCTGCTGCAAGGACTGATGGGGAGAAAGAAGAAGGTGAGGACCTGTCTGTCCCTTCCTGAGCCTTTTAGGGGAGCTCGAACGTCCGTGCGTGCGTTCGCCTGAGGGCGAGCATCTGGCTTGATCCGAGAGGCGAGTAAGTTGATTCGTTGCAAGGGGGGAAAGCCTCTTCAGACGGAGTTGGCTGGTCGAGGGCGGAAGTCTCGTCGGTCTCGGATCAGACAAAAACACGATCGAGAACTCCGCCGATAGCCTTTTGCTGCAGCGCACTTGCACGCTGACCCTTCTTTTCAGCGCTCACCGAAGTCAAATTCACTCTAACCTTGCGAGGGTATTTAGGCGGGATGGGTGCGTCAGAATTGGTGGCGGAGGGATAGATTCTGGCGCTCGACACGCAGGAACCTTCACGTCGACCCGTCCGACGACGAGGCTTGGACACCTTGCTGCTGTTGTCTCGCTCCCGACACGACTGACTGCTGAAGGGCTAAACTACAATTCAGTGGAAGGAGGAAGGTCTCGAAACTGACGGAAGAGGGCGAAAGGTATTCTGACGAGCGACCAGGTCGCCCTTGCAGTTTTCATCGGATTGACGTGCCTTGAGACGCCCATCGACCTCAACTCCAGTAACCTTGGCACCGAAAGGCGGTCAGGGCGAGGTTCGTACCTTTGACGCTAGTGTTTAAGGACGGAGGGTTGGGTAGGGACGATCAACGATCAATCCGACAGGACTTGTCTTCTGTCAAGGATGCCTGTCTCGAACCCTCCCACTCTCGCCCGCGCCCTTGCACCCAGCGTTAGCCCTTTCTCGAGTCTCTCTCTCCCAGATTCTACGACTCTGCAAGGAAATGGTAGGGGCGGGGGGCGGATGAAGTTGAGGAAAGGATGTTCGTACTCCCCCCCCCTCCTTTGCCGGCTTCTCCCTCCCTCTCTCGAGCAGTCGCTCTCCTACGTTCCATGCGATGCGCTCTTGCTGTCCCAACGTCTCCATGGCGAGGTCTCAGTGAACAGGAATATGTGCTGGCAGTCGTACTGAAATCGGCCTCGGTCATGGTCTCGTGCGGCCGGCTTGCCATTCGAGGGAGCGCCGTTGGCTGCAGCCCCTCGTACCAGCACCTCAACAGATCCTCCCACTCGATAGCACAGCGTGCTTTCAAGACGCAGTAAGGCCCCAGGCAAACACGCCCGCTCCCGCCTCGAGTTGACAGCAGACGAACGGAGAACTCCCACACCTTGCCGAGCCCCGACGACATGCGCCTCTTCAGCACCTCGCAGGTCTACCCAGACGACTTCTCGACCGTCGCGCTGGCCTACATCCTGCGCTACCCAAACCCGTTTGCTCGGCACATCATCTCGGTTGATGTCCTCTCGAGGACCGTGACGGAAGAGGGCACGTTGAAGACGACGAGACTGATCCTCAAGGTACGCTCTCCCCCGCTCCTTCTTCGTCCTTCCGCGGGAGCTCGCTCCACCAGCCTCAGACGCTGATGGCCCTGCTCCCCCTTCACTTTGTTGCTTCAGAGCGGCAAGATTCCGATGTGGGCCATGGCTCTGGTCGGAGGCAAGGGCGTCGGTGCCTGGGTGCTGGAGGAGTCTGAGGTAGGTCCTGCTCTCGTGCCGGACAGCTTTGTCTCCTGCCCTCAAGCCCTCAAGCATTGACTATTGTCTTCTTCGACTCCCCAGTGCAACCCGTACCCGCCCTACAAGTACCTCAAAGCGACCACTCGCAACATCAATCACGGTCACCTGCTCTCGGTCCACGAGGTTTGTCTCGCTTCGAGCATGCCGTTCTGCGTCCCCAAAGTACTCACACGACTCTTGCCTTTCCTCTCCTCCCTGCAGACGACCCTACTCCACCCAACACCGATACCTCTCACCTCCATCACCCCCGCACCACCATCAACGACGCACGAAACGACAGGCATCATCACAACGCAGCTCAATGTCGGTCAAGTTCTGCGGGAGAAGGTCGAAGGGTTCGGCGAGGGCAGGTTCGTTAGGGGGATCGAGAAGTCCAAGCTCGGTCTGCTAGACGTCATTACCAAGCTCAAGGAACGGCGGCTGAAGCTCCGCGAAAGCGCAGGCAGGAGCGTCGGACTCGTCGGCTTGGGCTGAAAATGTCGAGGAGTGACGTCTTCCAACTTGCTATGTCTCTAGCTGTACTCCTAGTGTGCCCTCCTCCTTGAACCCCCTCCTTACTCCGTCCCTCGCGCTCTCGCTCGCACTTCTCGAACCTGCACTGCCACCGTGTATCAGTATGCCGCTCTCGCCTCCTGATTGCTGCGCGTGCGCGACCGTCCCAAGCGCGTCCTGCTCCTTCGTCGACACGAAGATGTTACAAGGGCATGGCAGAAGACAGAATGAAGACGAGGTTTATATGCTGTCGGCAGCCGATATGTAGAGCACTGGTGACCGAGAACGAAGGGCACAGGTCAGCAAGCCGGGATCGTGTGCCAGGATGAGCACGACAGCAACTGTTCTCCCACAAGCCGTCTGTGCAGACCTAGCAGCCTACTCCTTTACGGGAAGAATCTCCTCCCTCTGCTCCTCGCTCCGCACCACCCGAACAAAAGAGGAAAGGGCGCGAGACTGACCGTTGTTTCCCCTGATGAACGCGTCCCCGAACTCTGCCTTTCGAACACCGTTGACGTACTCGACCGTGTGCTCGAGCGCAATGTTCATGTAGCCGTCCAAGCACGAGAGGGTACCTGGAGCAAAGACAAACGGAGATGGAGAGTCTGTGTCAGTCGGTCGTCCTGAAGTCTGGAATGCAGCTGACCAGCTGTATCTGCGGCCCTTGAGCGGCCTCGGCCCTGACGTTCCACCTGCCCAAAGCCCAGCAACCCTCCCGTCTCCCCCTCAGCTGGACACTCCATCCCACCTTCGAGACATCTTGGAGACTGGTCCTCAAGCTATAGGCAACGGGGTCCAGCTCTCCCATGCCGTGGCTGCCCTCGCTCGTGCTTCATGCCTGCAAGAGTCCGACCTGGTCTGCAACCTCCCCATCAAACTGCTGACCAGCTGCAGTCGCCAAAGTGCTCCTGCCCTTCTCTTCCTGTGGTCTGCGACGCGCACACGTCTGCTGGCTGGCGCCTTGAAGAAAGGGGAAGGACCGCACCTCTGTAGTCGATGCCCGAGTTGAGCCTGACGACAACCTCTGAGCCGACGACAGCCTGCATCAGACAGACGGAGAGTGGGTCAGTGTCTAAAGACGAGAGGAGGACAGGCAGCAGAGGGGAAGGAGCGCACCTTGAGGAAGCCCGAGGGCGAGCCGGCCGACGACGTCTGGGGCGGGGGTGAGGCGGGAGCGGGGGAAGCCATCTTGGTGCAGGAGGAGCAAACGGCAGTGGGGTTGGGAGAGAAAGTAGGAAGCAGACGGTGAGCCCTCGAATGTGATGCTGACAGCGAGCGTAGAGAGACGTACGTTTGCGAGAGGGAGTGGCAGGGAAGAAGGGGAGGTCGACGTCGAGGGCGAACGGTACGACGGTCAGCTCGAACCTCACTCGATCTCGTTCCTGATCCTGAAACGTATACGCACCTCCCCACCTCTCCTGCAGGTAGGCCACTCAACTCCCGTATGCTCTGTCCCGCTCGAGTGTCCGCTCAACTGACGAGTCTGCGTCCGGTCGTTTTCTCTGCCACCAGCGCCGTCCTTCCTGCGCGCGCGCCGCCCTTCTTCCAGCCCGCTTCCTCCGACCCCTCTCTCCTTCCATCGCACTGACTGCAACTCCAACCACACACCCCTCTCGCAGTCAGCCCGACTGGAGGAGACAATGTACTGGCCTTTCTCAACGCCGACTCTTCTGGCGTCGTCCGAGGATGGTCAGCAGGTTCAGTCGCTCGCCTTCAGCCGGACGGCGGACCTCTTCCTCACCCTGTCCTACACCCAGCTCGACCTGTTCAACGCCAAGGTACGATCCATAATCGCAAACAGTAGGCAATGTCTGGAGCGCGCAGGATCTGACTTTACTTATTCTCCTGGTCGGTCTGTCTGCAGCCCGGAGTCCTCCTCAGCAGGGTTCAAAGGACGCCCAGAGGCATCGCCGCCGAGGGCCGCTTCAAGCGGGCCTGGTTCTCCTGGGACGCCCGAGCCGTCTATGTTCTCGTAAGCTTCCTCTTGATCTTCTGGTCCTTTCAAGGCTCAAATTCGTTGACTCACTCGCATACGTTATGTAGACGGACAAGCACTACCTGCTGGTCTACCATCTCGAGGCCGCAGCTGCGCCGTACGAGTACATTCCGCCCTCGATTCGACACGTCGACTCGTTCTCTCCCGGACCGGGCGAAGGATCGTATCTCGCAGGCTGGAACCTCAAGTTTCTGTCGTCGACCCTCGTTCCTGGTGCTTCAAGGTGCACACTGGTCCTTCCGTTTGCTTAACCCTAAAACGGTCCTCCACTCCCTTGCTGACCTGAGTTTCTTCCTTCTCCGTTTGCAGTCTGGTCGTACGCTCCGACGGTCTGACGGTGCTCCTCCTCTTCCCTCACCCCGCCCTGCTCCACATCCCACTGCCGTTCCCCGAACACCTCCCCGACCCACAAAAGCTCCATATCTCGGACGAGTCGCTCTCGGTCGAGCTCGGCGAATCTCCAAACTCGCAAGACGACATCGAACCAGACCTGAGCTGGAACCGAGCGTTGGGGATCTACTGTCTTATCCTTCCAGGAGGAAAATGTTTCGTCCTCTCTCCACCGACACCGCCCCTTCCCCATCTCCCAGACTCGTTCGGAGCGTCTTCGATCTCTCTCCCTAGAGGGTCGATATCGGAAGCACCGCGTGGAGGGCACGAGAGTGCAACTTGGGAAGTCAAAGAGCTCGAGTTGCTGGAGGAGGTCAGAGGTGGGGTGGGCAAGAGCGCAAAGGTGCAGACGAGGGCGGTAAAGGCCGAGCTCAACGGCAGGTTGAGCATGCTGGCCGTGGGATCCACATCGTACGTTCCTCTCAGCCCCCTTCTTCGGGATTGACGTTTCGGACCTGACGTTCGACTTGAAAATCTTACAGAGGCGTTGTCCACCTCTTCTCCTTGCCATCTCTGCTCCCTCACACGGCCCAGCCACTCAGCCTCCCTCAAAGCGCTCAAAACCATCGACTACGCTCTGGGCCGGTGCAACATCTAGCCTGGACTCCAGACGGCAGCGCGCTTGCCGTCGGCTGGCAGTTAGGCTGGGGATGCTGGAGCAGTGGAGGTCGTCTGCTCGGCTGGGGGATGCGCGAAGACGACGCCAAACGAGAGGCAGAATCAGAAGATTGGCTCGACGGCGTTCAATGCTTGGGCTGGATCGGAGGGGGTCTCGATCTCGTGTTGCTCGCTCGACAAACCGGTCGGATCTTCATCATGCCCTTCGCCAAATCCTCGTTCAGCACCTTGCCGACACCCTCGTCCACGCTCTACCCCTTACTACTCACGTCTTCCTCTTTACTCCTCTCACCCATCGCATCCCTCCCGTCGTCATCTTACCTCTCGACCCTCCATTCTCTGCCATCGTCCTTCGTCACCATCTCCCTCCCGTCGTCCTACATTCCCTACCAGTATCCATTGCGCTATGCGACCGTCTCGGACGACGGCAAGCTGGTCGCAGTTGCCGGTCGTCGAGGGTTCGCAACGTGGTCGAGAGGGAGTGGGCGGTGGAAGATCTTTGAGCGTGAAGAGGACGAGGAGCGCTTCAGGGTCAGGGGAGGGATGTGTTGGTTCCTGCACGTACTCGTTGTTGGGGTTGAGGAGGAGGGAAAGCACTACGTTCGTCTTCTCCCGTACTTACCACATCCGCTTGGCAAAGACTGACAACCGGGCGAATGAATTCAGCTTCGGTTGTACTCTCGAGACGACACCCTGTCGTCCACCTCGCACCTCTCGTCCGTCCAGCTGCCGGCCCCGATACACCTGGTCTGCCTGCACGACAACTCCCTCCTCATCTACACGACGGCCAACACGTTTTACCACTTCCTTATTGTTCCGACGGAAAGAGAGGTGGAACTTCGACTTTGTGGGAGCATCAGCTTCGAGGGTGTCGTCCAGGTTCCTGGAAGAGTCAGAGCGATGAGTTGGCTGATTCCACTTGCCCAGAAGAGTGCGTCTCCTTTCACTCACCGTGTGACTGCTGAGTTCCTAACTCAGAAACGCTTCCAGAGCTCGGAAATCCCGCGGACGACCTTCCTCTCGCCACCGTCATCTTCCTCATTGACTCCTCGCTCGTCCTGCTGCGACCTCGCAAAGCTTCCTCCCACCACTCCCATCGACGGTCAAACTCGCTGCGTCCAAGCTCGCCATCCGCTCCAGTTCACAAGCGGGCCAACTCCCTTCGACCTTTGGAACCCGAGGAGGTCAAGTACGACTTTCAAGTTCTGGCCGATCGAGTCGAAACGTACTGGACGCATCTGAGCGGCATCGGAACGCTCGAAAACTCTCTTTGGGCTTGGGATGGAGAGCGACTTCGAGTCTGGCTAGATGCCTTGACGGTCGACAGGGTTGAGAGTGGGAGCATCAAGGGAGAGGAAAGGGGATACAAACGAGTCGGCGAGAGTGTCAGCATTCCGCTCGACTTCTATCCGCTGTGTAAGCCCCTTCATGTCTGTCGACTCAAGAAGAGTCCTGACGTTGGTCTCTTTCACCGTGTTTCAGCGGTTCTTATGGACAAGGGTATCATCGTCGGCATCGAGTCGGAATTGTCGATGCGGCGATCGCTCACGTTTGGGACCTACAAAGTCCTTACCTCAACCCATCTCTTCCTTCCGCACCTCCTTCGCTTCCATCTCTCTCGAGGCCAGATCAAGGCGGCAGTCCAGTTCGCGTCCCACTTCCAGGACCTGTCGTACTTCGCCCACGCCCTCGAGATCCTTCTCCACGGCGTCCTCGAGCAGGAGGCGGACGAAGGGCCCGCTCCGAGTCCTAGGGTGGTGGACGGAGTCGAATGGAGTGCGCCTCTGTCGGACCTGTCGCCCATGTCACCAAGCTTCAACACTCGAATTCTGCCTTCGGACGACGCACCTATCGAGGGAGAGCCCCCGACACCGACGCTGGACGGAGTAGGGGTTCTGCCTCTCGTTGTCGAGTTCCTCGACCATTTTCCTCAGGCCCTCGACGTCGTTGTTGGATGCGCGAGGAAGACCGAAGTCGCGCGTTGGGACTTTCTGTTCGACGTCGTTGGTAACCCGAGAGACCTGTTTGAGGTTCGCCCCTCCTTCTTCCTTCCCACTTCAGCTACTGACCTGCGTCCGTCCCTTCCAGATTTGTCTTAAGACCAACCAGCTCAAGACGGCGACGTCGTACCTTCTCGTCCTTCACACGCTCGAGCGGTTGTCGTCTCCCTCCACCGACACGCTCCGAGTCATCCGGCAGGCCATGCGCGAAAACGAGTGGGACCTCTGCAAGGACCTGCTCCGCTTCTTGCACAGTGTCGACGAAGAGGGTCAGGAGCTGGCCACGGTCGTCCAGCAACTCGAGATCTTTGGTGCCTCGGAGTTTGACGTACTAGTCAAAGGGACCACGGCCGACACGTCGCCTTACGACCCCGTCGTCGCCCAACCGACGACTCTCGATCCGACCCCGTCAACCTCGTCTGCAGCAGAGCCGGCCACACAGTCCCCGCTCGCGCACACTCCTTTGGCTGTATCCCCTACGGTTACACCCACAGCGAGCCGCACCCGCCCTCCGCTCCCGACCTCCAACTTATCTTCCTCGTCCACCAACGGGCTCTCGTCGCTCCTCTTCGGCTCCTCACCCTCAGGATCGGCAGGCGTCTTCTCTCGTCCGATGGGTCCCCAACAACCTTTTCCCCCGTCGAACTCTCCCAGTCCGAGCCCTGTCAGACCGAGAGTGGGCGAAGGCTCGACGCGCTGGGTCTGAGCTACCCGACGAAAACTTGTAACGACTCTCACGATGCTCATGCCCTTACCTACTCTACATCTCTGAACAGTGTAAGAGCAACCAACCATCTATCACGTATCTAAGCACTGTCGGACCCGCTACTGCCCACACGCAAGGGGTTGGGCGAGTTCCAGAACCGCCTGACTTCACGTTGCCCCAGCGCACCACTCTGCTGTCCGAAGCCGAGCTCGCCGAGGATACCTCCAATCTGTTGCGACCCCTTGGGTCCCGAGACAGCGCTGATAAGGCCGTCCGGTCCGGAGACGAGGAAGAGCGTTCGGGCGGTGGGGGAGAGGGCGGTGGGGCGGGACGAGTTGTCCTCCACAGGCAAGGCGGACTCGGTCGGTGCTGATGCGGGAGCGGGGGAAGACGAGAAGAGCGACGTGATCTTACCAAATATCGACTGTCGAGCGGCGGTGGGCGAAGGCAAGGATGTTGACTTGTCAGTGTCAAACAGGAGGTTCTTGAGGGACTCTGCCGTTACTCGCCCAGGCGAGAGGTCGACCAGTTCGAGTCGTGCAGGCAACCGCTCGGGTTCCGGGAGGTGCTCCTGGATCATCTCGAGGGTGAGCGTAGGGCTGGCGTGGATGAGAGTGAGAGTGGGCAGGTCGGTCGGTGCGGGGAGCGGCGTGACCCGCTCGGGAGGGATGAGGGAGTGGATGAGCTGGAAGAACGGAGAGACACCGGTGCCACCAGAGATCTGAGCAGTCGAGCAGCACATGTCAGCTGGATTGAGCGTAGTTCAAGGAAAGATCCGACTTGCGATGGACAGACCATGACGACCCGATCCCAACCCCTCAGACTCCAGCCCTCGCCTCCTTCCTGCTCCCCGACCCGAACGTCCTCCGTCTGAGTCTTGATGGGACCCCTGATCTCTGGCCAATCGAACCGCTTGAGGCCGTGAATGTAGCGAGACACCTCTCCGGCATCCTCCCTCTTGACGAGGATGGACAGCTGCGTGTGCGAGCCGGTGACGTGAGGGGGAGGAGGAAAGATGGTGTAGGGCTGCGAAACAGAAACAAAGACTCGAGAATTAGCAATCAGAATCGCAGGATCAAAGGCACAGGTGCTCGAGACGACAGGGCAGGAGGACGTACGCGTTCGATCTGGAGGTTGGGGTCCTTGACCATGAGGTGGTAGGGGGCCGTCTCGCTCTTTAGGTTTCCCATGACCATCGGGTGCTCGTCCGGCAGTCGAAGCGTCAGGACCTTGTACCGTCCGTCCGTCGTGTCGGTCTTGCCGAGTGTCTCGACCCACTCGACGGGGAAGGCCTTGTACTCGTCCTCGGAGAGGAACGGCATGTCGGCGGGCAGGAAGATGCCGTAGCAGATTCCGGCAAAGATGAGGGAGCAGATGAGGACCTTCTTGACATCGTTTCGGGGCAGGAAGCGTGCGCTCGGGTTTGGGTCGTCCTTGGGATTGACCTTGTGGTTGACGGGCGAGAACTTCTCGAGGAAGGCGACCTTGGGCGACGGAGCTTCGTGAGGGAGCCGGACCTGGCGAATTTGGGAGTGGGAGAAGGCGGCTCGCTGAGCAGACGCATGCAGCAAACTAGGACTAGCAAGCTTGGGCAGGAGGGCGGACGACCTGGAGGAGAGAGGGCGGAGGGCAGAGGCGACCATGGTTGCCGCGAAGGGAGAGGGTCGAGGGAAGGGAAGGTGGGCGAGGTCGAATCGGAGCGGTCGAAATCGAGACCTGCGAGCTCTGGGGCAGGAGGCGGGACGCTTGAGGGTAGGGAAGCGGAGGATAGAGGTCACTGGCCGATCAAGCAGGCTGTTCTGAAACTGGCAGTCGAAGTTGGGATTCTAGGGTAGAAGGTAGGGGTGAGGGGTGCGTGGGCGATTTTGAGCTCCGTTCGTGGGCTGAAAACGACAGGCGTACAACAAAACCTGGCACAAAGAAGCTTGCAACGAACGAACGACAAATGAGGAGAAAGTACATGGTAGAAAGCAAAGGTCTGTCTGAGCCAACCGACCCACTCGTCTCGCACTAGGCTATCACCCCTTCGAGAACCAGACGAGCAAAGGGTACTGAGACGCGCAACTCTGAAGAGAGCCCAACGGGTTCTCTTCAGACCTCGGTTTCCCTGCTCATTGACGCTCATCCTACGTTGTTGAAGGTAGGAGAGCAAAGGGGGAAACCTTATAAAGAGCAGAGGGTCTCCCCGGCCGCACGGACGGGGATGGTCGAGGGATCAGAAGCGAGTGCAGGCCGTTTCCTCTTTTTGTGCGGGTCCGCGGAGTTTGAAACTTCAACGCTCGTGTGGCGTACAGGACAATAAGGCAAGGCACTTGTTCGCGAGAAGTCGAAGAGGGAGGGTCAAAGAGATCATGCATGGAAGCGGGGGGCAAGTTGCTGTCGCACAGTGCGGGAGGCGTGGCTCCTTCGTTTGTGTCCCCCCCCCCCCCCCTTCCCCCCTCACTCCCCCCATCCCCTCCGATTCTGATCTGGACTCCTCCATGTCGTGGCTCAGGCTTAAGGTCCGACCAATGCAACGGGGAGTCAAGCCGCAATGTCGCTGCCCTTCTCGAGGCGCACGTCAAGGGCCATAAGGGTTGGCCAGGAACCGTTGCTTGTGTTCAGGCGTGTCCGAGAGTTTGCGCTCGATCTCGATCGATGCGAGATGGTGCCGACAAGAGACGACTGTTGTTTCTATCGAAAAAGCGCCGAGAAGAGGCTCGTTGAGTACTTCGATCCGACAGGGCGCGCGATTGATACTACCTGCGAGAAGAGCGACGACAGGTCAGCACAAAGGGCCGCGAGAGATAGGAAGAGGTTTTGACGTACCTCCGACGACGAAGCAGTTTAGCCGACCGAGCGCATCTCCAAAACCTCTTGCAAGCCCAAGGCAGGACCTCCCGACGTGACCACCATCGCTCTCGGCCCGACCCTTACACCCTCCCACGACCCCTTCGAATTCGCAAAAGTAGGCAGCAACGACCGACGAGCAGATTGACGTTTCCTCCACTTGCCGCTAAAGGGGCAGAGCTTCCTTCGTCCTCGCTCAAGCGCCGACAGCGGTCGGCCGGGCGAGTTGGCGACAAACGGTAAGGAGGTGTTGAAGTCGACGCCGTCGTTTTCGAAGAAAGTGTGCTGGCGAGACTCCTGGACGCGTGTAGTGATCCGGGGCATGTTGACGAGGGTGAGCATGGAAAGAAGTTGAAGCCCAGGGAGGAAGATGAGCGCGGCCTTGTCCCAGCCAGTGTTGTCAATCGCGATGGCAACAAGAAGAGACAGCTGGAAGAAAACGATGACGACTCCGTTGACCGACGCAAGAAGGGAGAGGTGTCGGAGGACCTCGCGAACATTTCGACCTACGCCAATCTCATTCGAGCCGAACGCCATGGCCGTGAAGAGGTCGTACGTGATGGTGGCCGTGATGCCGCAGTCCACAGCCAATGCTGTACCAAGCCAGGCTGCCTCGAGGCGAATGAAACTGAGAAGTTGTGGATGTGCGTCAATACAGGCAGCGACAGAGACAGGGGGCAGGAAAACTCACGACGTGCTGGGATGGAGGTACGTGAGGATGTTGATCGAGAGTCTGATCGAGGGTCAAGCGGGTCTTTTTGGTCAGTATGGGTCGCTCAGTCAGGACAGAAATTGAGATAGACACTCACAAAGGGCCGATCTGATTGACACTGTACTGGCTTGCCGTTCCAAGCGCAAAGGACGAGATAGAGAGCGATGCGATGAGAAGGAACAGCGCCTTCCGCGTGATGGACAGTTGGCCGTGGAACGAGTGGGCGAAGTCGTAGCATCTCCGGATCAAGAAGACTGCCGGTCAGAAGAGAAAAGGAGGGTCAGCGCAAGGTTCGCGCGCCAATGTTGAAGGAAGAGGTCTGACCTTGACAGAGGAAGAGGATGGTCAACTCGAGGTAGCAGCTGGTCGCTGTCCCGAGCACGTCCGGTTGAAGGGCAACGTAGTCGAAGTCTCCAAAGTGTTCAACGCAGACTGATCAACGAATACGAACGGCAAGGTCAGTGATGAGAAGCCAGCGACCGAAGCAGCATCAAAGACGGACCCTTGATGATCGTCCGGGCGTGTAGGCCCATGTCTACCGTCAACAGGACTGAAGGAGAATAAGCGATTTGGTCAGCATACAGCCAGCCCGACGCGAGGGGGAAGCGGGGGCGGGGGGGACGAACCGAAGAGGATGCAGAGCATGCTCTTTCGCCAACTGCTGTCCGACGACCGCCCGGTGAAGAGAAGGGCACATAGCTGTACAAGGATGGCTCCATAGACGGCCCAGCTGAAGCAGTGAGGTGAAGGGTCGTCAGCAAGAAGCCGAGGACGAGCGAGAAAGTGGAGAAGGAAGCTCGCCTGAGCGCAGTCGCGACGTGGAACGGCACCCCTCCGGCCATAACGCGTGCGAAACCTTCCTCCTTGAGCATGTTGAGCTAGGACAGGAGTAGCAAGAGGAAGTAAAGAGCTGTGGGGGACGAAGGCAAGGATGCTTTTTCTCCCCTGCAGTCCTTTGAGGAGAGCGAGCGCCCCGCCGGACCGTCGCGTGCAGGCATGCCATATGTTTGCCGAACTTTCGGCTTGGGCAGCAATAAATCGAGGGCGTCCAGGGGACTGGTCGTCGAGCAATCGGCAGGGCGGACGCTGCAGAAGCAGGCGGTGGATGACAGGGCTGGAAGGGATCGAAAGGCCGTTAACTGAGTCTGAACCTGTCTCAGAAGAGGAGTCGGCCACCAACAGTGAGCTCGGATGCAGAGGACAAGCTGAGCAGCAGAGAGAACCAGCGTGTTGTGTATGTTTGCTTCTGCTTGCGACAGGCTGGCCAGCCTGCAATTAAATCGAGCGGGGAGCGAGGGTGGTGAGTCGAGGTACGTGTCGACGCTGGCGGCGAGTGAGCGAGCAGGTCGGCCCAGTGCTTGAGCGGACCAGGGCAGCGCCCGTCAACGCGACTGGCCCTTGTGGTCCGTTCAAGGACAATGCCGGTATCTGGTACTGCTGCCGAGAGTCAGTAAGAAGAGCAGAGATATAGCCGGGTCGGCAGTCAGGAATTCAAAGGTGGGTGCTCGTCCAGTCGAGCCAGTGGCCCCAAACTTCGACAACCGTTGCTAATCGTGCATACAGCTCCCTCGCCCCCCACACCGGTTGCAAAAGGGATGATAAGAAACCAACAAATAAAGCCCAACAGATGCGAGACGAAGAAGTGTTTGCTAAGAGACCATCAGATTCCGTCAACTCAACTGCCCAGCGACCTCCTGCACGAGCCCCCTCACCTCCTTCTTGGATACCAGCCCAAGCTTACCCTCGAGCACCGCTCGTGCACCTAGCACCTCTAGGTTGGGAGCCAGTTCGGTCGTGTAGTACGGACTCTTGTAAAGCAGAAGCGCGAGGGCCGCAACGAGACGGTACACTGCAAGTTTAAACTGCACCCGTCAGTTCTCAATCGGAGCAGAGGATGCAAGAGTAGGAGAAAGCACTCACGGACGTCCTCCTTCTTCTCCTCGACCTTGATAGCCTCCAGAACGGCAAAAACGACCTCGAGCACCCAATCTCCCTCCTCCTCCCCCGCCGACTCAGGCTTCATCCCTCGGTGATCATGCACCCGATGTCGGACCGAAGCTACGTTGAACGCGATCGCAGCGGCCGCGCTCTTGGTATGCTCGTCCTCCGACAGTAGACTGTCTACCAGGAAGGTCGTGAAAGCAGTCCGGGAGGTGGATGTGGGCGAGACGAACAGGACGGCGAGGGGAAGGAAGGAAAAGCAGTTGGCGATCAGTCGGAGGATGGTGAGCAAATACGGCCGAGGCAGCGACACGTCGGACGGAGAGTCGGCAACGACGTCGGTGCAAATCTTGAGCAGGCCGGTGCTGGACGACGTCGGGGTCGAGATGGTGGCGAGCGAGCAGACCTTCGGGTCGAGGATGGCCACTCGCCAAAGGTCGAAGACGGGGAACACTTGGTCCAGGGGCAGGTGCGCCTTGAGAAGTTCGGTGTGACCAACGAAAGAGGTGATGAGTGTTTCGAGGTTCTTGCCCTGCGGCAAAGTCTTAGTCTGTAGGAAGGGGACGACGTCCTGCTCGAAGAAGGTCTTGACGGCCGCCTTCTGGTCCGAGGGAAGTGTCAACGAGTCGACGGACGGCAGAAGCTTCCCAAGCAAAGAAGTCCAGTTGGGGGTCTGCGAGTACAGGATGGGAGTCGTCGAGATTGCCTTGATGGCAGGCAGAGGCAGGGAGGCGTGAGGATGAGGAGGGAAGGCTTGCCAGAGCCACCGATCCACAGCGTTCTCCAGCTCGCGCGCGTTGGCGCCCTTCAACTCGTCCGTCTTGGCGCCCTTCAGGAAGAAGACGAACGTAGGAGTGGCTGAGACGCGCCACTCTTGGGCTGCCGCGCTGCCGAGACCGACG
The DNA here is from genome assembly GCA_014825545.1 of Cystofilobasidium capitatum. Taxonomy (NCBI): domain Eukaryota; kingdom Fungi; phylum Basidiomycota; class Tremellomycetes; order Cystofilobasidiales; family Cystofilobasidiaceae; genus Cystofilobasidium; species Cystofilobasidium capitatum. The sequence goes on from MVAJ01000127.1 coordinate 17,101, forward strand.
CCCAGGTCCACGTCGACGAACGCAACGTCCTTTCCGGCGAGCTCTGACGACCGCAGTGAAGCGAGACGCTCAAAGTGGGGCGCTATTGCTCGGCATGGCGGACAAGTTTTTGGGTTCGTAAAGTTGGCGATGACGACCGGATGGGTGTCGAGTAGCTCCCTGAGCGACGTCGGCGAGGTTGCGAGGTGCAGGGTTGACGAAAGGGCGCCTTGCGCGGCAGATGCAGCAGGAGTCTGCGTTGGTGCTGGGGGCTGGGATGCGGCAGCAGCGACGTGTGAGAGGAGCGTTGATGCGATGTCGGTGTTGGCGAGACCGTTCAGGCCTTGGGGGTTGGACGCCGTTCGTTGAGGGGAGAACATCGCGTCGATCTGAGGTCGCAGAGACTGTCCGAAGGGAGTAGAAAGGAACTCGGCGGGGAGGTCTGAGGCAAGATATTGGACTGAGCGTCAGTAGAGCGTTTGTAGTATTCCTCCAGGGTCTGTGTGTCGCCACGTACTGGAGATCCAGGTCGGGATCGTGTTGCCTGTCAGGAAAGCTGCCACGTCGGCCGTGAAAGAGTTGCACTGATACTCAGACAGAGAGGGTCAACATCCCTCCGAGAGTGAAGAAAGCTAGTCGAGAGGACATACGTTGAAGTCTGGGCAGAAGAGGAGATGAGGGGTAGGGATCAGTGGCTGCGCCTTTTGCGAGACAGAGGCGAACAACTTACCCAGTAGATGGTACTGGCGAAGCAATGTCGCGGCTCTCGTCAGCTCGTTCTAACAGGGCACAAATAGGCAGAGAGAGAGAGAGAGAGAAAACTCCACCTTGTCCGCTCGGTAGTGATCCCTGAGCTCGTTCAGGTACTCCTCAAACGTTTCCTCTTCGAGCTCCGTCTCGCCCAAATCGACCACCTTGACAGGCCGTCCATGGTGTGTCGTCCCTGGCGGACTGACCTCCTGGATGCCCTGGCCGTAGTAGATTTCGCGCGAGCGGAGGACGATGGACGTGTGCCAGATGCCGTCGATCTGGATCCCGGCGAGGGGCATCGAGAGCGACCGGGCGAGGCCGTTGCTCAGGTCTGTGCAGAAGAGGAACAAGCGGGGGCGAGTCAGAACAAAGCAACGTCTTCGGCTTGACCAGGCTGAGAAGAAAAGGAGAAGATCCGACTGACCATAGACGTAGAGCTCAACCTTGTCGGGCATTGGAAAGAGGGAAGCTTGGCTGGTTGAGGAGTGGGCTGAGAGTGGAGGGAGAAGGCTGTGGAGCGTGCGAGGGGCGAGGAAGCAGGAGTCGGACGATACGAGAGGGACGTGTGCTGTAGCCGTCTAGCGTGAAGTTGTCTAGTAGAACAGAGTAGAGGGTAGGGAGGGACAGGCAGGGCAGGATTGTCGTTGGACGTCGGTGACGGTGCGTCTCGTCCTTCCAGCGAAGCCTCCTCGAACACGTACTTGCGCCCTCCCGCACTTACTCAACCCTCTCTGTCGCTCAAACACACCCGCATCCGCTCAGATCTGATGCGCTCGCCCGCACAGTGTTTTCAGAGACTGACTCTGGCCGCCCTTTGTCGGTCTACTCGACCCAGCAGCCCCTTCCATCGCACCCTACACGTGTCCCCTCGCAAGCACAGGAAGCAAAAAAGTCTTCTCATACCCCAGACCCAACCCCAACGACGCAAGTAGAGGACCTCACTCGTCCCGCCTGCTACTCCCACCTACGAGTCTCTCCTCTTCCCCACTCCCGCTCTTCCTCCCATACCTCTCCTTCTCCCCCTCCCCACCCTTGTCCTCCCCTTGCTCCTCCTCCTCATCGTCATCGTCGTCAATGGCGAACACAACCTCACTCTCCTTTCTCGCCACCTCAGCCTCGCGAGCAGAGGAAGAAGGAACGTCATACCCCGGCGGAGCCCGCTCCTCGCTGCCGCCGGAATGCTCGACGTCATCCTCCGAATCCCGCCGGGCGAGCTCAAAGTCGTCCGCGTCCGCTTCGTCCTCATCCTGCGACGCAAAGGATCCAGCGCAAGAAGGCAAGCCCGGAGTCAGTCTTAGTCAAGGAGGCAAGAGCAGAAGGCAGGGGGAAAAGGGATGGACAAGAAACGCACCTGCGCGATCTCGTCACTCATCGCAAACCGCAAATTCCGCCCCGTAGGCCTCCAAAGCCACCCAATCCCACAGAACACGACTGCGTAGATGGTCGAGAGCGAGCCGTCAAGGAGGAACCACCTGTACTGCCAATTCCTACCCTCCCGAAAAAAACCCCACATCGAGCGGTCAGTCCCAGGTGTTTGCGTCGCACAGAAGGAAAGCGGGAGAGGGAGGTGTGGGGGAACGAACCGGGGTGCGAAGTCGTCGCTGGACCGATCGGAAAGCGCAATGGCAGAGATGACGAAAAACCCTCCAATGGCGCAGACGGCACCCCTGAAAGAGCACACACGAAAAGGGTGAAAGAGGGTCAGATCGAAAAATCGCTTCGCCCTTGCGAGCAAGCGTGGAGGAGGAAAAAGTGGGGCAGAGGGTGTGGGGGGGAGGGAGAGACGTACATGAGGATCCGATAAAGCCGCTTGAACATCTTCAGCTTCTCGCGCTGCTTTCGCTTCTCGAGGTGCAGAATCGTCCCGTTCACTGTCCGGACCCACCCGACCAAACCAACCCAACAAAAAGGTCAGCCTCACCCTTCACCGTCCTCCCAGAGAAGTGTGGGAAAAAAGAAAAGAGGAGGGGGAACTCACGCGAAACAGCAGTCCACATCAAAAAAGTAGTCAAACTCAAACTCAACCCCACGATGATCGCCAAAAGCCCAAACAGACTGGCCGTCTCAATCTCGACGCTGACGGTGCCTAGGGAGTAGATGACGCCAAAGATGAAGTGTGCGACGGTGAGGGCTTGAATCTTGCGCATGATCGACCCGAGCGTGGGGGTGACGACCGACAGACCCATCGACTAGCAGACCCAACATCCCCAACGCATTAAAAAAAAAGGGGGTCGAGTCAGTCAGAAAATCCTACTGACACCAAAAGGAGGAAAATAGGGAAGGAGGAAACGCACAACGACAAGCAGCAAGAAGAAGCTGATCGAGTTCCGTCCAGCATTGAGAACGCTAACAACCACCAAAAATGCCGTACTGGCCGTCCCCGACCCGTGGGCGTTCAAATACCGCTTATTACCCAGAACCCCCTTCCAGTAAGGTCAGTATCCGAACGGTCCTGCTGGGAGGAGGGAGAAAGGGGGGCGGGGACGAACGTAGTAGACAAAAGTGACAAACATCTCCACGGTCAGATACCCAAGCACGGCCGAGATGTAGTGCTATTCCCACCCCAACCAAATCCCACTCGTCAGTCCCCCTCCTCGCCTTTCACAAGAGAGTCTCGCGCTGGAGGACGCACCTGGATAGGCAACAGTTCCGCCCGATACCTCCAACACAAACCCCCCCAACCCAGCCCCACCAGCAAATAAACCCCCGTAAGGAAGAGATACCAGCCAATCTTGGGATAATCGGCTGCGGAGAGTTCGCCGTCGAAGACGTTGTGGAACTTGACCTCCCCTTCGAAGGCAGCGTGCTCTGCGCTCGCCGAGGTGGTGGACGGCAGTAGGGTGACGGGTACGATGCCGACCTGTATTGTAGTCCGACAGAGGCAGTGTGTGTCAGATCCGACAGATCATCCTCGTCAAGGAGGGATAGAACAAAGGGGGCGGTCGGGGTACCCGGGGGGGGGGGGGGGCGAGGACGCACGCAGTAATACCCAGTCTTCTCAACCTTATACTCAACCAAATCCCCAGCTTTGAAAACGACGACCCCGGCCTCCTTCTCGCCCTCAAGCACCTGCTCCTCGTGCCCAACGCTCGGAGTAGCTTTAGCCGCTTTGGTCGTCGTCGTGGAAGCCGTACTGGACGACGTTGTCAAGGTCGACGACGACGACGACGACGAAACGGCCGCTTGACGCCGTCCCACCCCTCCTGCCTGCCCACTCAAGCTCGCATCAAACCGCAAGCCCTCCGTGAACACGCTCAGCCCCTCCCTCGTAACATTCCCTCCTTCCCCTGCCCCTCCTGCGTCCTCCGTCGAGGAGGAGGAGGGAGAGAGGTTGACGATAAACTCCCCCAACTCATCGGCCGTGCAGAGTGTTTGGCGGAGGGCGTCGGTCGTGCCTGCGGTGTCATCGAGGACAGTGTTCGCATGCGTTGCATTGGGGGTTGGGCAAGGCGGTGAGAGGGTGGGAGAGGGAGCGAGGGAGAAGTCAGCCTCATGCTCGTCCCGAGCGGCCTTGATCGAGAGGAAAGCAAGGAGGGATAGGGACGCACAGATGTACGTCTTGGGAATCCAAAGGTAGTCCTCTGGGTCACCCGTCACCAAGCTCGGGTTCTCGACGCCGAGGTAGTCGACTGCCAGAGAGCAAGAGCGAGAGGTGGTTTCGTCAGCCCCTTGCCGGAGGATCTACTTGACGCGAGCCCAGCCGGCAGACATAAAGCGAAGAGAGGAGAGGCAGAGGCAGAGAGAAACAGAGAGCGTGAGGAGACGTACCATCCGACCACTCATAGATGACCAGCGCCACCTGTCCTTGGCCCTGGCTGAAGTTAACTAGCGAAGCAGGAGAAAGCCGACGGAGGGGCAAAACGTCAGCTCTGCTGGGGGTGTGGGCTTCCCCATCGACCTCAAGCCCTACTGCAAAGCTGAGGGGAGAAGAGAAGGACATACGCTGGACGTGGGTGTCCTTGCCTGCCCACATGCCCGAGCAGGCCTGCCATCAGAGCACACAGAGAGTGAGTCGCCCGCAGTCGCCTGCCAGACGAGAAAGAAGTGACGGACCTGCTGCGACACGTCCTTGGATGACACGGGGACAGAGTACGCATGAGACGTAGCCACATGTGCAGCAGCCGCGGCCAGCAGCAGAGACAGAGCAGCCATTCTGATCTAGAGAGAATAGAGGGGTGGAGGGGGAGGGGGGAGATGAAGCAGAGAGAGTGTTCGATCACACCCAACCCAGGGACAGAGAACTGCACATGCATTTCTGTCTGCATGAGTATTGCACGACGCGTGTCCACTTGTCTTCCCACTCCGCCCTCAACCCACACCACAAGGATGTCGCTGCCGACGCCCGATGTGTTTCCGTTCCCCTACGCCACGCCGTACGCGATCCAACTCCAACTGATGCAGCACATCTACCACACACTCGAACACTCGCACCTGGCCATCGTCCAGTCTCCCACGGGCACCGTCCGTCCCTCCTCTCTGCTCTCCTCCTCCTTTGCTCTCCTCGTCTTCGTCTTCTAGCTCTGCGTTCTTGCTGAGTGATTTCATCTTTGGGGTGTCGCAGGGCAAAAGTCTGAGTCTTCTCACAGGCACCCTCACCTGGCTGCGTGACGACCACATCCGCGCAACCTCGCAAGCATTGGCAACCTACCAGCTCGAGCTCGAGCAGGAGGCGGACCCAACCGGTGCGTCTCCTCTCTCTTTCTCCCTCCCTCCCTTTCCCTTCCCCTTCCTGGTTTCTCTTCGGCAAGTCCGAGCAAACTGTTCTTCCTCTCTCGAGCGCGTGTGCTGCTTTCTCCCTCCGAAAGAGCGTGCCTCCGAGCTGACACCCCCCTCTCCCTTCGCAACGCACCAACTCCGACCCCCCTCCTCGCGACCGACAGACCCGACCTGGATGCTCCCCTCCCTCCTCGCCCGCAAACGCCGCGAACTCGAACAAACGCGACTCGAAGCCGACGCCCGACTCGCTTCGCTCCGTCAGGTGGAGTTGGAAAATGAACGGAGGAGGGAGTTCGGCGAGGGTGAGCAGCAAGGGAGGAAGAGGAAGGTGCAGCTCTTTTTTTTTAGCAATCTCTATGCTACGTCGTCTCTCTCCTCTATGGCGGATGTCGCTCGCTGTGGGAGATGCGCAACATTGAAGGACTGGAGGAATTGACGCGTTACGAGCTCTCCCTCCCTTTTTCGCTTCTTCACAGAAATTGACCGTCGCGCTGGAAAACTCGGACGACCGGTTCCTCCCTTCTTCCTCTAACGGCCAAGAGTCGGAAAGCCAGCGGTCCAGGGACGATTTGAAAGAAGGGGAGATGTACCTCTCTTCCGAAGTCCGTGCGCTCATGGCTCAGTACGTCCCCCCCCCCCCCCCCCCCCCCCCCCCCACCCCCCCCCCCCCCCCCCCCCCCCCCCCCCCCCCCCCCCTCCCCCTCCTCCCCCCCTCCCCCCCCCCTCCCCTCCCCCTCCCCCCCCCCCCCC
>MVAJ01000128.1:0-22853 GCA_014825545.1 Cystofilobasidium capitatum
CCACACGAAAGCGGACGCACGGTGATGTCCTTCTTGTTCTTTCGCTTGAACTCCTGGACGAAGTGGGAGACAAGTCGGTTGTCGAAGTCCTCTCCTCCAAGGTGGGTGTCTCCGGCGGTGGCTACAGATGATACGTTGTCTGGTCCTGACCAAAAGTCCACAGGAGACGATCCGCCGGGAGCGACTTGAGCGGGGGGTGAGGGAGGGAAAGTTAGCGAGGGAGGACACAAAGACGCCTCTGGCCTGTCAGCAACAGCCGAGTATGGAAGACGAAGATCAATGCACCTCGACACGACCACCGGGCCCAATCCTGAGGGAGTGACCTGTACCCCTTCTGTCGACGTCGGTTGAGCGCTAGGTCGGGATGTCCTTTGTTCGTTCTGCTGTCGCACTCCCTTGGCCTCTCTTCGACCAAGACGACGACGTTGTTCCTCGATTTTGCTGGCCGTGCACCAGTTCCCTCCTCCGTTTGCGGCCTTGGTTGCGAGTGGCGGCAGGGGGCAGGTGCATCAAAGGGGAAGCTTTGGACCAAGGGGTTGGACAGGCTGAAACACACGAAAAAAGGGGCATAAGGATGCGGTCGAGAACTCCGAGGCCGCGCGAGACAACGACGAGACGATACTCTATTCCTCCCTCCCTCCGCGGAGACCTGCGCTCGTTCCTTCTGCTACTCCTCTACTCGTACTCTTCTGGAAAGGTACACAACGACAACTCGTTCTGCAACAGGTTCAAGAACAATAACATCCTTGCGCTTTGTTGCAGCCCCTCCACCTTGTCTGTCGCTCGGCCCCTTTCATCGCGCCTCCTTCAGCCAACCGCTCCCTCCGACAGGTCCCGATCCCCTTCGTCCAACCCATCGACCCCCTCTCCAACTCAACAGTCAGCCCACAACACACAGACCCTCACCCCCCTCTCTCCGAAGGACGCTCAGACCGCGCTCGAAGAAGGAACACGACGTCCGCTCGAAAAAACGCAGCTCCTTTTTGCCCTCCTCTCCCTCCGACTGCATCCCCCCCCCTGCCCCCCTTTTCCCGTTCAACACCCCCTCTCAGGGTTACCCTTCTTCCTTCGTCTCAGCTGAGGACTCCTCTCTCGTACGTTCTCCTCCTTATAACCTCCCATTCGATACCTTATCCACGAGGCAAGTTCGCTGTTCGGTGGTCCTGACGTCTCTCGCTCTACCCACCTTCCTCCTTGCGCTCCGCCATGGCCCCTTCGCCTTCGTCCTCCCGCACCGACTCCCCTTCCTCGGTCAACTCCTCTTCGTCCGCCTCTCTCTCACCCTTCAAATTTATCACGTCCCCTCGTCGCAAATCGTCGGCGTCTCGGCCCTCGCGTTCGTCGTCCATCTCGTCGCTCGCTCTCGTAGCTCGACCACCGACACCCTCCTCGACCGACGCCCTCCCCCCGCCTCCATCCCCCGCGCGTTCCCTCCTCCGACGCAAGAAGTCCTCTCCCTCTGTCTCATCCGTCGCACCTCTCCTACCGCCACTTCCTCACTCTCACTCTGCTCCGTCGTTCGACCTCCAGCCAAAGTTGGACCCCAAAGGACGACCCGTTCGACAACGCCCTTCCGTCCAGACCGACCCCGACCTCCTCCCACCACCCACACCCAAGCCTCAACGAGACACGGTTGACGACCCCATGACGTCGAGTGCTAGCAACCACATGATGAAGAACTCGAAGAGGGGGAGACCGTTCGTGAAGGTAAGCCCCGCGCAGTCCTTTCCCCTTTCATTTATTTGTCCTCCGGTCCTTCGTTCTCCTGGCGCGCCTCTTGAGAGTTGCGACTGACGACCAGAACCTCTCCCTCTTACTGCTCTTGACTCTGAACAGGACGTTCATGACCTCTTCTCGACGTTGATCGTCTCGCTCGACTTGACGAACCACAGGCAGTTCTTCAAAAACTACCCAAACAGTTTCACGACGTACGCTCTCGTCCTTCCTCTCTTTCCAGTTCGCTCGAATTTCACCTGACTGACTCATTTTCTCTCTTCTTCCTCTCAACACAGCGACGAGGCATGTCAGAACCTCTCCACGCTAAAGTTCTCCCAGTCGAACCGGTCAGCCGACCCCAAAGATCCCGCGAGGATCATCACGACAACAACGACGACGACGTTTACGATGTCGCGAGAGATGGCTAAGGACATGTGCCAGCACTTTATGGACGCTCGGTTGATTGAGAATGCGGCTGATCGGACGTTGAGCGTGTTCAAGGATCGGGGGGTGTATCAGTGCACGCCAAAGGGTCTGCACATGTGCGTTTCTCGTTTCGCTTCTCCTCCTTACATCCTACCGCTCTTCAGAAGGCTGACTTTGAGACTCTACTTCCCTATTCACGTCGCAGCCTCGAACGATTCGTCGCCAAGAACGGCATCTCGCACCAGCAGCTCCTCAAGGTGTTCGCCTCCCAACCCATCTGCATGAAGCTCCTCCACCTCGAACGGCGGTCGTCCGACGACGAGCTGTACGCCTCGCGCCAGGTGATCGACATGCTCTGGAAACGCTTTGCCGGTCGATCGGCCAACCTCGTCCAGGCTTCGTCGGAAGGCGGGGGGGCGTTGAGCGTCACGCCGACCGGAACGGGCCCTAAGGGAGGAGCGCCTGCTGGAGGTCTCGCTGGTGGACCATCAACCGAGTCGGTTGACCAGACTCAAGGGATTGCCGTGAGGCCGTTTTCGGATCGGATCAAGGGAAAACAAGTCTCGTTCGACTGGGCCATTCAGGCGATGGCTGTCGTCGACTGGCTCGTCGATTTCACCACCATGGGCCAGCGCGAGGAGGCCGTGGAGAGCGCGGCTCAGTTCGTCAGGCTTGGATACCTCGAGCTCGTCTGCGAGAAGGGACGAATCAACAAGGAGACGGCGTTGATCGTTACGGTTCGAGGGAAGAACGACGATGGGTCCAAGGTGAAATTCTTTCCTCGGAAACTCTTCATGAAGAGACGACTTGACTGACGAATCTTTTGCCTCGTCTTTGAAGTCCGAGGGCGAGTTCCGAGCTACGGACAAGGCGATCTACCGGATCACCGACGCGGGCGCCCGCGTGGCTCGCTGGGGGATCCACGGCACATCCTCCGTCGGAAGCACTACCGACGGCGTATCTTCTTCCAAGGAGAACCCACACGACGAGCGCTACCAGGGTCTGCGAGTTCCGGGAGGAGGCGGAGGAGGCCTCAACGACGCCGACGCCGAACTCGTCTCGTCCCTTCGCCTGTCGGATAAGGCGCGCGCAGAATTCCTCGAGGCCGACCTCAAGACGAACGGCGGGTTCAACGCCCTCAAGGAGTCGCACACGACCAAGCTGCAGCAGATCCTTGAGGAGCCGGCGCTGAGGAGTTTGTTCAGGGAGTTTTTGCGTTTGAACTTTTGCGAGGAGAACCTCAACTTCTGGCAGGACGTGCAGGATTTTAAGAAGCGGTTCAGCACGACGTCGAGTGCAGCGGCGGGTCAGCCGGGAGAGGGGTCGAAGGGCATCTCGTCGACGATGGAGCGACACAACCAGGGCTTGATCGCCATGGCCTTCATCATGTACGTCTGCATCCAGTTCCCTTTTGCTTTAGCAGGACACTCCGACTGACTCTGCCCGTCTCCTGTCTTGCAGCTACAACGGTTACCTCGCCCCTCACTCTCCTTCCGAGCTCAACATCGACCACAACCTCCGCGCCGAACTCGTCACGTACGTGTCCAACAACATCCCCGAAGCGGCCGCTCTGGCCAAGGCAAAGGCGGCAGCGAGCGGGACCAACTCGCCCCCTTCGCTCGACGGGACGCCGCATGCCGGACCTGACCCGGCGAACATCACGTACACGATGCATGCCAGTCAGCTGCAGACGATGCTGAGGATGTACGAGCGGATCCAGACGTACATTTTCAGGTTGATGGCGACCGACTCGGTACCAAAGGTGCGCCAGCTTCCCTCCTTCTTATCTCTTTCGTCACAGTTGGTCTGACGACAGATACGGCACACTTCTATTTCAGTTCTGCAAGACTGAACGATTCCTCTCGCTCATGCGGTCAACTCAGTCGTCGTACACGGACTGGGACGCCTCGTCTGACGGTGCGGCCTCGACGGCCTCTCCCAGTGCGACGGCGGCCAAGCTGCAGCAGCAACAGGAGCTCGAGGATGCCGACCGGAAAGCAAAGGCCTACTTGACCATCTCGCAGGCGGCCAACGAGAAGGCGGCCGCTCACGGCCAGACGTCGTCGGTCGGTTCGCATTGAGCCCTCCTTCGAGAGAGCAGCTCAACTCCTCATCTTCTGCTACAACACCGCCCCTACCTAATCGGACTCTGAACTCTGGTCTCTACGCTACTCATCTCACCGACACCAATCTCTCTCTCTCGCTTAACCATTTCATCACCCACTCTTCATCTTCTGGTCATTTGATTCTCAACTCCATCTCCTTCTCGCATCTTTTACCCTCTTCATCTCTGCCCCCCATCTCGTTTCTTTTTGCTTGGGCAACTCTTTATACCTCTCTTCATTTCTTCGCAATTATCTCAGCTTTTTACCCTGGTTTCCCTCACTTTCCCTAGCCGCTCGTGTTGATCAAATGCATTCGACTCCCTTAAACCACCTTCAATGCTTGCTAGACAGTATTGACCATTCGAACGGACCATTAGACCAGGGAGCATGGGCCAGAAAGTAACGTCAAGCAAAGAAGGGACTTGTAGTCTAGAGTCGATCGTCGATCGGACACTCCTTCTCCATCCTTTTTTCCCTTGCGAGCTTGCCCTTCAAGCGCTCCATCCGCGCCTCTTCGCGCTCGAGGATCCGCCTCGCCTCCTCCTCCTCCACACCGCCCCCTCCTCCGGCTTGTCCGACGAGACCCTTGAGGACCTCCTCTTCGAGGCACGAGAGCTGGACGATCGACGCGGCAGGCGTGACGCCTCCTCCGCGCCTCTTTGACGGCGTCGGGAGAGAAAGCGAGAGGAGGGCGCTGTCGGCCAAGAGAGAGAGGAGGGTGTGAAAGTCGGATGGGTTGAGCGGATGGATGGGCGAGTCGGACGACGTCAACAAGTGCGAGTACGTCGACAGCAGTCCTCCAGACGTCGTCTTGTCCCCTCCCGCGCTCGACTTGGTGGGCGCAGCGAGCGATCCGGCCGAGCTGGACAGCGGAGCCAAGCCGAGCGAAGACCGTCGGCTGTGGATGAGAAGCGCGACGAGGATCAGGCGCGACTGGATGTTGAGGTTCTGGATCTTCTGGACCGTGCCTGCGTTGACGGTCTTCTTGGTCGGCGTCTTGAGACCGCTTGACGAACCGGCAGGGGAGGACGACGACGAGGGACCAGAAGAGGAGACGCAAGCGACCGCTTTAGCCTTCTGAAGAGCCTTGAGGACGTGCGTCATGCCGGCCTTCTTGATCGGCGGATCCTCCTTGAGCTTGTCCGATTTGGATGGTCCACCCTTCGTCGGCGTGCTGAGGCCGACTTTGATCTTCCTCCACTCGGCCTCGACGAGCTCGACCGCGAGTCGGACAACGTCCAGGCACACCCTCAGGTCGCCATTCTCGGCCATGACCTTCCTGGCGGCCAGCTCGACCGCCTTCTCCTCGATCACGCTCACGACCGGACTCGCAGTGTCGTCGGCGTCCTCGTGCAGGGTCGCGAGGCGGTTGAGGATGATGGACCCCATCTGACCGGCGTTGTACGCCGCAAACGCCATCTGGCGGGGCGGACGAGCGAGGTTCGAGAGGTACCGACTGGCAAAGTCGAGCGTGTTTGAGATGGCCAGAAGGGAGAGGTTGGAGGACGTTCCCGGGAGGAGGAAGAGCGTTTGGAGGAGGAGGAGCGAGGGCGATTGAGAGGCTGAGGGCGGGGTTGACTGAGACGACGAGGACGACGAGGCAGGTACAGAGACGAGCGAGTCGAGTTCGTCGAGAATCAGGATGCTTTTGAGATGGAGGAACGGTTTGGGTCAGCCTCAATGTGGTTCAAGTTAAAGGTAGAAGCGCGGCGGCCAGAACTCACTACTTCTCCCCCTTGGCCTCCGCCAGCAGGCGCACGACACCTTGCTTCCCCGCGCCCTTCTTCCAGCCCTTTTCACCAAAGAGCTCCTCTCCAACGCGCTCCCAAACGGCCTTCGCCCCTCCTCCGCCAGCCGTGAAGCAGTTGACGACGCCGACGGTCACGCCTTCGTCCCGCTGCTGATCGGCCAGCCGAGACAGCAAGGCCGTCTTGCCCGTTCCCGGAGGTCCGGCGATGTACATCGTCCTACTTGCCTCCTCCCCGTCCTCCTCCTGGGGATGGAGGAAATTAAGAAGTTGCAGGTACTCGACCGACCGACCAATCAGCGCGCCCGTCGTCGTTGTCGTCGGTGCGATCTCGGACGACGCCGCTAGCGACGAAGCGGTCGACAGCGTCTCAGACGAGCACCGCAAGAGCGTCTTTGCTCGAGCGTAGAGGGACGCCTTGAGAGGACTGGCGTTCTCGGTCGCGGAAGGTCGTTTGGTCGGCGTCGTCGAGATGGCTTGTCGGTTCTTGGAGGGCGTCTTGGGCGGCGTGTGGAGCTCAAACTCGGGCAGCTTGCGTGTTCGAACGACGTGGTTTCGACGAGGAGGTTCGGGCGTCGTCGTTGATTGGGAGGTTGAAGGCACGGGTCTGATGGATCGTCGAGGGGGCGTAGGGAGAGGCGCAACGCTGGACGAAGGGTCGCTCAACATGTCGATGAGTTCGACCGCATTCTCTTCTTGGATGGACGAGATCGAAGCGGATGCAACGACAGGCGTAGAGGGCGCGGACGAGAGGGATGAAGAGTTGGGCGACCGGGACGCATCTTCAAATTGAGCAGGGCAGAAAGCTACAGGTCAGCCTCCAAGCACTGAACAGGAGCGCGTCGTCGTGCCGCGAGGAACGCTTGAGAGAGGAAAGAAAGGCAAGCGTACGAGAGTCCGTTCTGACGAGCTTCTGCCGAGCGCTGGCCAGGTTGAGGGTCGAAGGCGTTCTGGACCGCTTCAGAGTTGAGGTAGGGGTGGCGGGTCCAGCTCCTCTGCTGGCCGACGCGCGAGTCGCCCTCGAAGGTCCCGCCCGGTCGTCATCGACGTCCATCGCGTGCTGGTCGAGTCGAGGAGGAGAGGACGAAGAGAGAGAGAGGGGAGGGATGTTTTCCTTTCCTCTCCGGAGCGGGCGACCGGAACCTTCACAGGCCGTCGTCGACGACTTGCCCTCCATTCCTTCCCCGTCCGCCGCCGCGCCCGAAGTCGAACCAGCGACCGCGAGGACGGTTGTGGAGGATGAAGAGGACGAGACGGTCGGAGCGAGTCTGGTTGAGCGACGCGTGGGGGTGAACGCGAGAGGGGTGGGTTCGGATGTTGAGGGCTGGGAGGCGGGCTGGCTGCTGGGGGGAGGGAGAGAAGGCAGCGGGGCGTTGTAGGAGGACCAGTCGGGCGAGGGCGGCAGGATGACGTCGTCCATGGGTGAGGGAGTGTGTATCGTGAGTAGGAGGGATGGGGAGAGAGAGGGGGGGAGGTAGCGCAGGGAGATAGAAAGGAAAAGAAGGAAGGGTATGGGGTGCAGGGGAGGGGTTGAACGAAAGCGAAGACGCGCAGCACACAAAGCTCATTTGGCTCAGAGACGCGTCGAACTGCACCTGCACTCTCTGTGAACTCATCCTGCCACCACTACCCTTTCTCAGAAAACCACAAGAGATCCTATTCAACAGATGACATCCTCCTGGCGTAATATCAGTCCGACTCCTCCCCGACCCGCGTCCAGAAGAGTTTCTCCCTGATGACTGACAGCTCCCTCCAGGCCGACTCTTCCCACTCCCTCCGCTTCCTCTCCCACTCTTCCTTGGTTGGACCAGGCTTCATCGACAGAGGAGGAACAGTGTCCTCTGCCTCTCGAGTCGACTTGTCCTCGAGTGAGGTTGATGGCGCGTCTGAGTTGGAGATGGGTGGGTCGGCTGGTGCGTCGAGAGACGGCCGAGGTGGGAGATCAGGCTTCGTCTCCGGGTTCGGACTCGACGGCACGACGACCTCCGTCGCGGGTTCCGTCGTGGCAGTCGTTGCCGGTTGAGGTGTTGCGGCTCCTGATGAGGGAGGGGCCGGGACGGGTCTTCGAGCGGCTGCTCGTCGAGGGAGAGGAGGTGGAGCGCCCGGTGGGATAGTCGGAGAGACAGGAGCCACAGAGGTGTCCATCGTTGAGGGGGGAGTCGCCTCGGTCGGGGTAGGCGGTTCGAGGGTTGAGGGCGAGGAAGGAGGGGGACCATCGACTTCGTCCTTCGATACCTTCTTGTTCTCGTCCTCGGGCATCTCGTCCTTCCCTTCGTCGACTTCCATCTGCTCAGCCTCCTTCTCCTCAAGCTCCTTCTCCTCGGACTCCTTCTCCTCAATCTCCTTCTCCTCGAGTTCCTTCTCCAAAGGCGGTCGATCGCTTTCCTCAGTAGGAGTTTGGAACGCCTCCGATTCTGCCCCGCTGTCCCCTCCAGGGTTGGGCGAAGCCTGCTCTCCACCCACGTCGACAGCCTCCGCCGACGGCTCAGACTCAGTCGCCGCTGGCTCCTGCTTGACGGGGGTTGGTTCGTCGGACACTGGTTCGGAGAGAGGGGCGACTTCGGTGACGGGAGGGGTGATCTCCACTTCCAACGAGGATGGAGGGGGCACCTCGTCGGTCGACACTTCCTCCGTGACTTCGTCCGTCCCTTTCGAGTCCTCTTGAACCGAGTCAACCAAGTCGGGCGTCAGCTCGACGACCTCCTTGTGCTCATCGGAAGACCGACCGACCGCCGGCGGGAGTCGTCTGGGTGGCACCTTGGGGGGTGACATCACCGTCGTCGGTACCTTGTCGGTTGTTGTCGCGGAGGAGGACCTGCCCAGACCCCAGCCACTCAACCCCCAGCTCTTCTTCCTCGGCGGCAACTCTGGCTTGGGACCCTTCGCGCCTCCTCTCGCAGGCAACGCCGGCGCGTGTCCATCTTGACCTCCTCCTCCTGTCGAAACATGCCCGGCAGGTGGAAGAGGAGGGGGAGCAGGAGCAATCGGTCGTTCCGTCCCGTCCTCGTACGACCAAACGGGGTTCAGAATGCCCGTCCGAACGAACCGCCACAGCTCGCACGTCGCCCGAAGTCGATCGAGCGACCAGCCGTTCTCGACCGGGTAGAGCGTTGTTGGTTTCGCTTCCGACAGGGGCGTGTTGGACGGCGGAGCGATGCGGAAGATGAACGTCGTTGAAGGCTGGTCGGTCGGTGAGGGAGTGGGAAGGTTGGTGGCCGACGTGGGAGAGGTAGGCCGGGAGATGGCCGACGCGCGCGAGAAGAACCTCGAAGTGGACGACTTGGACGACGGGTGTTGAGGTGGAGCCGAAGACGACGAAGCCAGCAGACCACCTCCGCCGGCCAGAGCGAGCAGACCGACGTCGACGGACCCGTGCGTTGCTGAGGGGGCAGATGCGATTGTCTTGCCCGACAAGGCGCACACGATGTCCGATTCGGGCTTGATGGCAAAGATGGTGGACGAGCTGACGGGTTCCACCATGAGCATGCCTTCGATGATGGCGTTCGTGATGCCCTTCTTGGCCATCCATCCCACGCCCGGGGCAAAGTCGAGTCGAAGAGCCGGGTCGTGGTCCTCGGCGATCAGTCTCGCCAGCAAAGGCTGCGAGACGAGCGTCGTCAAAGCTGGGGGAGGAAGCGGCGCGAGAGTCGTGGTCGTTCCGGCGGGGGTGAGGGGTCGCAGCGAGCGGATGTGGGAGACAAAGAGGAGGAACTCGCTGTACGGCAGGTGCGACGTCCTGAGCGGTCGAGGGACGTTTGTGTGGGCGATCAGAGAGTTCATGGAGGCCGACGTCGTGATTCCTCGCGACTTGGACGCGTGGTGGAGGTCCTGCATGGCCTGCTGCATCTCGCGAACGACACTTTCGGCGACAGACAGGTTGTCTTCTGCCTCCTTCAGCCGAGTCTCCGCCTTGGACCGCGCGAGTCGCTCCGTCGCAACCATCGAGTTGGCCTGTCATAAAGGTCATTTGGATGAACGTCAGTCTCCTGTTGACATCGCAAGATCGGGATCGGAGAACGCACCTGAGAGAACAGCGATGCGGCCAGATCGTCCACCTCGTTCTCGACCGTCCGCTTCCCCTCCTCTGCCAGCTCCCGCTTGCCTTGCGCCTCGGCCAGACTCGTAGCCAGCCGCTGCATCTCGTTCTTAACGTTCGCTTCCTCGACAAGCAGGCCCGTGCTTCAAGTGCAGGCGGTTCAAGCTTGCTTCAGCAAACTGTGCGCTGTGAGGTCCGTCTTGAAGAAGAAGAGACTCACTCGAGCGCGTGAAGGTGCTCCTTCCTCTCTTCCTCCAGCTGCAGGATTTTCTGCTCCTTCTCCTTGCGCGAGTCGTTGGCATGGAACACCTCGTCCTCGAGATCGGCGCACCGCTCGAGCGACTTGACAAGCTTCGAGTTGAGCTGATCGCGCTGCTCTTCGACCGCTTTGATCTGCGCTTGGAGCAGTGCTAGCGCTTCGGCGGGATCGGTTGGGAGGGTGTTGGTTTGGAGGGGAGAGACGGGTGAGAGGATGGTGGAAGGGAGGGGTCGAGAGGGTGTCACGTCCTTCGGCTCGGGTTCGAGGTCCGTCGATTGGAGAGGTTCGGCAGCCCCATGGACGGCGTTCTCTTGATTGAGAGGAGCATCTCGAGTTGATTCGGTCGAAGCTTGTTGAGGCGAGGGCTGGTGCGGACGAGCGAGCAGGTCATGTCAGTCGAAGCGAGCCGAAGGTCGGATCCGAGGTGCTCCGTGAGGCTCTCAGTGTACGCACCTGAATGTCAGAGTCTCCCTCGTGCTCTGACTTGACAGCCCCGAGCTCCTGCTCTCCGTCAACGTCGGCGGGCAGGTCGTCGGTCGTTGGAGGGTCCGTCGTGTGCGATGAGTCGGGGGTTGCCTGTCGTCGGTAGATGATAAGCTTCCCGCAATTCCTTCGACCCAATCAGTGCAGGCAGGAGACTCACAAAGTCATCTGCGATAGCCACGTTGTCGTCCACTGGCATCTCTTGGTTGCTGGTGGACTGGTCGGGCTGCCCATCTCCTTCGTCGTCCCGAGTCTGCTCGTCCTCCTTGTGCTTGTCCTCCTCCGACATGACCCTTGCGCTGAACCTGGCGTGGCGTACGTTACCAGTGGGTGTTCTCCGTCACTTGAGAAGGGGCAAAGACCGAGTAGGTGGGAGAGAGAGTTGAAGGGCGAGGATGTCGTTGGCGGGTCAGGTCGAAGCCAGGTCCGAGCTGGGAGAGACGCGCCCGCGTCCAGAAGTCGCGCGAACAGCCAAAACCTCGTCCAGCCGTCACCCCACCTACGATTTTTCTTTTTTCTTTTCTCGTCCGCATCGCCTGTCCTTTTGAGAGCTCGCAGGTCCTATGCCTCTTTGCGCTCGCTGTCTTGTGGCATGGGGGAGGGGTTCCTGCGTTCTGGCAGGGGCGGGCTGCTGCGCGGACGAGGCTGATCTGGGCGAGAGACTCGCTGGCAGTCTTTGCACCCCAATCAACATTTTCCTGCAGCACGATGGCCTCCCTCCTTTCGATCCGCAACATCGTCTTCCTCGCCTTCGCGGCACTCGTCTCGTTCCTCCTTCTCGGACAGGCTACCCCAGTCGAGGCCGTCAAGGGGCCCAAGATCACCAACAAGGTTCGCCCGTAGCTTCAGCCCGCCGTTCTCCCCAGCCTGCTCCCTCTCCTCCCCTCGCCTGAGCGAGCACAAAACACTGACAGTTGCAACTCACGTGTCCTTCTGGGATAGGTCTTCTTTGACGTCGAGCACGGAGGCAAGCCTCTTGGTCGAATCACCATGGGTGTGCGTCCCCTCTCCCTTTTTTCCGCCCCTTCGAAGCTGGCCATCTCGACCCTCCGTGCTGACCCACTCGTCGTTCGTCTCTCCGTGTCTGACAGCTCTACGGAGGAAGCGTCCCCATTACTGTCGAGAACTTCAGGGCTCTCGCTACTGGAGAGAAGGGTTTCGGTTACAAGGGCTCCAAGTTCCACCGAATCGTGCGTTCCTCTGCTCCTCCTTCCCTCCCTTACCACATCTCTAGTCTCCCGCCGCTTGTCGACATGGCCCAAGATAGCCGTACTGACAATTCCGCACGTCTTCTGTCAATACTAGATTGCCAACTTCATGGTCCAGGTACGCCTTTCAAAGAGAGTCGCTCTGTTGTCCTTGGCGCTGAGCACACCTCGTTTCTTTCTGCAGGGAGGTGACTTCACCCGAGGTGACGGAACCGGAGGAAAGTCCATCTACGGCGACAAGTTCAAGGACGAGAACTTCAAGCTCAAGCACACTGGAGCCGGAACGCTCTCCATGGCCAACGCCGGACGGGACACTAACGGCTCCCAATTCTTCATCTGCACGGTCGTTACCAGCTGGCTCGATGGCAAGCACGTCGTCTTCGGAAAGGTCATCGACGGTGTGGGTCGTTCCTTCTCGCTTTGCGAGTTTCGTGAGGTTTTGATTACTGACGCTAGTGAATAAACCCTGCGCTTCGTAGATGGACGTCCTGAAGGCTATCGAGGCCGTCCCCAAGGGACGAGGCGACAAGCCTGTCGAGGACGTCGTCATCGCCGACTCTGGAGAGGTTTGTCTCTGCCTCTCACCCTTGCGCTGTTTGCAGCGGAATGTCTTCGAGGCTGACTTTGAGACTTCGCTCCGTCACCTACAGCTCGAGATGGAGGTCGTCGTTGATGAGGATGGCAACGAGGTACCTCTCCGAGAGGAGCTCTAATCCTGCCACCCCCTTCTCTCTCGCAGATCAAAAGGTGTGTCTGACGCCCTCGTTTCTTTCCTCTCGTGACCCTTCGCGAACAGGAGGACGACACCGAGTCTGACCCTACTCCTCCCTCGTCCTCTCCTTCGTCCACCCCTTCGGACGGACACTACTCGTGGCTTGCCCTGCTCGTGTTCGTAGGTCTGCTTGGAGGTGGTTCGTACGTCTTTTGGAGCAGGTATGGTGGAAAGGAACGGTTTGCGGAGTGGAAGCGAAGTCGGGAGTACGCCGACTTGTAAGGGGGAAAGGCACATCTCTGCCACCCGCAACCAGATAAATGCTCGATCCGCTCGCGACCAGCTTCCAAGCTGCGCAAGAGCGGCGTGTCAAATATCTCATCGAGATCTGAAAGTGGGTCAAGGCGCGACCGACTCCTTCCGACCGAAATTCTTAAAGAAAGAGAACCCTCTCCCTCCCAAACCCTCACCCGCGCCACCCATCGAACTCAACCCAATCCCGCTTGCAGTAGGACTCAGCAGCGCCCGATCGGCCGCGCTGGCGTTGGCAAGGACGGTCGTGCTGGACACGGGCGCGTCCATGTCGAGTGACGAGAGGAAGGACGTTTCGGACAGATCGTCTAGGACCGAGGTGACTGAGACGAAGATGTCGAGCAGCGACGCCTGTTGCTTCTTGGGGGTCCCCTTGAGGTCGAGGATCTGGGACGAGATCGCAGAGTAGAGGGGCGCATCGTCAGCACAGGCCGTAGCGAGAAGGGAGGAGGGATGCAAGGTCGCACCTTTTGAAAGTTCGAGAAAGACCGGTCGCCGACGAGCATCGTGTAGTTCTGGACAAAGGCTTCTGGAGGCTCCTCGGGGACGAGCACAACCTTGAGGATCGTCTCGAATGGAGAGGTCGCGGCCTGGACATGACGCTGGTACGACCTGGATCGCGAGCAAAAGGAAAGATCAGGACAAACAGCCTCTCGAGCCCAAAGAGCGACAGAGGAAGGACGGACTGGATACTGCGGGTGTCATCTTTGGAGAAGAGTGGAAGCTCAACCAAGCAGCGTTTGATGATCGAGAAGTCGAGCAAAAGCTGAAAATGCGCGAAGGGGGAGATTGTGTCAGGCGCGCAGCTTTAAAGGCGGGGAGGGTGGTGGACGAGGAGGGGGATGTTGACGGACCTGCTCTGCCCCGACCTTCTTGAGCGGACGACTCCGCACCAGCGCTTGGTTCATCTTGACCATCACGACTCTACAAGTCACCGAAGAGGTTTGAGATTCGTCAGAATCGAAATTTCGGCCGCTACAGGAGGAAGTCAGAGGATGGACGACGCACCCAACAGCCTTGTCACACCAGCTGCGCAACCATCTCTTGCCTTCCACTCCCTCCCTCACCAAGTCACCCATGGCGTCGATCGAATCCACCAGAGCCGGGACATAGGTCGATGGACCCGAGACGTTCTCAATGGTATCCCAGGACGTGCGCGTGATGGAGGTCGTGTGAGGCTCGATCGAGTTCTCCAATTCCTTGAGCAAAGAGAGGAGTGAGGAGGAGATGACGCTGGGAAAGGCAAAGGGAGAGTCGGTCAGATAGATACGCCGTTCGACAACGTCGTTGAGTGATGGACGAACGCAATGAACTGATCGCGCTCCTCTTGGAAGGTGATCTCGTCCTCCAGGTGGTCGGCGATGCGCTCCTTGCACATGTCCTCGAGCTGCATAGGAGACGCAAACGCGAGTCAGTCTTTTGGTCTCGAAGGGGCGACCAGCTTGTGGACGCACCTGGCCAGCAGTCGTCAAGCAGTACTCTGCCGTGTTGAGCACAAGACAGGCGTTCTTGACCTCTCCGATGTTCGCCCTCCCCTCGAGACTCCGTCGATCTGTCGATCGTCTGGGAGCTTCGCGCCTGAGGCTGGCGAGAAGAACCTCCTCAGCATAGATCTTGAGCCACTTCTTGAAGACACCGATGAGATCCTTGAGCATGTTTTCTCGACTGCAAAAGGCGGCGTACAGGTCCTTTCAGTCGTCTGCTTGGTTGACTAGAAAGCTAAAGACTCACCTCAGTCGGGCACCAGCTTCCAGCGCTTGACCGTAGAAGTAGAAGAGTTCCGTACTCGAGTTCAACACTCGCACCTTCTCCCCTTCCTCAACCTCTCCTTCCTTCCGAGAGACTTCCAGAGAAGGCCTCGTCTTGCCCCTCGAGGGAGCCAGGATGTCGCTGATCGCTCGATCCTGTGCGTCGACGTAAACTCCGAGGTAGCCTTCAAACACCTTGGAGATCCGAGCAGAGGGTCTTTGGAAGGCGGTTGATGGAGGTGCGACTTGGATGATCTCCTCAAACTGTAGGCACCAAACAGGAAAGGATAGTCAGGTACTGCTGGAAGACGAGTAGCAGAAGGGAGGGTGGACGCACCGGAGCGTGGAAGCGCGCCGACATCGACGACTCGAATTCCAGCGTCGACTGTAGAGCCTCCAGAAGGGTCGACACTGGCACGTTGTCCTTCCTAGCCAGGACCGTGCCGAGATCCATCCTGGTTTGTCCCTCTGTCGTCAGTCCAAGGTTCTGAATCGCCAGACTGCAAGCAAGCAAAAGAAACGTACACAGTCATCTCCGCAAATCGTGCCACGACCCATTCCATCACTTTCCAGTCCTCAGGCCACACCCCTTCCTCCGGCTGCTGCGCTTTCAGCACCCGAAGGAAGAAGGCGTACCGACGTCCGACGTTATCGAGTCCACCAGCCTCATCTGACGAGCGAAAGATCCGGCGGTACTCGCGCAGAAGCAGAGTCGAGTGCCGATCTAGGAGCATGTTGCTGAAGGGGACGAGGGATAGTCGAGCGTCTCGGGTCAGATCTTGACGCTGCTGGCAAGGAAAGGAAGGACGTACCGAACGTCGACACCGAGGACGTCCACGAGCAGACACGCGTCCCTCACGACCGACCTTTCAGTCAGATCCTTCCCCTGCTCTGGTAGAAAACTGCACGCAAGGAAGGCAACGCGATCAGCTTTCGACCGTCGCGTTGGAATGAGGGGCTGAGAAGACGTACTAGGACTCGAACTCCTCCATCACTGCCCCTCTGCACTCCGCCTGCAGCCGGACAACCTTCCTCTGGACATCGCTCACTCGATCCAGAGTCTTGAAGTTCTCAAGCTCGGTAGCGAGCTTCTTGGTGTCCGAGAGGGATCCGGCCAGGGCTCGGTAGTTCTTTTGCGGGAGGAGGGCCTCGAGCCTACTGACGGAGTTGTCTAGCACAAAACAGGGCAGGTGCGAGCTGAGGGTCAGCCTTGACCTGACGGTCGTCCGCAGAGGAAACAAGACTACTCACTCAGACCTTCCAGACCACGCAGTAAAGAGAGGGAGGAGGTAAGGTTCTTCTTGCCGATGTCGAGAGCCTGGATGTCCCTGGTGATGGACTTGACGACGGCCTCGCTCTCGAGACTCTTCTCCTTGATCCGAGTCGTTTGCTCGAGCAGTTCCTGCAAGTGAGCCCAGAGAAGATGTTCAGTTCAGCCGTCGCACTAGCTAGATGTGAGTGAGAAGAGGGAAGAACAGAGATGAGCGACTGGATGACCTGGACTCGGCCCTCGCTGCCTCCCGAGGACAGGGACGCCTGGAGGTCGACAATCCTAGCTCGAGTCTGAGCAAGCTGGACCCTCAGCGATGCCTGGATGAGTGCTGCCTGTGTCGAGAGGTCGTGCTCTGTTCTCAGATCGTAGAGGATGGTTAGACAAGTTCCGCTCGAGCGTTCAGAAGCGCAGGCGGGGAGAGAGGACTGCGTACCGGAGGGGAGGAGGTCATTGAGCGTCGACAGGACGTCGCGCGACGGATTGACCTCGATGACCGAGGGCAGGGACGGCCTGACTATCGGAGCGGGCGACATACGAGGCGAGAGTAGTGAGTTATCCTGGGTCGTCGTTCGGAGGAGCCATCTCCAAGCTCGAGGTCGACCAACTTCAAAACGCGAGCACGGACCCCCCTCCACGACATCCGACCCATCCAGTGTCCCGTACCTCCACACACACGACCGTGTCAGGCTCCAGGCCCTCCTCCGCTGCTACTGGATCGAACCCTGAAGAGGTTCGGATCGGGACGTCATGTCGACGCCGACGGACGAGGACCGGCTCTCCGCCCTGCTGGGCTCGGCCCCCCAAGCGCTCGAACGCGCCCTCGAGATCCTCGACAAGCTCCGCGAGGCCACCGGCTCTGGGTCCCAGCACGAGCTCGACACGTTCTGCACTCCTGCCCTGCCCGGTATCTCAGCCTTGCTGGCCTGCAAAGAGTGAGTGTGGCGCTCAGGGCCTTCGAAGACGGGTTTCAGCGTCGCTGACCTTCATCCTCTCGTCTTGTTCAACCTCTTCCCTCTCCAGACTCGGCATCAGGAAGCTCATCGACCAGAAGGCGGTCCAGGCCAAGCTGGGAACCAACAGTCGAGCGTTCCTCAAGGCGCTGCAGATCTCGCAGGAAGTCACGGGCATCTCGCTCTCGTCTGCCTCCAAGCCTTCGACCGTGGGCGGAGTTTCACGTAACGGGTCGGGAGGAGGAGAATCTTCGTCCAACGGTGCCGTCAAGGTCGTTTCGTTTCAGACCCTCAGGAAGGAGGTCTCGAAACCTGTACCAGATAAGGTGCTCGAGTGGGCGGCCAAGGTCAAGCAGAGGCTCGGAGAGGAACTCGTGAAGGAGGGCGTCACCGTCGTCGGCTTCTCGTTCGCTGCTGGGTCGCACGCGGGCCCCTCAGGGTCGGGCAAGCTGGGAGACAAGAAGATCGTGGATCTAGACAGTGCGCAGAACATCAAGGATGTCTGGACATGGACGTTGAGCGCTTGGGGTGTGCGTACCTCCCTTTGTCCCTGCTTTCCTGCTGTCTCGCACCTTGACCTGACCTCGCCTTCTCCTTCTGTCGACTTTCAGATCAAGAGCATGCGACCAGTCACTCCGGTCCTCCTAAAGTTCCTCGACAAGCACCTCTCCTCTCTCAAGCGATTGATCCAGATAGATGCCGCCAACAAGCCGACTCCATCCTCGTCCCAACCACCCAAAACGACCACTCGGGCCAAACTTCAAGCTCAAGCGTCGGTCATGAAGAAGCGACCTCCTCCTTCCTCCTTTTCGACTACCGTTCGACCTCCTCCCCTCAAGAAGAGAGCCATCGAACCCTTCCTCGACGCAGGAACCAGTCCGGTCCCGACCGCCTCGAGAGACGCCACTTCTGTCTCCACCACCGCCCCGCTCAACCCTTTCTTCCCACATCACTCTCTTGTTCTCGCTCATCGTCCTATCAACGCCGCTGCTGGACCCTTGAGACCTGTCCAGCGAGCAGCAACGGAGGACAGCTCGGACTCAGACATCCAGATCATCGAACCGCCGCTCAAGGAGAAGGAGGTGATTGAGATTAACCTTGACGAGGAGGAACCTGTCAGCCGCAAAAGGGTCAAGAAGTCGTACATCGATGATGTGGAGGATGCAGGTGCGGTCGAGGCTCAGTTCGTGCGGTACATCCGCGTTCGTCCCTTTCGTTTCTTAATCAAATCCTCCTCGTGGGCGTGCCTGCTGATCCTCGCTTTGTCTTCTAACCTCCAGTGGAGAACGAGGCAACTCGCCATACTGGAAGCACAACGCAGACCACCGTCTCCACCTCGACCTCAGGCACATCCGGACGAGAAGGAGATCGTCACTAAGGATTACTCGGGCGGCATGGCTGGTTGGAGTGACGGAGACGACGAGAAGGACGCGAAGGAGGTCATTGATGACGCCTGGATGGTCGGCGGTGGATCGTCTTCGAGAGGAAGCTCGGCGTACCCGGCGGCGCCCATTGGGAGCCACAGCCTGCATTCGGCCACCCTGTCCTGTCTGCCTGATCTCTCACCGTGGCTGGTCCTTGTCTCCAATACGCAGTATCATCCTCCGTCACAGCCCATTGGCTTCAACTCACCAACAGGACCGCGAGCGGTAATCAACAACTCCTGGGCCGCAGACGACCGGTCAACAGCCCCTCCTGTCCCACCGCCGCTTCCTGTCAGTTATTCTCAACCTTTGCCTTCGGTCCATCAAGCTCTTACTCGTGCTCCGGTTGGACCTGTCCATCCTTTCATCCCACCTGCGAGTCTCCAGGCACCGACGGCGAGGGTCGTCGATCAAACCCAAGCGATCGGACAGGTCGTCGACCAAGGGTGGGGAAGGAGAGCAGGTTCGAGCGCGGCTACCGTCCCGTCTGCTCCTCGGGCGACTGCGAGAATTGGTCAGGACTGGGACAGTGCACCAGTTGGGAGGTCGAGTTCCGATTGGGCACCCCTGGCTCCTCCACCTCGAGCACCAAATCCTCCAAAGCCGGCGCCGGCGCAGGGACCGACAGGATGGACGCCTTCCCCTCCTCCAGAAGAGCGTCGACAGAGGGGCCGTTCACCTCCCCGCGCTGCTGCGGTGCCTTCGTCTCAAGTCCCTTCTCAACGGCCACCTTCGCCTGCCCGTTCATCTGCGCCAACGCCCGCAATGGGGGGAACAGGATGGACGCCGTCACCCGAGCAACAGACTGCACCTCTGCCTTCGCACCGGCCGGAATCTCGGTATCCACCTGCTCCTCCTGCTGGGCCATCTCGTCCCTCAGAGAGACCTCCTCGAGCGGCAACCCCGCCGCCCAAAGGTCCGGTGGAAAAGACAGGTTGGACTCCATCACCCGAGCAACCGATGGATCCTCCCCCCACGCGACGCCCGGAGACCCGACCTCCACCGCCTGCTCCTGCCCCTGCTGAACCCTTTCGGATGACCAGTGCCCCTCGTCCCTCGGATCGACCTGCATCCAGAGCTGCCACTCCCCCGCCACAGGTGTCGACTGGGTGGACGCCGTCGCCCGAACAACCGACGGTTCGACCATCTTTGCATCGTCCAGACACTCGGTATCACGCATCGGCTCCGGTTGGACCATCTCGAGCAGTCAACGCACCTCAACCGTCGGACAGGCCACCTTCCAGAGCAGCGACTCCTCCGCCCAAAGCGCCGGCCGAGAGGTCGGGATGGACTCCCTCACCCGAGCAGTCGGCAGCCCCTCTTCCTCCGACCTGGGTGGACAGTCATCCTGCACCTTGTTCGATCGCACCTCCTCGATCATATGACGGCGGTCGGAAGGACGAGTATTCGGGTTCAAGAGAAGGGGAGAGGAGCCGAGGGTCGCGAGACGACCACAGCTCACGAGAGTGGGATCGAGTCAAGCGACGAGATTCGGGAGACGACCACCGATCCAGAGACCGGGATTGGGACAGGGATCGGGAGCGGTACAGGGACAGAGACTCGAGAGACGGCCGACGGTCTCGTAGGAGGGATGAGGATGAGAGGGATATGGATCGGGACAGGCGAAGGGAGTCGAGGGATTACCACAGCTCGAGAAGCCATCAAGATGAGGATAGGCCCAGGGACTTCAGGGACGACCATCGATCTAGCAGAAGCTGGAGGGAAGACGACGACTCGAGGACGACCAGCAGGGCTACCTCATCCAGCCGAGCTACCGCCTACTCTCGAGATCCGGATTCAAGCCGTCGAACGTCTTCGTACGGCAACTCCTCTAGTCGAGCTCGCACTCCTCCTCCTCCCTCCAAGCTGGCGCAGAGTACCGGCTGAACTCCCTCACCTCCTGCTCAGGCTCGATCACGCGCCGCTTCTCCGCCGGCCGCACGTCGTCGAGAACCTTCACCGCCTCCTGGGGCTTCCGGTCGGCGGTCGGCCTCTCCACCTCGTCGGGCGCCAGTTGCACCGGCACCGGTCGCTGCCTCGAAAGGACGCTCAGGATGGAAATCAACACCCAGTCCTCCCCGGCAGTCGGCCTTGGATACCGCCCCACCTCACTCCTCGCGTCCTCCTGGTTGAGATGGTTCTCCTCAGCCAGCGAGCGACTTGGCCTCTTGAAAGGTCTCCCCTCGAAGCATCGCTACCCAAACCTGCGCCGTCGACGGAGAAGACAGGCTGGACGCCCAGTCCGGAGACGACGACTGTTGCGCTTCCCGCCGCTGGCCGACCTGCACCTCCGTCTGATGTCGCCCAGTCGGTCAACTCCCATCATCTGAGCGCCCTGTCATCTGACTCCGCGGTCAAGGAAGAGCTTGCTGTACGTTTTCATCCGTCGCACGACGAGATTCTTCTGACTGACGCGCGCTGTCCTTCCCAGCAAACTGTCCCGTCTGGGGTCGAGCATCTTCCGCTGAACAAGCCTCGTCCACCGGCGGACCAGTACAAGCCTGTCCAGGCGAAGGCAGTGTTGACACCCTCTCCCTTGGCCGCGACAATAGCTCTCCCTGCGACTGCCGTCTCTCGACAAACTCACGAGTCTTCGACTCATATTCTAGCCTTCCCGTTAGAGCACCCAGACCACGACCAACCCTCACATATCTGTCGAGCTACATCTCCCACCCAGTGCTCGGTGCGGATGCCGGCGTTGAGGCACCTGCCATTGGGCACCTGCCATTGCGTCCTGCAACCTCGACCATCAACGACCTCCACCGATCGCTACCTGGCCGTCTTGTTGCAGCAGACGACGTGCGCCTTCCTCCAGTCTCACTTCCTGTTCCACCAGGAAAGAGCTGGGAATTTGGATCAAAGGTACCCCAGGACGAGATTGACCGGTTCGTCGGGGCTCAGGGAAAACTGCGACGAGTGACGATCTGTACTTCTGCATTTCGTTATGTCATGCTTGTCCTCCACAAACGAACCTCAGCAAGTGGGAAATGGAACCAGTTGCGGACAAGTACAGTGGAGGATCGTCAGCGGAGAAGTCAGCGGTCGTCGGTTACTGCTGCTGCTGCTCCAGCTCTCTCCACCGCTCCCGTCGCTTCTCCTCGCGCGTCGAAAGAAGTCGAAGGTGCTCGCGCTGGGGTCCTCGTCGGTATTTGGAAAAAATGTTCGTCATTCAAAAAATGTGTGGTGGTGTTTTACTTCGACGATGATCCGTCGCTTTCCATGACTTTTCGTGCAAAGACGGACCTGCGAGCGGCCTGGCTGAGTCTTCCTTCATACCCCCACCCACTCCCCCCCCCACCACCCCCCCCACCACCCAAAAAACTACTCACATAGTGCGTATTTTGCTACTCTCGTCTGCTCGACTCTGCATGCGCTTGAACTGACGTTATCGCATCACTCCTTACAGATGTCTGCTCCTGGAAAGGGTGCGCTCCCTCGCCTGTCATCTCAACCTCGGAGGGGTTGCGAACACTGACACCTCACCCCCCTCCTTCTCATAGCCATCGGAATCGATCTCGGAACCACCTACTCGTGTGTCGGTACGTCGGCCTTTTTCTTTCAAGCTCGAGATCGCCCTCGTTCGTCTTTTCACTCTGGTGTGGCTGACGCTTGTCTTCTTCTCTCACCCCCCTCCAGGTGTCTGGCAGAACGACCGAGTTGAGATCATCGCCAACGACCAGGGTAACCGAACCACCCCTTCGTACGTCGCCTTCTCGGACACCGAGCGACTCATCGGAGATGCCGCCAAGAACCAGGTCGTGCGTATTTCTCTTCCCGCCTGTCGATGATGAAAAGGAAGCCTGCCCGCGAGCGACAGGCTGACCACCCCTATCTCCATCCTTTTGGCAGGCCATGAACCCTACCAACTCCATCTTCGACGCCAAGCGACTTATCGGACGAAAGTTTGACGACGCTGAGGTTCAGTCTGACATGAAGCACTGGCCCTTCAAGGTCGTCTCCAAGGCCGGCAAGCCCAACATCGCCGTTCAGTACAAGGGCGAGGAGAAGGTCTTCTCCCCCGAGGAGGTTTCCGCCATGATCCTCGTCAAGATGAAGGAGACCGCCGAGGCCTACCTCGGAACCACTGTCACCAACGCCGTCGTCACCGTCCCCGCCTACTTCAACGACTCGCAGCGACAGGCTACCAAGGACGCCGGTGTCATCGCCGGCCTTAACGTCCTCCGAATCATCAACGAGCCCACCGCTGCCGCCATCGCCTACGGTCTCGACAAGAAGGTTATCGGGGAGCGAAATGTCCTCATCTTCGACCTTGGAGGAGGAACCTTCGATGTCTCGCTCCTCACCATCGAGGAGGGCATTTTCGAGGTTAAGGCCACCGCCGGAGACACCCACCTTGGAGGAGAGGACTTCGACAACCGACTTGTCTCCCACTTCGTCCAGGAGTTCAAGCGAAAGAACAAGAAGGACATCACCGTGCGTCCGCTTTCGTGTGA
>MVAJ01000129.1:0-22491 GCA_014825545.1 Cystofilobasidium capitatum
TGTTGGGCAGACACTCACACTTCAACATCTTGGTCAACAACTTCCAGCTGGGCAGCGCTCAAAGACGTCCCTCCCTTTCTTTCCACTTTCTGCCCCAAACTCGCAACTGACGACATCTCCCCTTCTTTTTCCCGCCTCCGTCTTTCAGTTTCGTCTCCATCTCAGCGCAGAAACTCAAGCAGTTCAAACCCAGGACGTAGTCGGATCGCCAACACTTTCGACACTCAACAACTCAAAACGACTATTCAGTCGACACTCGCGTGGGTCCTTCGGACCCACATACGTACCCTGCTCTTTGTTTTCCAGAGTTTCTGAAGTGATTCTACCTGCCCGCTCATCTTACCTCTTCCTCTGTTTGTTTTCCGTCCTGTTCTCGACTTCTAGCTCTCTAGCTCCATCCTTTGCGACCTTGATGACTGCCTTCCTTTCGAGTTCATCGTTTGTTGCAAAGTCAGATTGCGAGTCGGTCTTCAAGGTGCATCGAAAGACTTTTCCAGTAACATGGGCTGCTCTTTAAAAAAGAACTTTAAGGACCTCCGAGATCTCCTCGTGAACGTCGACATCGAGAAGTACAAGGCCAAGAAGGACGATGGCGCGCTCGACCTTGAGGGCGTGTTGACGTACCAGCGAGCGTGCGTACCACCCTTCCCTCTCTCCTTCGCCGACCACGCTCCGTCCTTCCATCTCACAGGCTAGAGGCAGACGCCACGGAAGGAGAAGGTCTGAAGGAGAAACTCTGGAGGAAAAGTTGACCCGTTTATTTCCATTTTCACTCCGTAGGGCCAACTACATCGCTGCGGCCATGATCTTCCTCCGAGAGAACGGCCAGATCGAAGAGAACCTGACACACAACCACATCAAGAAAAAAAAAAAATCCCTGGTTCATCGCGAGCTTGAGTCCTTGAGCGAGGGAAGAGTCTTCTTGAACGAGAGGATTGATCTGTGAATGATTTGTGCTCATTGATCAACCCGAAGCCTAGAAAGTACGAGGTCCTCCGCCTGAATGTCTCCGCGGCGAAATTCCTGAGCCGGATTGCCGAGAGGGCGACCGAGGGGCATTTGACGGTGAGTTGCGAAGGGGGGACGATTCCCCAAAGGACGACGGGGGCGGGTGCTCCTTTCCTCGGAGTGGCGTGGAAATCACCTGCGCGAAGCAGAGACCCCTCGAAGGGCTGAAAGAAGTTGACACGTATACGGTCAGTCGAGAGGCATGGCCTAACCGTCAAGAAAATCGCGAGGAAGTGAAACGTGCCTCTCGGAAAGCCTGCCTTTTCAAACCTCTAGCAGCTCTCCCCTCCCAACGCGCCTTTTCTACCGCTTCAAACCTCCTGTTCAGGGCTCTGGACAGACATCCTTGGACGGCCGATGTTCGCCGCTCATGAAGAACTGGTTGACGTGTTGGAGGGTCTTGCGGTTCGGGTTGGCCTTTGGGCGGGCGTTGATGATCCACTGAAGGCGGTTCGAGAGGGATTGCTTCGTTGCAACTTCTTCTGCATGAAAGGAAAGGAAGAAAAAGATCGTCAGCTCGTTGAGGAAGAGCTGGAGTGAGACGTAAGTCGGGCGACATACGGAGGTGCGTCTCGTCGAGCAACCGTCCGTCGGTCGAGAACAGCCCCTGAAGAAGCACCAAACCAACTCCCACGCTCGCATCTTTGCCGTTCTCGCAAGCGACGACAACCTTCTTGCCGGCCTGGATCGACGATCGGGCGAAGGTGAGGGCTCGTTGGAGGTCGACCGGAGAGGGCAGGGCGGACTTGGGAGGTTTGGACTTGACTTCGAGGACGGTCGACGGTGAAACATCTGTAGTCGATGGAGAAACTTTGGAGGAGAGAATGATGCAGGCGTAGTCGAGGAGTGTGCTTGTCGACAGAGGAAGGATTGAGAGGTGGATCCACCCTGTCGGCCGAACAACGTCCACAGTCGCCTCTCCTTCCATCTCTCTCTCCACCCCCACCGTCCCAACCCTCGCTCTCAACCGCTCCCCAATGACTTGCTCTAACTCCTCATTGGACCAAGTCTCCCACCCGACCTCCTCCTCGATGAACCGCCAAAAGTCCGTCGCTTCCAGCCCGGACCCCCAGAGCTCATGGTCGTCCCCCGCTCCTTGCTCGTAGCGCCACCCGTCCCTCTGTCGCTGCTCGTCCGACGTGATGCATTTGGATGCCGAAAAGCAGATGATCGGGTGGTAGCCTAGCTCCTCTGGCAGAGGGAGGGGCGTGAAGGGCAGAGAGGAAGGGGAGAGGTGGACTGGCTGAAGAGGGAACTCGAGCTCGGGTAGAGGCAACGACGACGCCTGCATCGATTCAAACGGCAACGAAACATTAGCACTTGCGCCCTCTAGAGCAATCGTGAGAAAGGGTGAGAGAGAAAAGTAGAAGACGAACGAGCAATTTCTCGGCCCAGCCCTGGACGCGCTGGTCAATGTCCCACCTCTCACTCAGTCCGACGCTCGACTCTGGCACCTGGACACCGACTGTCCACTCGCCACTCTCGGGCTCTAGGGCGGTCGTCTGGTCGGAGGGTGTTGATCGTTGGCGGCGGAGGACGAGCGCTCGGTTGATCGTTGCGCACCAGAGGGGGACCGTCTTGGACAGCGCGTCGGGGTATCTCTGAAGGAAGGAGACCGCAACGATGTAGAGGCAGGATCAGCGAGAGCGTCCAGGAGGTGTTATCGATGAGGAAGGCTGCACCTTGCCTCTGCGAGTAGCGTCCACGACAATCAGTCTGTCAACCGCAGAGGTGTCAGCCCAGCCGACCTTGACACGTCAATTGCTCGAGGAGAAGCACGGACCCTCCGCGGTCCTGGACGACAGGCAAGAGGTGCATGTTGGCTCTTCGGAGGTTGAAATCCCACTCTCCCGTGTGGCCGTCGGTACTCTTGAAGTACGCCTCGAGGCCATTGGACTGGACGAGGAACAGGCGCGGTCGGAG
This sequence comes from Cystofilobasidium capitatum, assembly GCA_014825545.1. NCBI lineage: Eukaryota > Fungi > Basidiomycota > Tremellomycetes > Cystofilobasidiales > Cystofilobasidiaceae > Cystofilobasidium > Cystofilobasidium capitatum. The sequence continues at coordinate 2,932 of MVAJ01000129.1, forward strand.
GGAGAGGTCAGCTTGGGTCAGTTGAGAGCGTGTTAGAAGCAAGCTCAAAATTGAAGAGGAGACGTACCAAGTTAGGATGAGTGTACCACCCTCCGCATCTTAGATTGGCTGCAGGGACAAAAGAGGATGTTCAGCACGAACGAGGACGGACGCGGAGAAGAGAAGGCCGCGCGTCGGAGTGGGCGCGTGAAGGAGCGAGCGAGGAGGAACTGACGGACAGGTGCAAGCTGAGGGTGGGTATTGCAGAGTGTCTGTACGAGCTCGACGTCTTCAGCGAGCGAGAGCAGGCGGTCGTGCAGAGTGGGCCTGTACCGACGCTGCCCGTCTGCTGCCATGGTCGGTGTTGGCCGGTCAACGAAGACTGCGGAGTTTGAATTTCTATGGAAGGCCAACTCCGCCAATGCGCAGCAGTCTGGATGACGCGGGCTGAGGTTTTGGACGAGCCGAGCTCCTTCCCCAGACTTCCTGATCTGAAGCACACACGCACGCCTCTCCCATCTCTCTCTCCCCCGTCTCTCTCTTCTCCCTCCCACCCTTCTCTTCCCAAGTCCCCTCTGCCCTTTTCTCTCTCACATCTCTTTTGTTGCAACCATGTCCCTCAAGACCACCGCCCAAGGTTCGTCCATCTCCATCCCTCTCTCCTCCCAATCACTCCCTCAAGATCAGCGCGTCGTCAGCGCGAGATCTCGTCCTCCCTTCAGTCTTCAGCACACCCGTGCTGACCATCTCTGCCTTTCCGCTGCTTGCTTGCTGCCCATCTCGGTATTGTTTGCGGTCTGATCGATTTCGCCAGCCGAGGGAGGTTCGTTCGAGCACACCCAGTTCGACGGAACAACACCACCCAAGGCCTCCTCCCTTTCGGCCGACATCGTCAACCAGCTGCTCGTGAACGTCGACATCGAGAAGTTCAAGGCCAAGAAGGACGATGGCGCGCTCGACCTTGAGGGCGTGTTGACGTACCAGCGAGCGTGCGTACCACCCTTCCCTCTCTCCTTCGCCGACCACGCTCCGTCCTTCCATCTCACAGGCTAGAGGCAGACGCCACGGAAGGAGAAGGTCTGAAGGAGAAACTCTGGAGGAGAAGTTGACCCGTTTATTTCCATTTTCACTCCGTAGGGCCAACTACATCGCTGCGGCCATGATCTTCCTCCGGGAGAACGGCCTGATCGAAGAGAACCTGACACACAACCACATCAAGAAACGTCTGCTTGGCCATTGGGGCACATGTCCTGGGCTCTCGTTCGTCTACGCCCATGCCAACATCCTCATCAACGGTGCTCTCGACAAGGAGTACGTCTTTCGTTCAAATTCTCGACGAACTCAATGACTGACCATTCTTCTCTCTTTCTAATCGCAGCTTCCTTTTTGTTACCGGACCTGGTCATGGAGCGCCTTCTGCTCTCGCCGTCCTTTACCTCGAGGGTGCCATCACGCACTTCTATCCTCAGTACGCTGGAAACCGAGAGGGCCTCAAGAAGGTGCGTTCTCAAACTCGTCTAGAAGGCTGACGGTCGCTGACCCCTCACTTGCGCGTCCCCACCAGTTGATCCGAGCGTTCTCCTTCCCTGGAGGCTTCCCCTCGCACGTCAACGCCGAGACGCCCGGAGCGATCCATGAGGGTGGAGAGCTGGGTTACGCTTTGGCCGTTTCGTTCGGTGCCGTCAGTGCGTTGACCTCTCTCCGCGTTCCCTTCGAGGAGTGGGTCTGACGTCCATTCCTTCTCCCTTGCAGTGGACAAGCCCGACCGAATCGCCGTTACGGTCGTCGGAGACGGAGAGAGCGAGACTGGTCCTACTGCGTACGTATCTCTCCCCGCTGCTCTTGTTCCGGACTTCACTGACACAAACTCCCGCCCGACCTTTGTCCGACTTCAGCGCTGCCTGGCACGCCCACAAGTATCTCGACCCCGCCGTCTCTGGTGCTGTCTTGCCCGTACTTCACGTCAACGGCTTCAAGATCTCCGAGCGAACGATCCCTGGAACGATGGACGACCTCGAGCTCGCCTGCCTCTACACCGGGTACGGCTACCAGGTCCGAATCGTCGAGTACGGTCTCGATCTGCCCGAGAACGCGAGCGAGAAGGAGCGAGAGGAGGCCGTGAACTGGGACATGGCCGCGAGCTTTGACTGGGCTCTCAAGGAGATCCGAACAATCCAGGAGGCTTCGCGAGGCGGTAAGCCGATCGTCAAGCCTCGATGGCCAATGATCGTCCTCAGGACGCCCAAGGGATGGACTGGACCGGCTACGCTCGACGGGAACCCCATCGTCGGATCTTGGAGAGCCCACCAGGGTGCGCCATCTCTGTCGCTTCTCCCTGTGACTGCGACCCTTCCGCTGACCCTGTCACCTTCCTGTTCGGTGCTGCAGTCCCTCTCCCCAAGGCGGCCGACGACGACGAGCAGCTCGGAATGCTCCAGAAGTGGCTCGAGTCGTACGGTCCCAAGGAGCTGTTCAACACCGACAACGCGACGGACAAGACCGAGCTCGACCAGAGCAACCTGCCCTCGGAGGTCATCAACGGCAAGGCCCTCAGGATCATTCCCCGCAAGGAGTTCCGACGAATGGGCTTTAACAAGGTACGTCTCTTCGCGCGTGCTCTTATCGCTCGAAACTTGAACTGACTCGTCTCGCTCATCCTGACGACAGGCCCTGACCGAGGGACACGAGCCTCTCGACCTGCCCGACTGGCAAGAGTACGCCGTCCAGCAGGGTGCGGAGGACATCAGCGCGATGAAGTCCATCGGGTCGTATCTCAAGGTAGTTGTCGAGAGGAACCCGTCGAGCTTCCGAATCTTCTCGCCCGACGAGCTGGCGAGCAACAAGCTCGATGCCGTCTTCGAGAAGACGCACCGATGCTTCCAGTGGGACCCCGAGACCGCGAACAACGGTGGCCAGGTGATTGAAATGTTGTCTGAGCATACGCTCCAGGGTTTCCTCCAGGGCTACACCATCACTGGTCGAACAGGACTCTTTCCCTCGTACGAGTCCTTCCTCGGTGCGTCGTTTTCTATTTCATGCGTTTTTGTACTCAAATGCTGACCTGCCTTCTCCGCTTCGACAGGCATCGTCACCACCATGGTCGAGCAGTATGCCAAGTTCGTCAAGACGGCCCAGGAGACCAAGTGGAGGGGCAAGGTCCCTTCGCTCAACTACATCGAGACCTCGACTCTCTGGAGGCAGGAGCACAACGGGTGCGTCTCTCCGCTTTTTTGTCGCACGTCTCTCTTTCAGGGCTGACCTTTGCTTTTTCATTGCTTCATCAGGTTCTCTCACCAGAACCCCGGCTTCATCGGCTCACTTCTTGCCCTCCCCAGTCACCAGACTCGAGTCTACCTCCCTCCCGACGCCAACACGAGCGTCTCGACCATCGCTCACGTTCTCCGATCGACCGAGTACGTCAACCGTACGTGCCATTTCCTCTTCTGATCGTCTTCTGCAGACCTCGAGACTGACAGATCTTCATCTCGCGTCCGCCCTGCAGTGATCGTCGGCTCCAAGAACCCCACACCCTGCTGGCTCACCAAGGAGGAGGCTGAAGAGCATTGCATCGCCGGGGCCTCGGTCTGGAAGCGATACTCGACCGACGAGGGTGTCGACCCCGACGTTGTCGTCGTCGGCTGCGGAGTCGAGGTCACGTTCGAGGCCATGGCTGCCGCTGCCATCCTCAGGAACGAGGGCGTACGAGTCAGGTTCGTCAACGTGACGGACTTGATGGTCCTCGGAGACGAGGGATCGCACCCTCACGCTTTGTCGGTCAGTCGCTCTCCTGCTTGACCATTCCTCTGACCACCGACCAGTGCTGACAACTACTTCACCCTCTCTCTTGCAGCCCGTCGCCTTCGCTGGTCTCTTCACCGAGGACAAGCCTGTCATTTTAAACTTCCACGGTTTCCCCAAGGATGTCGCCTCCCTCCTCTTCAACCGAAGCGCCCACGTCGGCCGATCGCGGTTCGAGATCCTCGGCTACATCGAGGAGGGTACGACGACGACTCCCTGGTCGATGCTCCGACTTAACAAGGCGAGCAGGTACGACATCGCCTCCTCGGCCATCGCGTACATCGCCAAGCAGCAGCCCAACTCGAAGATCGCGACGCAGGTTCAGCTCTTCCAGGGCCGATGGGCGCACGCTCTTCGAGAGCACGAGAAGGTCCGTCGTCTCGCTCGTCGTCTCTTCTGTTCTGACTCAAGGACTGACTCTCATTCCTTTTTTGATGTCCACAGTACACGCTCAAGGAGGGACAGGACCCCGAGTGGTGCGCTACCATCCCCGAGATCACCATCTGAGCGAGATGGTGTTCTCTTTCACCCTTCAAGCAACCTGTAGCCCTCGCCTCCCTTCATGAACAATCTTTTCCTCCAACTGTCGATTAGCCCTTTACCTTTGGCCAGCCATGACTTCCGCTGTCATTTGCTCCTGCCCACTTTCACTGTATAAACATTTGCTCTCTGTCATGATTTGCCTTTCTTTGCTTGGTCTAGCGTTGAGAGAAAAGCGAGCGTGAGAATCGATACTAAATGGAGGAGATCGAGCCGAGAACAAGGCAGATAGGGAGGATCCTAAAAGTGGGTGTGGTACAGTGTGTGCGTGCTTGCGTGATGTAAAGCGTCGACGAGAGAAGACGAAAAGTGTCTTTGGAAGGAAAGGGCTCAGGACCTGTTCCAGGCCGAGTTGTAGACCGGAGGAAGTCGTTCGGCCTCGGACGCGAGTTGACCTGCGTCCACCTCATGAACTACGACAGGCTCCGCCATCGGTCGTGGACCTTGGCTCGACTTTGCGCTTCGACGATCTTGAGCTGTCTCGATCGAGGGAGAGGAGACGAAGGACTGGTCGGTCCGGGTCGATGGAGCAGGGTATGGAATCGTCAAGAAGCCGGTGGTGGACGATCCGTTCGGACTGGGAGGACCTCCGAACGTTGTCTGGGCAACTTGAGGGCTGGGGTTCAGGTAGGCCGTTTGAGAGTCGTTGGAGTACTGCTGAACAAGAGGAGGAACTGGAGGAAGGGTTTGGTGCGTAGCGACAAACGAGTGTGCGACAGAGGACCCGGGACGACCGGCGCCAGAGGACGAGTAGTTGTACGGGTGGGCGTCGGGACCGTGTTCGACAGCGAGAGTCGAGGAAGAGTCTCGTCTTCCGCCCCGCCTACTGTGAAAGACTTCAGTGTCAGGAAAGAAAAATGGGCAAAGAGGTTGAGTAGACGTACGCTCGCCGTTTCCTCCACACACAAAACCCAGCGACGACGGTGATCATGAGGCCGACCACCCCCCCCGCGACGGCGATACCTGCGAAGACCAGCTTTAGTGGTCTCAGATATTTGGTCTCAGCTCAGGTGTTCGAGGGAAACGCACCAAGGGTTGTGCTTCCGTTCAAGGAGCTACTAGTCGCGGTCGAAGTGGGTGCACTACTTGAAGAGGACGTCTTCTCGAGGTCGATCTCAGTCTGCTTTTGTGTCGACGAGGTCTCGTACCGCCTACTGGTCGAAGTGTAAGCTGGCGGCTGGGTCGTCGAGTAAGGCAACTGGAAGCGGGTGTCGGTAGGCAGAGCGGACGCGCTGGCGGCAAGGATGGCAAAGTTGTTGGAAGTAGCGGTCGTCCCAGCAGAGTCCTGAGGAGAAAACAACGAGACATCAGCTGAACGACTTAACGCAAGGATGGATAGACTCACTTTGACTTGGACTTGGTATCCTGAGCCGGTGGGCAAGGACACGGTCCAGGTCGTGAACGAGAAGGTGAGGCCCGTCGCCACTGACAGTTCCTGTTCAACCGGCGTACGTTTGAGTTGATGTCAGTGAAGGAGAAGGTCCTTGAGCGAGGAGCAACTTGCCTGTCCTGATCCGATGATGGAGACCTCGTAGGCTGTCGGGCGATGGTCAACAACAAGAGGGTCAGCTTTGCGTGTGTGGACGCGAGACAGGCAAAGACCTACTTTCGACCCCTCCATCCCAGGTCAGGAAAACGTCGTTCCCAACGTGAAGGTCGGTGTCGAGGGCAGCGAAGTCATACTGGCGTCACAAAGTGGATAACGAGTCAGCGAGCGGGCGGTGAAGAAGAATAGCAGCAAGCAAGGTGGGCGTACCGGGTCAGAAACTGTGAGAGCTCCCGAGATCGACTGTCCCCGCACTGAGAGAGCAGTTAGATAAAAGGCGAGGAGCCCAAGCCATCTGATGGGTGAACAGAGCATGTCGGGTCGAGGCCAGGTCGGCACCGGACAGTCGGTCGAGGGTCTGATCGAGAAGGGACGTGTGCTGCTTCATACAGGAGAAGGACAGGTGATCAGCACTGGAGTATGTATCTCGGCCTTCTCAGAAGGCAAAGCATTACCTTGGGAGAAGTCCTGTCGAAGGGTCGTCCTGAGAGGAGCGGGTGGCAGCTGAAGCTGGCTCGCATAAGCTACCCAACTCGCGTTCGAAGGGGTGGCGCGCAGCAGCAGCCAATCTGAAACGAGAAAAGGGGCAAGGGACAAGGAGGACGGGCTCGACAAGGTCGGATGTCGCGTTGTAGCATCCCACAGCAAGCTGGTCGGTACGGGTCGAGTAGAATCGTTTCTCCTTCCGTCGCAGCTCTCGAAGTGGGGCAGCTGAGGAGAGGTGCTGGTTTGACCTCAGATCGACGAGGTTCGGGCGTTGGCGCCAGCTCGAACCTCTCTTTCAACTCCAAGGGCCGCCGCCTTCGTCTGCTTCCCGTTCTCCTTCCCCCATACCCTTGTCGGCCAAGAAACGGAGGCTCCTCTTCCCACTCTCCCCTGCAGTCCATGCCCGCTCAACCGTCCGTGCCCTTGGCACCGGAGACCACGCCCTCGCCTCCTTCCTCGCCCACGCTTCCTTCAGCCTCGCCATCTCCTGTCAGCGCCCTCGGAACTTCCTCGCCAACACTCACCTCTGCCAGGTCGGCAGCAGGAGGAAGAGGACATCGCTCGGGAGCCAGTCTCGGAGGCGGGAAGCTGTCGGCGCGAGCGCTCAGTTGGAACCCGGGGGAGTCGAGTGAGCTCGACCTGGCTCGAGACCTCGGAGTCGACGAGCTACGCAGAAAGAGTACAGATGAGCTTATCAGGGTCCTGCAGTCTGACTGGTTGGAGAAGGACAAGGTGCGTTCGTTTCTCGCTGAAGCTTGGCCCAGGTTCTGTGCTGACACTCAACCCTGCCTGGGGCGTGCTTCGACCTTGCAGGCTTCCTTGCGCGTCGCGGAACTGGAGACCACCCGCACCTCCCTCCAGCAGGCAAACGACCATCTCTCCCTCCTCGCTTCCCGACACTCTCGGGAGCAAGCCGACGCCGAGTCAGACCGAATCCGTCTGGAAGATGAGCTGGAGGGCAAGATCGAGCTCGTCGGTCGGCTGAGGGAGAGGGTCAGTGCGCTCGAGAAGGACAAGCGGGAGGTTGACAGGCGCTACGGAGAGCAGACGAAGAGCTTCGAGGCCGAGCGTCAGGCTCTCTACGACAACGAGCAGGTGCGTTCCATCTGTTGAGACCCTTCAAGACCGGACTCTGACCAACCTCTTGGGCTTGCCAGCACCTCAAGGCTCGCGTACGTGTCCTCTCGACTCACCCGGCCACTCGATCCTCATCCCCCGTCCCTCCTCAACCCGAGCCTTCCAGCGCCCCACAAGACAACCAAGTGGACATTGCCTTCCACCAGGAGTTGACCAGGCTGAAGAGGGAGCTCGACAGCAAGGACGTCGATCTGCGCGATGTAGGGAACGACTTGGACTCGCTCGAGAAGGGATACGCCTCACTTCAAGAAGCGATGGAGAGGAGCAAGGAGGAGCTTTCGGATCTCAAGCAAGTCAACGCCAAGCTTCAGGTCCGTCCGTCCTCTCGCATTCTCGAAACAGCTGCACTGACCATCTTCCATGCGCAGGAGGACATCGAGTCGTACGACCTTCTCCTCACCGAACGCACCTTCTCTGGCTCCATTCGGTCCAACGCCGTCCTCTCTCGATCGTACACGCGCAACGGCATCTCGCGCGAGGACTCGCTCAACTCTGTCGACGAGGAAGAGGAGGACGACTCGCTGACGGGCGACGACTCGTCTCGAGGCCAAGGCGCACTCGACCCGGACCTCGTCTCTTCCGACTCGCAACCTGGCTCGCCCAACAAGGGGGAGTTCGATCTTGACCCTCAGTTTGCGGAGGAATCTGCTGGCGATGACGATCGAGAGGAAGGTCGGACGCTCAGGATCAAGGGTGAGGAGTTCCTGGTCGACAAGGGCAGCGCGAAGAAGAAGACCAAGGGTGAGAGCTTGGGAGCTTACGCAGTAACAGGCAGCGGAATGGACCTTGCTGCAGAACTCGGTCGGGCGGAGGTCAACGTGGCGGAGGGACAACTGAGGAGGCTCGACAAGGGCGACGACGGAGACGCGCTGAGGGCGGAGGTCAAGAGCTTGAAGGAGGCCAACAAAGCCCTCGCTTTGTACACGAGCAAGATTCTAGACAGAATCCTCTGTGAGTCTTTCGTATCGTTCCTCATCACGCCGGTTGCTGAGTAGCCTCCTTTTCTCATTTCCTCAGCTGTCGATGGGTTCGAGAACATACTCAACACAGGTATGCCCTTCGAGCGGTATGCCACCGGTTGCTGGGTCGTTCTGACGATCCTTCCCTTCCGCATCGCAGACGCCGGGAACTCTCTTCAAGGCTCGTTACGTCGATCGTCAGGCACTCAGCGGGGTTCTCCCTCGTCTCGGCCCTCCCTACAAGCCTCGACTTTCAGCCCCATCGCACCGTCCCCTTCCCAGTCTAAGCCGCCTCCGATCGACATGACGCAAAAACCCAACGTCGAAGAGAAGAAGGCTCGTCGGTCGAGTATCGACTGGAGAGGAGGTTTCGCATCGCTCTTCGGTTCAACACCCTCGTCTCACGTCGTCGCCACCACGCCGACTTCCCAACCACCCTCAAAACTTCGCCCGTTGAGTCTTTCTTCGTCCCCACTCCTGACCAGTCCGCCCAGGGAGCGACCGGTAGCAGTTTCGAGAGGTTCCGACCGCCGCCTCTCGACGGCCGAGGAGACCGAGGAAGAGGAGGATCGACTGCAGAAGAAGCGGATCGAACTTCTCCAGCGCCAACTTTCAGAAGAAGGAGTCTCATCGGGCGTGTCTTCGAGCCCTTCTAATGCTGAACGGAGGCGGTCAAGCGGGTTGTCCTTCATTTACCGGCCATCGATGCTCCCTTCAGTCGGAACGCCCCCTCAACGTCCCAACCCCATCGACTCGCTCGTTAACCACTTTGGCCCTTCCGACTCAAGCTCGTACTTTCCTACCCTGACCAGTCCACCGGGACTGGTTGCAGGCGCTCAGGTCACCGTGAATCCCTCCCTTCCTCTTAGAATTGTCTTTGGCCTAACGCTTAACTCTGTACTTTGCAGGAGGACATGGTCGCATCCCGACTACGAACACTGGACGAGGACGAGCGTCGGAAAGCGTCCGAGATCGGATCCGGCAAGGCAGGAGGCAACTACTCGCAACCCTCTCGTCGAGCTTCCATCAGCAGTCGAAGGACGTCCGTCAGCAGCCGGAGGACGAGCAGACAGATGGGCTCCGAGGACGGTCAGCCCAGTCCAGACGAGCCACGATCGGTGAGTTTTGCGCTTTATGACATCGATCAGACCTGTACTGACAAAGGCTTAATCGTTGACGCACGTTAGTTGGAGGACGGTCAGATCAGCGCTGCGCACGACACGGGTTTTCACTACAAGGATGAATGAGCCTTCTCTTTTCTTCTTCCATAGCTCAGCTGGAAGTGTATGTAAAATACGACCCATAGAGATACATTGTTGGTAGGAAAGATGAAGGTCAATACCTCGCCAGCGGAGTTACTTGGGAGGAGGGCTAGTACCGTGCTCGCCAATGTGGGCGATCATCCTGCGAAAAATAGTAAAAGCAAGTCAGTACTGACCGCCTCGAGGAGACAATGGGAATGAAGCGAAAACGCACTCCTCTCGGCCTACAGGGGTGTTCATGCCCGCCTTGACTTCGGGTCGGGCCCACAGGCGCTGGACCCAAGCTCGAACGGAGGGAGGGTGCTCGCTGTGAGGAATGCCGGCGAAGGGAGACCAGAAGACCCAAGGGAAGGCGTTTATGTCGGCTGGGCAGGTAAAGGGAACAGTCAGAAATGTTTCTCGGGGGCGAGTTGACGATTGTGTCAAGGATAACGCACCGATAGAGTAGCGACCTCGATCCTCACCCACGAGGTAGTCTCGGTCAGCCAGTCGAATATGGAGAACATCGTACAGCCGCTTTGTCTCGTTGCGGTACCGCTCGATGGCCTTGGGGACCTTCTCCTCCTGGTGGCTCCACCAGTTGGCCTGACCCTGCATCGGACCGACTCCTCCGTGGACGAAGAAGAGCCATTGGAGGACTTCGGATCGATAGTCGTCTCCGTTGGCCTCGTCGCCGGGGAAGGCGAATTTGTGGTCGGGGTCGTAGTGCTTCTCGAGGTAGACTGCAGATCGAAGAAAGGTGAGGTCGGTCAGCACAGACTACCGCGCAAAGACAGGGGGAGACAAAAAAGGACGAACGAAGAAGAGCGGCGGTCTCGAACACCTTGAAGTCGTTGCGGTTGGGGTCGACGAACGCAGGAATTCGACCGTTGGGGTTAATTCTGAAAAGGGGCGTTTGTCAGTGTCAGATCTTTTGCCAGGCGCAGAGTGCTTTGATTTGGAGGACCAACTCGATGAACCAAGGCTCCTTCTGGGTGTCCTTGGAGATGTCGATCTTATGAGTCGTGTACTTGAAGCCAGGGTAGGCGGCCTTGAGCTCCTCGAGGAAGATCGAGACCTGGCGAGGTTTTGGTTTCCATCAGTCAGCAGCCTGTTCATCGCGCGCTGAAGGAAGGGCGAGCTGACCTTGTGCCCGTTGGGGGTGGCAGCGGCTGCTCGCAAGGACACTGGACGTCAGCACCTGAGCTCAAAGGGGGAGCATGAATGCGACGCACTGTAGAAGTCGATGGGCTTCATCGATGAGATGTTGACTTGCGTAGGGGCGGCACACATGGTGGGGCGGAGACCGATTCGAGTAAGACTGCGAGCGGAATGATCAGTCAGTACGAAGCCGGACGCGACGGAAAGAGCCAGGACGGGAGCACCTGTTGGGACGGGCGATGGCTCTGAGCATAGAGTGAGGGTCAGAGGGAAAGGACGGTTGGTAAGGCAAGGCGTCATCCACAGCGAGCGAGGATCGGAGCTTAGCGAACTCCGCGACCTGCCCTCGTGCATCGTTCAGTGGGTGGTCGACTCACATGTAGCGCAGACGACTGCTAGCCCGACAGACGAAGCGGAGCGCCTGTCCAAATGTGTGCGTCCGAGTTAATGCTTTGAGCGAGGAAGGAGAAGGGAGCAGAGTTGACGAGGAGCAGCGGAGTCGGAGAGAAAGCGACGGCAGTTAAACGAGATGCAGCGAGAGGGTCTATGTGCAGGGCAGCAATCATGACAGACAGGGAGCGAACAGAGCTCGACCTCGGGTCATCGTGCGTCGGTGAGGGGTGCTGGATGGGAAGTACCTTAGGGCATCGTGTTAGCTACAAGCAGAGCAGGAAAAGAAGGAAGAAGGATATCGGCGCTATGGAGCGAGCGGCCGACAGCCATCCTGCACGCCGAGCGGCAAGACCGTCGCCCTCGACATGTACCTCTACCGGACAACCACGCTATTCTCCAGTCTGTGCTCGGTCGGGCTCAGGTCTTTCGCTGCCTCTTCATCCTGGTCCGGATCGAAGGAGGTCATCTACTGGTCTCCTCACCCAGCCCGCCAGACTCTCCCTCGAACGTCCCTCTACGCTCATCTCTTCCAGTCGGATCGCAACAGCTCCCTGGGGGACTCTCTGCCCGTCTTTGTGGACGCCTCGGACGGCAGGACTCTGACGCGAGGCGACCTCAAGCAGCTCGCTGGTCGACTGGCGACTGGCTTGAGAAGGCGAGCAGGGCAGGACTCAGAGGGAGAAGGGACAGTTGGGCTCTTCATGGGCAACAGCATCGAGTGGCCGGTCGCGTTCCTCGGTGCTCAGAAGGGAGGATACAGAACTGCACTGTATGCCTCGAGCCTGTACGTCTCTTGCTGGGAATGTCACGTACCACAAATCAGCTGGCTGACCCTGTGCCCTCTCAGAACTCCGTTCGACCTCGCTCACCAACTCGACCTGTCCTCACCTCGCATCACGTTCACAACGCCGTCCCTCCTCCCCATCCTCCTGGAAGCCTCCTCTCTTCGAAATCAATCGCTGTCCGGCAAGGCTGCTCTAGAGCAGACGGTCGTCGTCTCGAGCGCAGGGGAGGAAGACTCGTCCGGGTGCTTGACGTGGGAGGACATGCTAGCTGAGGAAGCGGAAGAGACGCCGGTGTCCTGGAACGAGGGAGATGAGCATCAGACTTCCGTCATCTGCTTCTCGAGCGGGACTGAGGGTATGTCGAAGGGGGTCGAGTGAGTCTCTCCAGCTCCCGCAGCGCTTGCACGAACATCGACTGATTGGTTTCTTCCCCGCCAGGACGACGCACCACAACCTCACGTCCCTCATGGAGATGATGCGCCCGCCGATCTACCCTGCGCTGAATGCTGGAAAGGATAGCATCTTGGGCATTCTGGTGCGCCTTTTGCTTCAAGGTCTTTTCGCTGTCGCCTAATGACACCCTCGCTGACCGCCCTTCTTCGTCTTTTTAGCCATTCCCTCACATCTACGGACTGTTCAAGCGTGAGTTTCCGACTGCACTGGAGATTCTGTTTGGTTCCTGACCATCTCACATCTCCGCACTGCAGTAATCTTGCTCCCGCTGCAACACGGCTTTTCCGTTGTCGTCTTGCCCGTGAGTCTTGACGCCCGTTTGTCGTAATGTCAGACCCACTGACAACACTATCCGTCCTTGCGACAGAAAATCGACCTGCGCACCATCTGTCAAGCCATCGAGACGTACAAGATCACTTCGGCCATTCTTGTGCCTCCGATCCTGGTTCGTCCTTCTCCGTCGCATCCGCGACACCGTACTTGAGAGTCTCTAACTTCGCCCGTACTCTCTACAGATCCACTTCGCGCAATCCAAGCTCATTGACAAGTACGATATGAGCTCGCTCAAGTGGCTTCTGTCCGGTGCAGCGTGAGTCTCCTCTGCAACTCCCACGGGCACGTCGTCGTCTGAACCAGTCTACGCCTGCACCAGCCCTCTCGGAAAGGACCTCGTCGCTGCAGTCGAGGATCGTTTCAAGGAGCAAGACCTCGTCCTGCTTCAGGGGTCAGTCTACAGCGACAATTCTCTCTCAAATCTTCTGCTGACAAAATCTTTTTGCCTCGTAGCTCTGGTCTTACAGAGACGTCTCCAGTCACCCACATCCTGCAGCTCGAAGATGCGCGTTCTCATCCAGGCTCAGTCGGTCGCCTTATCCCCAACACGGAGGCCCGACTAATCGACGATGACGGTCAGGACGCGACGTCAACAGAGGGCGTCTGGCCGGAAGGGGAGATGTGGTTCCGAGGGCCCAACGTCATGAAGTGAGTTCGCCCATCCGACCGTGGTCTCATCCATCTTCGCACGGAGAACTGACGTTCGATACTGCTTCTTCTTCCAGGGGCTACCTGAACAATCCGACCTCGACAGCCGCTACCTTTGCCCCCTCGACGGACGGTGGAGCACCTTGGCTCAAGACGGGCGACATCGCGACCGTCGACCCGGACGGCTACTTTTACATCATCGACCGCCGCAAGGAGCTCATCAAGTACAACGGGTACCAGGTTGCGCCTGCCGAGCTGGAGGCGCTGCTGTTGACGCATCCAATGGTTGCGGACGTCGGGGTCATTGGAGTGATGAGCAAGGAAGAGCAGGTCGAGGTCCCAAGGTCAGTCGCCACTGCTTCCTTCCTGAAAGGTGTACCGCTGATCGAAGTGCCCTCTACTTCTAATCAGGGCCTACGTCGTACCCAAGCCGGACCTTCTCGAGCCCGGACAGGAGGCGCAGTTCGCGCAGGATGTCACAATGTGGCTTCAGCAGCGGGTCCGTCCTTTCCTGCAACTCGTCTCTGCCCTTTTGCTCATCCCTGACATCCTCTTCGCTATTCCTCAGGTCGCTTCGCACAAGTACCTTCGCGGAGGGGTGCATCTCGTCGAGCAGATTCCAAAATCGTGCGTTCTCCCTCGTCTTCAGTCACGCACGCCAGTCCTTGATCCTGACTTTCGTCTTCCCACCTCGACAGTGCATCGGGCAAAATTTTGAGGCGAAAACTGCGCGACCTGTCGAAGGGCGACTAGGTGTACAACCTTTGTGGTCAAGGATGCGCAACACACTCTCGGCCGCCTGTAGGATGCATCGTTCCACTGGTCAGGCAGCCCACCATGGTCGGAAATCATTAGACGACGTCAAGCTCTCTTCTGGAATGCGGACGAGACTTCTCTTCCGGCATCCGTCGTTTCTCCCCTCCTTTGCGTCGAGCAGATTGGCCCCTTCAAGCCTCCCGCTCTCGCAGCACCACTCGCATCCCGTTCCGTAGACAGCGACTGGATCATCATGAGATGTTGTACCGAGTCGAGAGTCAAGGGGGGAAAGTGCAAGGCGATCCGCCGGGTAAGTTGTAAGTGAATGTGGTGGATGACAAACAGGCAAAGTGAGACGCAGCGAGATGGGGGACCGTGAAAAGAGAAAAGGCAACGAAGGAATGTGTTTGTACTACTGTAGAATCTTTAGAAGGTGGAGAAGAGTTAGGCATGGGAAGGGTGGGATGATTTCCTCTAGTTGTGTCGAAGGGGCTCGCGGGCGAGTTCGATCTCGCTCCCTCCTTGAGGGAGAGCAAAGTCTGCTGGAGGGAAATCGGAAGGCTGCGATCAAAGAGGGAGTCCTCAGCACCTCATCTCACAGGTCCAAAGATGCGGTGGAAGGGCTCACTCTCAGAGGTCCGGAAGTCGGCTCTGCTCGTCGGGCGCGGTAGACGACAGCCGCAGGCTGGGGAAGGATATCAGATCTGGTGGTCAGCACTTGCATACTCGGTGTGAGTCTTCGAAGGGCGCACCTGAACCTGCTCAAAGTGGTCGGGCGTGTCGTCAAAGTGGATCTCAGTCTGTCTCTCGACGTTGATGCCTCCCTTGGAAGCCATCTGGTCGGCCCTGTTCGAGATGGTCCCAAAACCGCCGGTGCGGACGTTGCCGCGCGACATGGAGGACGAGTGCTGGGTCGATTGTTCCTGGTCGATCTGACGTCGGTTGAGCGCGACGAGCATGGTGAGGGTGTAGACACGGCCCAGGTCCATGGCTGGAAGAGCAGGAAAGGAACTGTCAGTCGCAGATTGAAAACACAGGAAGGGAAAAAACTGACCGATCATGATACTCGTGTTCGTCTCGGGCAGGATGTTGTACAGGATCAACGCGGCAATGGCGAGCAACGCGGTGATCGAACCCGTCTCAACAGCCTCTGCAAAGCAAAGAAAGCGGACGACAACATCAGCCAACGGGCCGAGGAAGAAGATGTCGGGAAACTCACGGATGATCAGTCGACGAATGATGTTCCGACTGTCCTCAAAGACAGCCTTGACCTTGCGAAGGTTGTAGATACTGACGGCGGCTGTGAAAGTCGAGCGGGTCGAGTCAGTGCAGGAGTGAAGACAGAGGGAGCGCAGACTCTGCGCACCTATGATAATGTCCGCTCCGGCCTGCGACAGAGAAGTGAGAAGTGGTGGTCAGAATGGACAGAGCGCGCCAGAGGTTTCCGACACGACTGGACGCACCTTTCCACTCAGCCATACCGTGACCCATTTCGTCAACGTCGCTCGACCAGCGAGAGTGATCGTGATGGCACCGTATCCGGTCTGGATCGCACCTGCAAGGAGCAACAATGTCAAGGTCAGTGTTCGACGATTGTGGAGTCGAAAACAAGGACAACGCACCAAGGAGGGAGGCGAGGACCGGAGCAATCAGCAAAGGCAGCCAGAACCAGGCCTTCGTGAACTTGTAGATCCTCCAGATCAGGTAGAGCTGACAAATCATGGCGCTAAACCCGGTACTAATGCAGTAGAAGGGAATCTTCAATGAAGCGAGTGTGTCAGAGTTAGATCAGGGAGGGGGAGTTATGCTGAAGGAAGCGTTTCGACGCACCGGCCATGGTTGACTCTGCAGAGGAGATCCACAAGGTCTGGTCAGCTTCCTTTCCGAAGAACAGCAATAAGGGGATTATCTCACAGTGGCGTAGATGGCATCTCCCCAATTCGTCTGCAAGGCAAAAGGAAGTCATGTCAGCGATCGCTCCGGCCTTGAGGAGGAGAGGCAGGACCCACGATCGAGTACAGCCAGACTGCTGCCATGACCGAGATGACGGTCGCGATGTCAATCAGGACGGCCGAGACGACCGCGATCTGGTAAGGCTTGAAGTCATTGGGGAATCGTCTGCGAGGACAGAGGGAAGGTCATCAACAAGCAGCTGATGAGGAGAAGGATGCAGTTGCGCGCACTTGAAGTATCGGATGAGTTCGTAAAGCTCCAAGGCCATCAGAGGGCTGTCTGAAGAAGGTGTAGGCCAGTAGATGTAAGTCAGTCTTGTAGTCTTATCGCAGAAGCAGCAGCGACACCTACTAAGCCAAGCTGCGGTCAAAAGCGAAGGACGAAAGGAATCAGTTGCAGCTCCAATGCTCCAATATGAGGGAAGCAGAAGGAGCTCACAGGCCGCCAGGATGGGTCCCGTCACAAGCTCGAACATGATGTAGTGAAAGGAGCGTGGCTCGATGAGGGGTGAGAGGGGCGAGGAGGGGAGGGGGGAGAAGACGCCGCTTCTTTGTCCGAGCGTCTTCCTTCTTGAGGGATCCGCCTAGATTCTAAAAAGTCACGCGAAGTCAAAAGCTGGCGAAAGTCGAGTACCGAGCGACAGGCTCCCTCAAAGGGAAGCCTGGTACCCGTCGGTGGCTGGTGCGGGTGGGCTTGAGAGGGTTGGGGCGCCCTTTGACGATCCGTCGGTCGGAGGTCAGAGCGCTGAAGGGAAGGGAGGCAGCGTGACGAAGGCAGCTGGCTGCAGAGAGCGGGATCAGAACCTGGTTATCTTGAAATCGCGAGAAAGGGAAAGCTTCCCAGTAAGCTGGCTCAGAGGCGGGAAGTCATCGTCAGGCTTGGAAGGGAAGGCAGCCAAGGGGGTCGAGCTCAAGGCGGGAAGGCGGGCAGGAAAAAGGGGCCAAAGGATTTCCACGCTGTGGTTTCAAACTCCGACCAGGCCCGACCCTCGGCGGAGTCCGCCGAGAGCCACGTCCGACTCAAACACCCTTCGTCCTCGTTCACAGACCTCAACTTCGACGCAGAGTACAACCAGCTACTCGCGATGCTGTGGTCCTTTGCCTCGACATCCTCCTCAGTCGCAAGGCGAGGCGTCTGGTCCCTCTCCGCCAGCCGGAGCAGCTCCTTCTCCACCTCGACCTCCCTTCCTCCTCTCAAGCTGGCCATCGTCGGTGCAGGCCCGTCGGGTCTCTACTCGGCGTCTCGGATACTGTCCCAGCTTCACGAGGACGACACGACATCCCAAGTGCACGTCTACGAGCGCCTCCCCGCCCCTCACGGTCTTGTACGGTACGGCGTCGCGCCAGATCACCCTGAAGTCAAGGTGTGTCCCTCACAACTCCACGCCCAGACACGCAGACCAGGATCTTACCAGCATTTCTCTTTTCGAATCCACAGAACGTCCAACACAAGTTCGATCTTCTAGAGAAGGACCCTCGCTTTTCGTTCTTTGGAAACGTCGCTATTGGTTCGCCGTCGACCCAAGACTCCGATGCCGCCTCGTCTCCTTCGCCGTACTCCTACCCTTCAGCCATCAAGCTGCCTCTCGAATCTCTCATTCCGCACTACTCGCACCTTCTCCTGTCGTATGGCTCCTCCCTCTCCGCTCCCTTACCTCACACTCCAGGCTCTTCCTCGTCTGACCGGCCACTCTCAAACGTTCAACCCGCCCTCGCCTTCGTAAGCTGGTACAACGGCCACCCAGCTTTTGTCCACCTCAAGCCCGACCTGAGCAAGATCAAGCACGTCACCGTCATCGGACAGGGTAACGTTGCGCTGGACGTCGCTCGGATCTTGCTCAAGGACGTAGACGCGCTCTCGTCGACGGACCTACCAGAGTCGGTCCTTCAAGTCCTGCGCGAGTCGGCGGTCGAGACGGTCGAAGTCGTCGGTCGACGAGGTCCTGCTCAGGTCGCGTTTACGACCAAGGAGTTCAGGGAGATGCTCGCACTGCCTGGAGTTAGGTATGAGGGACCTTCAAAGGAGACGTTGAAGGAATCGCTGGAGGAAGTTGCGCGTGTTGGGGGCAGCGAGGAGAGGATGAGGAAGCGGTTGATCGGTCTGATGGAGAAGGGCTCGACGACCAAGCCACCAGAGGACGGCAAGAAGGAGAAGACGTTTAAGCTCTCGTTCCTCCGCAGCCCAAAGGCCTTCCTCTCCGACTCGCACCCTTACGCCGATGCTGCGCCCGTCTCCAAGGTCCAGTGGAAGCTCAACGCTCTCCTTCCTCCTCCAACCGCGGCACCCACGACACCCGATGCAACACCCAACCTATCAGATTCATCTGCCCCGGTGTCGATGGCGGTCGCTACAGACGAGGAGCTCGAGACGGCGTCGGACATGATCATCGAGAGTGTCGGCTACCGCAGCGAGCCTCTTGAGACGGGCGATGATCTCAAGTGGGGCAGTTGGTTTGACGAACGCAAGGGTAAGGTGAAGAACGTCGGTGGGAGAGTCGTCTCGGAAGACGGTCAGATCGTGAATCTCCCCTGTTCCATGCCTGACCTCGTCCGACCGCTCGGCTGACTTCTGACTTTCATCCTTCTTTCGAACAGGTGCCCAACGTCTACGCGTCCGGTTGGTTGGCAAGAGGTCCGACAGGAGTCATCGCCACAACGATGTACGACTCCTACTCTGTCGCCGATCTCTTGCTTTCGGATCGACAGTCAGCGCCCTCCTCGCTGGCCCACACACCCATGGAGGGTGTGCCTGACGTTGTTGCGGACGGCCAAGCGGTCAGCTGGGGTCAGTGGAAAGCCGTCGAGCGCGAAGAGGCTCGGTTGGGAGAGGAGAAAGGGAAGAAGACGGAGAAGTTCGTAGACGTAGATGCGATGCTCGAGGTAGCTCAGAAGCCACTTCGAGTGGATCAATGAGCCAAACTCAACCACAAAGACTCTGGAACTGGGCTTGCCAATGTCATTCTCGCTGGGGGTCAGCCAGCGAGATTGGAAAGAAGCATGAGAGAGAAGAGGGCGCCGAACAGAATCCAAGAGAGAAAGGTGTAGGCAGAATCAGCTCAGGGACATCCAATATATATATATATCTATATGTAAACAAGAAATAAGGGGACGTATGTGGGTCCGAAGGACCCACGCGGGTGTCGACTGAGTGGTCGTTTCGAAGTGTTGAGTGTCGAAAGTGTTGGCGATCCGACTAGGTCCTGGGTTTGAACTGCTTGAGTTTCTGCGCTGAGATGGAGACGAAACTGAAAGACGGAGGCGGGAAGAAGAAGGGGAGATGTCGTCAGTTGCGAGTTTGGGGCAGAAAGTGGAAAGAAAGGGAGGGACGTCTTTGAGCGCTGCCCAGCTGGAAGTTGTTGACCAAGATGTTGAAGTGTGAGTGTCTGCCCAACA
>MVAJ01000012.1:0-298169 GCA_014825545.1 Cystofilobasidium capitatum
CCAACCGCTCCGCAACCCCCAATCGCCCCCTCCCCCTCTTCACAACACACTCATTTCCTCCTTCTCTTTCGTCTAGCTTTTTTTGGAGACTCAAATAAACTCAGAAAATCCACAGATGTCAACGATTTCCTTTTCCTCTCTCGCTCGACCTCTTTGGCAAGCGTTGTTGTGTGCACTGAGGGATCTTCGCCTGCTACGGTCGTCGGCGGAGTCCGAAAACGCGTCCAGCAGGGAAGGAAGCGTTGACCCACGACCGTCTCCTTCCACTCGCAAGCCTTGGAACTTCTTGAAGCGAGCAACTGATCGTCCAGGCTCGCTGACCTGTCCGTAGGTGCGGCAGCAGACCTCCATGGGATCCATCAGCACCAGCAGGTCCCTCCGGTCGACTGAAAACGACGACCCACAACTGCCTCCCCCGTCCCTTCTCACCTCACAAGTCTGCTGTATCCTGATAGCAGATAGGTCACCCGGCTCTTGCAGGCAGCAGATGGACGACGCTCCACTCCTGGCCGGACGACGCCGTGCGGATCTTAGATTTCGGCTCCCAGTGTAACCCGGCTCCCATAACTGGCCAAACACCCTTAGCTCCCCTTCACCCCTCTCTCTTGCCTCTTGCCTCTTCCCTCCAACCCCATCCCCCTACCGTACACAAATGTCCACTACTGCAGTTTCTCACCCTGTCGACGACTTCAAGACCCAGGGGGACGACGCTCCGTCTGCATGGCCAACGCATGACGGGACTACCTCGTCCATCAAGCAGCCCTCCGGGTTCGACGATGCCGCTTCGGCCTACACGGTCGAGACACTCTCTTCGGACCCTCTCGAAGGGTTTGACCAGCCTCTCGGGCTCTTCAAGGAGTACGTGAGGGACCAGGTGACGGTGCTGGAGGTACAAGAGGCGAGGGCTTCCTTAACTGGGTGCGTCTCCTCTGTCTACTCTATCAAACGTGCTAGAAGCGAGCTTACACAAAGGCTTTGTTTGGTCTGAGACAGTAAGGAGGTCATCATCAGGGACCTGACAAGGAAACAAGATCTCTTCGTTCGACACGCCGTCGCGATGTCGCTCTTCAACAACAAGGGTTCGTGTGAAGATCTTTCCTCCTTCTCTCTGCCCCTTTCTGCGCAGTTCTTGGCGCTGACCTCAAACTCTTATCGATCTACCACCCTCACCCTTCTTGCGTCGCTCAGAGTACCGAGATGCCCAGACGGACAAGCCGCTTTACGAGCTGGGATTCACCTGGAACGCTGTCCTCGGCCGAATCAAGCTGAAGGGCAAAGATCAGAAGGGTGACGTCTTGCTCGAGGCCACGTCTAAGTTCCGAGGTGCGTCACCTTTTTTTCGTCCCTGATCTCTAATGTTCTCTAATGGCTGAGACGTTCTCCCTTTCATCCCTCCAGTCAAGAACGCCAAGATGGCAGCCAAGTTCAAGAACATCGTCGGCGGGGACGGCAAGGAGGTTGACCTTGTTGTCGAGGGCGACTGGTGGGCAAGGAAGGGCGCCAAGGTTACTCACGTTGACTCGGGCAAGACGGTCGCTCTCATTCAAGGGGTTGGAAAATGGAAGGTGTCAGAGATGATCACGGCCAGGCAGCTGGTGCGTTCCTCCTCGAACGCTTTTCATCTCTCCTGCTAGCCAGATTGACAACTCTGACATCTGCTTTCCTCTCCATTTCTTAGTTCCATGTCACCGTCGCTCCTGGTGTAGACCTTGCGCTCATCGCCGGTATCGTCAACTGCTACGACGAGAAGGTACGATTCTCTGCCCAAGCAGCCCGCTCCGACTTCGAGATCTAACTCAATCCCTCTTGTCTCGATGTCACAGCGGTTTTACGGTTGAGCTGCTCTTCAAACGGTTTACTAGAGTTCAAGAACCGACGCTCACAGATTCCTCTTTGGACTTCGTCCTTACTCTATCCACCTCACGCGCTTCCTCTCGCCAACTTGACTCTCTTCTTCAGCTTGTGTCCGACTGAACCTACTTTCTTTTTCGCCTAGGACAACCTGTCTGTTTCTTGCCTTACTCCTCTCTCTGATTATGATGGATCGCTTCGCATCGACGGCCCTTCCCCAGTCCTTCGACGACTCTTCTCTTGTACTGCTGCGCGGACACCTCGCGCATCTCGCCGAAACTCGCTTCTCCTCCTTCACCTTCGTCCCCTTCAGGCGCAGGACGCTGACTCAAACCGCTGCTGACTGGCCGACGGCCATCGTCCGTCCTTTCTCGCCTCTGGCCGTACTCGCTTAACGCTTTTGGCTCATGCTCCTCGTTCGTCGTTCGGATCCCGGCTCCCACGCGATGAACCATTCTCGTTTTCAGCTCGTCCCTCCTTCCCCCTCTCCCTCTCTCTTCCCCCCTTCATCTCATCCTCTTATCGCTACCATCCAACACGATGGCCACTTCGACAGCTTCGTATACCGACGATGACGTCAAGGACGCGCCCTCCGTCTGGCCTGCGTATCACGACGACGCCTCCTCCGCCCACCTGCCCTCTGAGTTCGACGACGCTGCTTCCGCCTACACAGTCGAGGCGCTGCTCCCGGACCCTCTCGAAGGCTTTGATCAGCCTCTCGGGATCTTTAGGGAGTACGTGAGGGACCAGGTGACGGTGCTCGAAGTGCAGGAGGCGAGAGCCTCGCTGACTGGGTGCGTTCCCTTCGCCCCTTGCCTAGTACGTGGGCAAACCGCGCTTTGAGACCTTACTTGCCTTTCTTTTTGGGCGGACAGCAACGACGTCGTCGTCAAGGACCTGACGAGGAAGGAGGACATCTTTGTCCGACACGCCGTCGCGGTCTCGCTCTTCAACAACAAGGGTGCGTTGTTCTTCTCTTCACTCCTCACGCTTCAGTCCTCACCCGCGCAGCTCCCGGTGCTGACCCCAAGATATTATCGCCTCCGTGTACCACTGCCATCTTTCTTGCGTTTCTCAGAGTACCGAGACGCTCAGACCGGCAAGCCGCTCTTCGACCTGGGCTTTTCGTGGGACGCGATGGTGGGGAGAATCAAAATGAAGGGCAAGGATCAAAACGGAAACCTCTTGCTCCAGGCCAGGTCCCAGTTCCGAGGTTCGTCTCCTGCTTTAGACCCTCTCCTTTTATGGGATCGCTGACTGACCTCGCTTTCCGTCGGTTTCCAACCCTGAAGTCAAAAACGCGAAGATGGCTGTTAAGTTTAAAAACCTGGCGGGTGGGCACGGTGAGGAGGTCCATCTCGTTATTGAGGGTGACTGGCTCGCTAGGAAGGGCGCCAAGATCACCCTCGTCGACACGGGTAAGACGCTGGCCCTCATCCAGGGTGCAAAGTGGAAGCTGTCCGAGAAGATCTTGGTGAACCAGCTGGTGCGTCGCTTCTCCATTGCTCGAGTTGGTCTCGACGTCTGACTTTTGCTTTTTCTTTGCGCTGCCCAGTTCCATGTTACCGTCGCCCCTGGTGTAGACCTCGCCCTCATCGCCGCTCTCGTCAACTGCTACGACGAGAAGGTGCGTTCCACTTCAACCCTTGCGTCTCTAGTCCTGCTCGTGGCTTCGGATACTCACCCATTCTCTGTTTGATCTCACAGCGATTTTATGGTTGAGCTTCCTTTGACACGTCATACTCGAGCCCCTCAACGAGCACTCCTACAGCCTCCCTCTTCCAAGGTCCCTCTTACTGTATAGACTTCACTTGCTTCAGGCCGTTCCTCTCTCTCTTTAGTCTTGTATCCAACTAAGCTCACCCGTCTTGATCTCATGCTTTGTTCCTTTCTCCTACCGACTCTGATGAACTTTCTCGACTCAACGCACTTGCCCGTATTCTCGCAGCAAGCCAGCTTGTTCGCGCGCCGTCCTGTCCTGCGTTCCAAATCCCATTTTTCTATCCAGCCTTCGATAAAGATGATAAGGCGAACGAGAGATACCTAAGCCCGAACCTTTCCAACCGCTCCGAGCCTCCCCATCTGCTTCCTCGCCTCTCCCTCACGTCGATCGGCCTTCAGCGCCTCACTCACCTCGTCCACCTTCCTCCGGACGACATCTCCCTCGGGTCCAAAGAGCTTGGTGAAGACGGCCGTCATCTCGGCCACGACGGCTTCGGGCGTGGCGACGATGTCGACCCCTCGAGCGGTGGGGCGACTGTTGTGAGGTCCAGTTCGGACCTCCAAGTTCATCAGAGTAGATGTCAGGGAGAGTGATCCACCAGAGGGACAGAAGGGGAAGGAGGGAGGGATGACGGACCTGGAGGAGTTCGTACCCGAGCCCTTCGTGGGTGAGCCAGGCTGCCAGAAGTGGCTGGTCCCCCAGTCCCGGCCAGAACTGCCACACAACGAGAGTAAAGCCTTTAGCCGTCGGTCTGAAGCCTGCTCAGTGAAAGAGGAGATGGTTGGAAGAAGCGATGAACGTACAACGGTGGGGATCTTGGAGATGAGAGCCTCGCTTGTCGAGTTGCTTCCACCGTGGGAAAGGAACCCTCCGACGGCAGGGTGTCGAAGAAGCTCGATCTGGGGTACGAAGGGTGCGATGTAGCCCAGACCAGACGCCTTGAACGTTGCGAGCAGCTCCTCCGACAATGACGCGAGCGGCGATGCGAGCGCAAAGACGAACGGTCTTTCGAGAGCGAGGAGGGTTTCGAACAGGTGGGCAATCAGGTCCGGCCGGAGAGCTGGAAAGAAGACGGTTCCGAACGAGATGTACATCGCTTGTTTCTCGCCCTTGGTCTCGAGGACCTTGTCGAGGAACTGGAGGGCCGGGTCCCGGTCCTGAGTGGAAGCAACAACCGATTTGCCCTCCCAAAGATCGTCGGGGCCCTGAACTCCAATGGCGAAGAGATCCTTGGTCGGGAAGAGCAGTTGAGCGTGTTCGATGGCGCCCTTCTCCAGAACGTCGGACGACCAGGGGAAGATGACGCCCGTCATGTTTTCGAGGAAGAGCTTGCCCGAGAGAGCGACGAAGAGAGGGCCAGCAGGAGGGATCGGTACACTTGCCATCTGCGGGAAATGTTCGTAGTCGTACCCAGGGGCCAGTCCCGGGGAGTCGAAGCGGTCTCCGATCGAGTGGACGAAGAGCCTCGTCAGCTCGGTGTTGAAGGCGTCGTTCGTCCAGATTTCGGCTTCAGACTTGCCGACGATGAGGCCTGGGTTGGCTGCCTCGACAGTGGCGAGCGCTTCGTTGTATATGAGGGCGTGCCTGGAAGAGTTCGATGTCAGGAAGCGAACACCGCAGGCATCAAGACAAGGCTGAGGAACAGGGGCACGCACCTGGCACCATGGGGAGAGCCAGCGAAGTGCTGAACGAGAGAAGCTGCGGAGGAAGGGAAGGCGATCAGTCGAGGGATGTTGGAGATGTCGACACCCTCGTCTTGTGCGACTCGAAGGAGGAGAGAGGACATGGGGAGCGAGAACATCTGTTCGACGAAGGAAAGGCAGTTGTCGTGAGGGGTAGGTACCTGCGCCTTGGCAGACAGGCGCACTCACATCAATGACGAAGAGACTGCGCAGGTTAGAGGAAGGCTGTCAGCACCGAATGTAAGGTGCGGAAGAGATTCGAGATGCTCACGAAGGCTTGATGGCGCAGAGCTCGACGAAGGTGTGTTGGCCCTTATCCCAAACCTTGCCGCTCGTCTGCTTGAGGATCACCGTCAGGACCTCCTTCGGGCTCCCCTTGCCTCTGAAAGAACACAAAGGACGCTTCCTGTCAGAGATTGTCCTCGATGAGGGGAGGACTTGAAGACGTACGGTTTTGCGTCGTCGAGCAGTGACAGCGCGTCAAACCCGAGCCAGTCGACCTGACAAGCGATGAAGGTGAGCCGCTCGACCGGGACATGCTCTCCATGCGCCTGGACTTCCTTCTTGAGGTTGGCCAGCATGGCAGGCTGGACGAGGAAGGTGGCATGCAGGTCAGGCTCCTGAACGAGCAAGCTGACGGCGGAGGAGATCATCGGTCTGATGTGGCCCTGTAGCACGGTTCAGAAGAGGAAACCGTCAGTTCACTGCGCCGAAGAAGAGAAAGCAAAGAGATCTCTACGAGCCCACATGGGAGAGCACACGTAGACGAAGTGTCGGTTGACGGAGGTCATGTTGAGCAAGGAGGATCGGAAGGGGAGGTCGAGGGAGGTAGTGAAGGATGGAGAGCCCAACGAATCGGCAGACCTCAACCCTTTTCAACACATCCTCGGAGCGGGAAAGGGGTTGCAGGTTACGAGTCACGACTGGGATCCGAAGCTGACCGGACAGTGCGGCCACTGGGAGGGGTAAGTTGACGAGCCTGGAGCCGCTGGCGTGCGGGGAGGCCAGAGGGGAGAGGAAGGCGAGGAACAGGAGCCACGTAGACCCGGACGCGCAAGCGAGCGTCCACTCTTGCTCGTCAGACTGCTGAGAGGACACCATCTGTGTCCGAGGACGGCCTTGAGGAGAGCTGTTGGGGGAAGCTGGGTCGATGTCAAGGAGCTCGAGAGCGGCTCTCAGGACGTCGGACGGAGACGACGGCGCAGAGGTTCTCCACGAACAAAGCCACCTCTCCACTTCTTTGTCCTTTTTGGCTTCCTCTTGCTTGTCGGTCGCCTGTAGGTCCAGAACACCATCTAGATCCTAGTCGCGTACGTCTACTCTGTTATGCTCGACCGACAGCGCCGAGCTTCTTCATGCCCTCCCGCGCCTGACCGCTCGCCCGATCAACCCTCAACTCCCGGCTCTTCTGCTCGACCCTCTTCCTGACCTCCGCTCCCTCGGTGCCGAACATCTTGCCAAAGACGTCCTTCATCTCGGCGACGACCGCCTCGGGGGTGCCCTCGATCTTGACGCCTCGAGCGGTGGGGAGAGCGATCGCAGGTCCAGTTCGCACCTGCAAAGCAAAGGCGAAGAGAAGTCAGTCCAAGATGACCTAGCGAGAATTCCCATGAGAGAGAAGATCGTACCTGGAGAAGCTCGTAGGCCAGTCCTTCTTGGGCGAACCAGGCGGCGATTCCAGGCTGGTCGGCGAACGCAGGCCAGAACTGTCAAAGAGGAAGACGAGAAGCGTCAGCGCCTGTCGATCCTTTGGAACGCAGAGGAGTGTGGAGAACGCACGCAGAGAGGGACGCCAGAGATGAGCGCCTCGCTCGTGCTGTTTGATCCTCCGTGCGAGAGGAACCATCCGGTGGCCTTGTGCTTGAGCACGGCCATCTGGGGGGCGAACTTGGAAAAGACACCCAGGCCGGACGCCTCGACCTTGGCGACGAGCTCGGCCGAGAGGGAGGCAAAGGGTGAGGCGAGGGCAAAGAGGAAGGGCTGCTCGATGGCAAGGAGGGTCTGGACGAGGTGGACGATGAGGTCGGGTCGCAGTGCCGGGAAGAAGACGCTGAAAAAGAAGGTGCAGGGCAAGGTCAGCCACAGATCTAGGGACTGGTCAAGCGCAACCCACGTCCCGCCGACTCGCCCTGATGGCCGATGGGGCTTGTGTCGAGCTTGGGACTGGTCGTGGATGAAAGACGACTCACCTGCCGAACGAGATGTACAGAGCCTTCTTCTTGCCCTTGGTCGCCAAAACCTTGTCCAGGAAGACCAGAGTTGGATCTCTCGTTCCCTCGTCGTCGACGCTCGCGTCCGTCTCCACCCAGAGCGAGTCCGGTCCCTGCTGGCCGATGACGGTGATGTCCTTACCAGGAAGCAATCCCCGAGCCCTTTTGAGCGCTCCGGCCTCGAGGACGCTCTCCGACCAAGGGATGATGGAGCCCGTCTGCTCGGAGACATAGGATCGGATGCATCGCGCGAGGAGGACGGGACCGTCGTGAGGCATCGGCACGCTCTGGGCAGAAGGGAAAAATTCGAACCCAAACATCGGAGCTTGTCCGGGTCCCTCTATCAAGTTGCGGCCTGCCTTCGTCATGCCCATGTGGAGCTGCTTGACGAAGGCCGGATCGAGGGACAACTCGTCGTCCGTCTTGTCGAGCGTCGAGCCAGGGGAAGCGGCCTCGAGTTCAGCAACGCCCTCTTCCCAAAGTTTCGAGGACCAGGGAGCGTTGGGGGATCCGGCGAAGTGGTGGATCAAAGCGGTCGTGTTGGAAGGAATGGACGAGACTCGGGGGATGGAAGAGATGTCGAGCTGAAGAGAAGCGGCGGCGTCTCGAGTGATCGACCATAGCTGAGACGAGAAGCACTACAAAAGAACAAAGTCAGGTCAGTCTTGCAAGATCCACAGCTGCAAATGGGCGCGAGGCACGCACGTCGTAGATGAATTGACTGCGCAAAAAGGTAGCAAGAAGAGCGTCAGTCGTCTGTTGCGCTCATTAGAGCGCGGTAGCAGACATACACGACAGGAGCGGTGCTGATCTCGACGATCTTGTCCTGACCCTTGTCGTAGACCTGGCTCTCCTTCTGCGAAAGGACGGCGGTGAAGACCTCGAGGGGGCAGCCCTTTCCTCTGCTGAGTTGAAACAGGGCGCAATCAGAACCTCTGCATCGACCATTGAGCGCAAACCAATCAAACATACGACTTCTTGTCGTCGATCAGGCCTTGAACCGAGAACATGGGCCACTCGGCCAGGCAGGCGATGAACGTCAAACGGTCTCCGAGGTCGTGACCGTGCATGGCGACCTCTCGACGGAGGTTCTCGAGCATGGAGACCTGGGTGAGGAACGTGATATGCAAGTCCGGCTCTTGGACGAGGAGATGGACTGCGGCCGAGATAATTGGCCTCATGTGGCCCTGCAGTCGAGGGGAGGTGAGAGGAGAGCGTCAGTCCAGTCAACATCGAGGCGGTAGGACGAGATGGACTAGGTGTCAGGACGCAGATGAACTGACCCAGAGAGGAGACCCGGCAAGGAGGAACTGTCGAGACATGAGAGGAGCGCTGAGGGGAAGATAGAAGTCGTCGAGAGGAGATGCTAGAAAGAACGAGGAGGGATCAGAAAGGGGGCTGAAGAAGGCAGGGAAGTTGTCGAGGGGAGATGCCTGAGCGGGAAGAGGGATCAGACCAGCTCACCTCCCCTCACCTTTTGAACTGGCTTGTTTTGGCACGTTCAGAGGCCCGTAACTGTGAATAACACTCGTCTAGCCTTATCCCTTCGTCCCCCCGGGCTCCCTGGGCTCCCCACAGGTGCCATTTGTTCCCTTTTGGACCGTGGCGCCGGAGCCGAGCGAGTAAGACGAGGCCGGCTGGGTGAAGGGAGGAGGTCGTGGCCAGCCCTTCGCCTGCAAGCTCTACCGTCAGGCTCGGATCAGCGATGACAGGCAGTCAGCCGTACTGGTTGAAGGTGCTTGCCGAGGTCGTGGTTAGCGGGCATGCTGGACGAAGCTCGCGTGCGATGGGCTGCGCCATCTGGCTAGCGGTCAGCCGCTGCGGAAGTCCAGCTGCCAAACGCCGTGCTCCCTCGACCGTCTTCTTTTCGACGCAAGAGGATCAGACACCCTCACCGTCAGCTACACGATGACTTTGTTCGAGGCTGCTTCCTGGGCGGGCGAAAAGGGCGAAGCTGGGTGGCGTGTCGACTTGCAGACGCGTCCGTCGGAGTTTTCAACCGCCGCTCTCTCTGGCTGCTACCGTCGACCTCTGAACCTCCTTTGACGGCACATCAAGCCAGATTCGCACCAAACGACGGCTCCCTCGCACCCAGCTCCTCCCCGTCGTGCTTTTAGGGGTCTCTGCCGTCGACGGACCTATCTCGCAACCTCCGCCCGATCGACAGTTCTCAGTCCAGCTCGAGCCATGAGCTCCCTTGCCGCCTCTGCAGAGGTCCCGGAGGACATCTACTCAATCTGGAACGCGCTTGTGCAGTGGCTAGAGAAGAAGCACGGCATGCGTGATCTGCACGTCGTCTGCGAAGAGATGCCAGGTGCGTTTCTCAGAGGCTGCCGGGCTGCCAGCGGCCCAGCCCGCCTCTGTCTCTCGACCCTTCCTCCGACGTCTTCAGTTGACTGACCTCTTTGCCCTGCTCTTCTCCCCATCGCAAGGTGCCGGAAGAGGTCTCTACGTTACGCCATCGCTTCCTGTCGCGAACCGCTTCGCTCCGCCTCCACCCTTGATCTCCATCCCAACCTCAGCCCTCCTCAACGCCCACACCCTTCGCCCGCACTACCCCAAATCCTACGTACCTCCGACGTTGGCTGAATCACGCAAGGAAAGTGTATCAGACGCCGCAGAAGAACGACCTCTGCTACCCTTGACGGCCAACCAACTCCTGACGCTTCACCTGGCTTTGCACCACCCGGAGTCACCACTGAAGGACGACACCGCGCTTCCTCCGAATCCCTGGGCGCTCTACCTCAAGTCCCTGCCTCGGACGTTCCATTGGCATCATCCTCTGACATGGCTGGTGCGGTTCTCGGAGGACGAAGAGGAGGGTGCGAAGAAAGACGAGCTGAGGAAGATGGAGGACGCCCTGGAGACACTTGTGTACTGCTTGCCTGCACGAGCGCAAGTGCTCCTCAGAGACGTCGAGAGACGATTCAAGGAGGACGTCAAGGTCCTCAAGGAGGTTATCGTACGTCTCGATCATCCTCCTCAATGAGCCAGTTGTCATTTCTCATTGACCTCCCCCGTTTGTTTCCACAGTCGACCTCTCCCCCGTTCCCATTCTGTCCTACTCCTCCTCTCCAATCTTTCCTCTGGGCTTGGCTCAACATTAACACCCGATGTCTCACCTTCGACCTCGACCTCGCCCCCGCTGATGCTTCCAACGACTTTACGCTCTCTCCCCTGGTCGACTTTGCCAACCACTCTTCGTCCGCCACTCCAATCCCCATCACCCTGCCTGAGGACGTCTCTGCTCGAAAAGCGACTCACTACGCTCTACCAGCGACAGAAGAGATGGTCCAATCGCACGGGAAGGGTATCAAAACGGAGGTCTTGCTCCAGTATGGTCCGCACGACGATGCGTTTCTCTTCGCAGAGTACGGGTTCGTGTGCTGGAAGGACGCCGAGGGGAAGGGTAACCGGTGGAACGAGATTCGGGTGGATGATCAGGTGGAGAAGATGTTTAAGGCGCTTAAGGGTGGTGAAGGAGTGACCAAGAAGCGCATCTTGGAAGACGAAGGGTACTGGGGGTGAGTCCGGCCGCTTGACTTTAACCAACGCAAACCAGGGACTTACTCTTTCGGGCGGTCCCCTCTTCTCATGGTCCTACAGCGACTTCACCTTGCATCTCGAGCCGGATTTCGGTCACCCGTCGTACCGACTCTTACTGGCGCTCCGCCTTCTTCACTTGCCGATGTCGCAAGTCCACTTCTGGAGGGACGTCGTTCAAGGCCTCTCCCCCTCCATCTCGGACGCCAACGAAGAGTCCACGAGTGACGCTCTGGAGGAGCTGTGCGGCGTCTTTCTGACTCAGGTGAGGGACGGTCAGAGACGGACGGATGAGCTGGAAGAGTCGACGCAGGTCGCTTTGGAGGACAAGGCCGAATGGGCCAGCGCAGTCGACAGCGTGCGCAAACTCTGGGAGGGCACCGAGGACATCGCCATCGGCGTCAAGGCGAGCGTTCAGGCGGGCGTAGAGTTCAGCTGAAATCAGACATGACTGTGACATCAAATCGAGGGGGTCCGAGAATTTTTGGGAAAGGGGAAAGTGGTGTGCTGAGCAAGAAAGATGAGTACAACGAAAGCAGGGAAGCGGCGAAGGTCGAAGCGAAGGGACGAAAGATGAGGCGGCAGACAAAGAGATCAATCCTCCTCGTGGTATCTGCGAAGCGGAAGGCACCACTGTCAGAGAAGTCAGAGCGCAAACAGTGGAGGGGAGTGACGCACCCTGCCCGACGCATCTCTCCGAGTCTCCTTCTCGAGGCGTTGAGGTCCTTCTCGAGCTTGAGAATCTCGACCTGCTGCTCCATCTCGCGCACCTTGAACTCGTGGGCGGCCATCGACTTGTAGTCGACAGTCTCCTCCTCGCCCTGCTTATCCGAGATGGCCCTGACCTGTCGGACGAGCGCCTTGCAAGCCTCAGTAACGGCCTTGGCCGCGAGCTCGAGGCGCTCCTGCGTCTTGGACATCAGAGCGGCTTTGACTCGCGAGGCAGCGACCAGCTGGGCGGTGGCGGCCGAAACCTCGTTTGAAGCGACGATGAGCTGCTCGAGCGAGTGCGTACCGGAGATGACTCCGTCGGCAGACTCGATGAGAAGGGTCGTAGCGAACGCGACAGCCTTAGCAGCCGAGATGAGTCCCTCAGTCCATCGGTTGTTGCGCTTGTAGAACTGCTGGACGGAGCTGGAGCCTCGACCCTGAGCAACGATCTCCTGCTGCGACTCGGTCGCGGCCTTGATGAGTCGACCGATCGCGCTTGTGATGCCCATCGCGGCCTCGAGGATGGCATCGTGGACCTGGACATCGAGGGCCGAATACCGACCAGAGTCCTTGGGTCGCGACATGAGCGCCTGCAGTCGCTGCGTTGCCGTCTCGATGGCGTTGGCAGCAGCCATCATCTCCCTCTCGACCAGGTCTCCAACGTCGCCGTTGGCCTTTGCGATCGAGCTCGTCTTGGACTGGACGAGGGTCTCGACGACCTTGGAAAGGTTGGCGAGGGCGGATCCGGTGGTGGCGTTGTTGCGAAGAGCGACGTCCTCCGAGCCAACGAGGTTGTAAGACTGGAGGTTCATGAAGAACCTGGCACCGGCGTCTCCGGCCGTCTTTGCGACGTTGATGAGCTTGTCCGATGCGTCTTCGGACGACGAGAGTCGGGTGATGCCCTTGGACGAGACCAGGACCTCCGACAGCGCCTGAGCGAGCTCGTTGGCAGCCTTGATGACGTCGACGTGCGAGCCACCCTTCTTGCGACCGAGGAAGAGGTTGTAGATCATGGCGAACTCGGTTGCGTTGTTCGTCGCCCTCTCGATGATGGCCAGCGTATACTCGGGCGTGGCATTGGTGTTGCCGGTCTGGGTGGGCGACTCGAGCTCGTAGATTCCGTCGTCGACTTTCTGGATGCAGGCCTGCAGGATTGAGTCGATGATTTGGTTGAGCTCCTTGCGGTGGTCGAGGATGAGCGTGTCGACCTGGGCGGTGAAGGCAGAGTCTCCCTCGGACGAGAGCTGCAGAGCATCGCAGAAGAAAGTCAGTCCCCAGGAAAGGTGAGTTTTGTCACGCTGTGAAAGCCACACTCACAACCTTGGCGTCTCCGAGTTCCTGGAGGGTAGAGTCCATGCTCTCCTGCATGACCTGCAGCTCGGCGTCCTTGTCGTCGAGGAGCATCTCGTGCTCGCGCTTCTGGTCGTCGAGCTTCTTGAGCAGGTCGTCGATCTGCATCTGTTTGGACCGGAGCGAGTCCTCGAGCTCGGTGAGCTGTCGGTTGTACTTCTGGATGAGGGACGAGGTGTCAGACGACTTGTTGCGCGAGGCGTCGTCGGCTCGCTCGTTGGCGAATCGAAGGTCGCGCTTAAGTCGCTCCATCTCGTCTTTGTGGCTCTGCAAGGGGAAAGGAAGTCACAAAGAGTGGTCAAAATGTCTGCTCTGGGCTAGGATCAGAGAGAGGGACACTCACAGCTTTGACTCGGTCAACATCGAACCGACTCCTGTCTCGCTCCCTAATCATCTCGGCCAGCTCGAGGTTCTTCGCCTTGACGTCCTTCTCCATCCTCTCCATCCGGTCGATCGCCTCCTGCGCAGAGTTGGCTTTGAGCTGCATGCCCTTGCTCTTGTTGAGCAGGTCGAGGTGCTCGGCTCGGAGTTGCGAGTAGAGCTTGGCGAGCGACTGGTACTTGGTCTTCCACTCTTCGACCTGGCGCTGGAGCTGCGCGATGAGTTCGTCCTTGGAGGCCAGCTGGGCGTTAACGTTAGACGAGACCATGCCGAGTTCAGTCTCGAGCGCCTTGACTCTCTGTGGACCGGCGGAGAAAAGGATACCGTCAGTCAAACAGTCACTCTGACGAAAAAGTGAACGAACGCACCCTGTCGTACTGCTCGAGCATCATCTGGTCCCTCTCGTACTGGCCTCGCATGCCGAGCAGCTCCATCTCCATCTGCTGCTGCCTGCCCTGGTCGGCCTGCTGAAACTGCATCTGCTGCATCTGCTGCTGCCTCGCGAGCTCCTCCTGCTGCCGCCGCTCGTTCTCCTGCTGCATCCGCAGCTGCTCGGCGTGCTCGCGCTCGAGCCGCGCAGCCTCCTCGTGCTGGCGCTTCTGGGCGGCCTCCCGCTCGGCGACGAGTGCGTTCTGCTTCCTCTCGTACTCGTTCAGCATCCGCTTCTGCTCTTCGATGTCGGCGGCGGAAGAGTCGGGCATCGAGGGCTGAGGAGTGGCAGGCTTAGGAGGAGCGGCCGTTCGAGGTCGGTCAGGGAGTTCGGGTGCGTTCGAGCCGTTGTCGAGGAGGTTGGGAGGCTCTTGACCGAGCTTGGGGACGTTGATGAGACCTGTGAGGTACTTGAGGTTCGAGCACTCGTAGTAGAACTTGCGGAGGTTGTAGTGCTGGGCGTTGTATCGACCTCGGAGCGGCTCCAGGGCGTCCATGCCGTCCGTTCCTGATGAAAGAGAACATCCTTGTCAGGCCTGCAAGCAATGAGTGAGGGGGGGGGGGGAAGCGAATTCACGTCGATGCATCGCCCGCAGCATGCTCGTCACGAACCGGTAGATACCGTAGCTCTCCTTGACCAGGGGAACAAGAGCTGAGATCCTGCACTCGTTGTTCGTCGAACCTCGGAAGTGGGCGAAGATGAGCTTCTGGAACGAGTCGATTTGGTCTTGGAGGGTCATGAGGTCCGTGATGGTCTCGTATCTGTGCGCGGCGAGCGAGCGAGTCAGCTCACAACCCTGCGCTTGAGAACCAATGTTTGAAAACTCACCCCTCGTTGGGATCGTCGATTCCTCGCAGCGAGACATACTCCTCGTACTCAAAGAGACCGTTGAAGTCCGAGTGGTGTCGGTGGAATCGAAGCTTGGAGAGGAGGAACTGAACGTAGGCCCGGATGAGGGTACCGTAGCCTGCCAGCCCATTAGAAGAGCACCGGTCAGCACCCAAGCTCGGGACAAACGAGTCCTAAAATCGCGCAGACGCACCCTTTGCACCATCTGCAGCGACCGTTCGGCCGCACGTCTCGAGCCAGCCGGTCTGCCCGTGCGCATCCTTCAACGTCTGCAGAAACGATCTCACAACATGGAGTCAGTTCGCATCTCTCGAGAGCCTGGTGAAGTGGAGACGAACGATGGGGTGACCCTCCTGCAGCAGCTTGTGGACGAGGATCAAGCTCTTGAACGTCTGGATCTCATCTGCCAGCACAGGCTGAACCCGGATCGCGTTCCAGACCGGCACACTCGTCCTGAAGTCCCAGGTGTAGACAACGCACTCTGATCGGAGACGATGTCAAATGGTCGATAATCAGCTAGGTACTCTGCAAAAGAGAAGCTCATGAAGAGAGAGGGGGGGGGTGACGAGGCGGACTCACTCCGGACGTGCTTCTGCTTGGGGGCAGTCTCCTCGGCCGAGACGGCCTTCTTGACGTGCAGCGCGAGCTCAACCTCAGTCTTGTCCTTATCGACCGGTCGGGTGGGCTGGTGGACGAGGCCTCGCACGCGGGGTGTCTCGACCTCGTAGTCGTCCTCATAGCTGCAGTCGAGCGAGGCGAGCAGGTCACCCAACACATCGAGCAGAGTAGCAATCAAAGCAGCAAAGCAAGTCAGTACAGGAGATTCGAAATCTGAGTAAGAACCCAGGATGAGGAGGCCCAGAACGGAGGAGGGAGGAGATGCGATGGATAAGGGAACCCAGGGCTGAAGGAGGAAGGGGGAGGCGCGGGCCTGCGGAGATGACGGCGGACGTACCCTGCGACTCTGCCGCCCTGGGTTTGGGGTGTCCTCCCGTACGAACTCATGGTGTCGTGCTGCTGTTTTGCCCTGGGGAGGCCCTGCTTGACGTTTGGAAACAGGGTAGGGGGGAGTTTGGGAGGAGGAGTTAAGGGAGAAAGAAGGATGGCAGGAAGGAGACAAAGCGAACGACGAGATGCGCGCGCAGAAAGAGCAAGGGCGACCCTTCAACGTGCACCCGGGTTTCCTTACCTCAAAGGCTGAATGACTCGATAGCGTGAACTGACATCATCCTGCTGATCTCTAGCTGTTGCTCGGTGCAGTCCCTTGACGTTTGAAGGGACTCTTTGCTAGGCAGGGCCAACTGACAGGCGGCCATCTCCTCGCCCGAAATCCCAACAGCCCGCCCGGACGCCCTGGGTCACTTCTCTCGCCTGCATAGTCGTAGGGCTGTCGGGACGCTTCCTTTTCATTTCAGCGCACAAGCGGGCTTGGGGGTCAAAATACGGGAGGCCGTGGAGGATTGAATGGCGCTGACCACGAATCCCCGCATTAGATCTTTCTCGCTACCCTGATCGTACCTCTTCTTGGTCGCAGAGCAACGTCAAGACGTCTCGGGGATGTGCCGGTATCTCCAGAGTCGCCACACCGTCCTCATCAGAGTATTCTCGACCCACTTCTCATTTGTATTCCTTGAGGTTGGCGTGCGTCGTTCAAGGACATCGTGGCGCGCCAGAATGGACAGCAATTCGTTGGTAGTATGGTCAGATCAGATCATCTGCGTCCACTCTGACACGGCTTTGCGTTGGCAGGGGCCAGCGACTCTCATGGCGTTCTTCCTTCGAGTGACGCGCGCGCGTCCTCTGCAGCGCAGCGCACTCCTCCGCCTGTCCACACCTCCTTTCTCCTTCGCGCAGAACCCCGTACTCCAGCTCTCACTAGATGACATGGCTCGCCTTCTCTCTGCGCTAGCCCTGCCTTGGAACGTCGCGAGAGCCGTGCACTCCTCCCCCGTCCTGACGTGTGCAGCCCGTGGTCTCAGCTGCCTGCACGCGACGAGCGAATTCGATTTTGCGGCCGTACCTGACCCCCATACACCCTTCCGCCCTCTGCCAACGCCTACAGCTCTTCTCTACGCGCTTCAAGATGGGAGGACCGCCGGACCCCGTAGCTGAGGCCTTTCTCAAGCATCTAGAAATCTCAAAGGTGCGTGGTGGATCGGTCTAGCAGGCAGGGCAGGTGTCAGGGAGGGCGCGTCGCGGCTGCTGGAGGCCTACCCGTCTCGGAGGAGCAGGCAGGATGATAGGGCCAGTCAGAGCCTCCCTCAACGCAGGCAGGCGACAGCGTCCGCGTTCGGGTGGATGGAGAGGACGGTCGTGCGTCTGTGCGAGAGGTCGAACGACCTCGTTGGGACCATCTCCAGCTTGTCCAAAGGTCACTGACGCTGCCAGAGCTGCTGGCTCTCCTCCCTTGGGCGCACCTTGCATGCTCCTCCTTGCCAGTCCTACGCGTCCTGATACTGACGAGTCTCTGTTCTGGTCCCTGGCACGTCCTCAGAGAGCGCAACTCATCCGCGCCCGACTGTCGCAGCACAACCCGGCCTCTCGTGCGCCTGTCGCCCCCCCCTCTGCGCCCGACTCGTCAGCGGCCGCCAGCTCAAACACCCTCGCCAGCGCGTTGCGTGTTGAAAAGCGCGAAGGCAAGCGCAAGGCATCCTCTGCAGCCCTCGAGGACGGCATAGGATCGTCGCAGAAGGAAGCGAGGTCGAGGTCGCCTTCGCCCGTGGATGGAGAGAGGAAGCCGACCCTCTGGGAGGTCATGCTCGTTCCGCCCGCTCCTCAAGTCCACCCAGCCTCCCCTCGCGCTGCCCTCCCTCAAGGTCTCGGATACGGCTACCCTTCATCGTCGGCGTCGTCGTCGTCCTACCACAATTACCGTGGCTCGCCAGGTCCTTACGATCCGTACGACGCGTACCACCCCCACCACCCCGCGTCGCCTTCCTTCTACGCGTCACCCGACCCCAACGCCTCCTCCTTCAGCCAACCCTTCACGTCGCAGACCCACAACACACCGTCCACCTCTGCCGTGCGAGGAACTACGCCTGGATTTGGAGAAGGGGAGGGACCGAGTGTGCCGCCAGCAAGTCCAAGGCGGACAGGGGTTACGGACGCGAGTCTCCGAGTTCCCTCACCAGGAGGACCTTACCCCCATCCCAAAGGCTCCTTCGGAAGATCGCCCTCTTCAACCTTTCCTCGTCCACCTACAACAGCAGCGGTCGCCAACCACTCGTACGCGCAGGGTCTGACCACGTCGCCCATCGTCAACTCCTCGCCCAAGATCTCGTCTGCTCGAACGTCGATTGCGCGTCCGCCCGCATCCGCACCCGCTAGAACGGTCCTCCATCCCTCACCGCTCGGTGCGCCAGGACCTTCAGTGTACCCTCCGGGTTTCCAGAACGCGCCGCACCTGCCATCAAGACTCCAGCAGCACCGCGCGCGTCTGGGTGGGCTGGCGCCTCGATCGCCAGGTCGAGACGGACCTTCCTCACCCGCCGGCCCTCGAGGCCACCGGCGCACCGTCTCTTCCACGCTGTCGGCCGTCGTCAACTTCCAGAACGCCCAGCGAGCGTCGCCTCAGTCCAAGGGCCCGGTCGAGGAGTACATGTCTCAGCTCCAGTCCCCCGGTCGATCTCCTCGCAAACGACGACACTCGCCTCCTCGCTCTGCACCTCCCATCGGCAAGCCTGCCAACATGGCGGATATCTCGGCGGCGTCTGCGCTCGCGGCGATGCTCACTTCGAACGGGTCCGTCAGCTCTCAGCGGGGCAGCGCGGAGCCGTCTGAGCCTGGGTCGGGTCGCCTACAGCCCGCTCGTCCCGTCCGCACGACGACACCTCCGCCAGAAGGACGCTCCAAGGGCGGCGAGGGTCAGGAAGAAGACGCAGCGGGCATGCTGATGTTCTTCCACCACTCGCCGTCGCCTGCCAAGCCGCGCAACACCCCTCGTCGCGACGCCAACACCAACGGCGGTCCTCCTCCGCCCGCTTCAGCCGCGAGAGGTCGGGTGCTTATGTTTGGGGACGACGAACCTGCGTCGGGTGGAGGCTTCGGTTCGGCGCTCAAGGGCAAATCGACGACGACGTCGCTCACGGGCTCGGCCGCGACGCGGACGACGAGCGCGTCGAATGGTAGTCCAGGAAGGAGTCCAAAGAAGGCGAGGCTCGACGAGAAGAAGTTGAAAGTAGAGGTGGTCAGTGGGGGAGAATCGGGCAAGGAAAATCACGGCACGCACGCTGAGGGAGATCCGGACTCGTCGTCCTCGTCCCTCTTCTCACAGGTCGAAGGCGGTCATCCTCCGACACCCAACAACACTCGCGCTCTCCCCGTCGCCCTTTCCGCAACCGACTCGGTCGCCTCCTCAAACCCAGCCTGCTCACCAACCTCCACAGCAACGGAACTCAACCCCTCCTCCCTTCCTCAGTTCATCTCGCCCGCTCGCACGCCCCCACCAGATATCAGCTACCCAGCCGCTTCCAACCTGCCGCGCGAGTCGCCCTCGCAAGCAGGCGTCGCGTTCAAGAACGGTCTCAACCCGACGTTGGCGCCGACCAGTCTTCCGCAGACGGGCGCGACGCCCAGCTGGCCCGACTTTGGGTTCCTCGTCGAGAGTCGATCTACGACTGGAGGGACGGGCGTGATGAGCAGTCCCGGGAGGAAGCAGTTGCAGGACGATGGCGCAAAGGAGAGGAGTCCGGTCGTGCTCAGTCAGCAGAAGCTCGGAGGCTTAGCCTGAGAAGATCCTGCTTGTGAGTTGTTCTCGGCTTCCTGGAACTGCGCTCGTGTATCTGACCCTCGTCGTCTCTCCGTCTTTCACCCAGGACGATACATGCACAACTCCAACCTCCATCCTCGCCCCTCATTCAATCTACAACAGAGCCGTCCATTGATCCTCGTCGGGCTCGTTCAACACCCCACCTCATCTTTCTTCACTTATGTCTCCCCTTTCCCACACTTCTGCTTTCGTGTACTTTGCTTGTCCACCTTACTGTAGATTGATCTATGCTCTCCAGCTCTCGTTTGATGACTTGCGAAAGACCTCGCGAATGCTCGAGTGATGCGTGATGGGAAAGGACATGCAAGGAGGCACGAAGAAAGGGGGAAGTACAGCGCTGTTAAAACCTTTGTCAGCATCTGGGCGAAGGCACCGTATGCAAAGAGACCTGGCGAGGTGGCGACCAAGAATGTGGGCTCAGTTGCAGCGCTGCTCGAGCATCACTTCAAACGCGTCCCCATCCTCCACGCCAAGATCGCCCAACGTCTCATCAACGGGCTCCTCGCCCTCGAACCTGAGCACGATCGACCTGGGATCGCAATACGCACGTTGAGCCGCTGCCTTGGCGATATTGCTACACTTTGTCGACAAGCTGCACAGGAATGCCATTTCTAAGCCGTTGTTGCTGTACGAAACATTCGAGTCAGCGGTGAAACACTGGACTCACAAGCGGAGCACGATGATGATCCCTCCAAGGGAAAGCACAGATCCACCTTGCACCTCGTAGTCTGCTAAGGCCTTGCCGTCGAGAAGCGTCCTTAGAAACTGCATCAAAAAAGGTCAGAACGTCGCCCTCGACTGGAGAGGGAACTGGATGGTGCTGAACATGGTGCTGGAAGCGAAGCGACCGGATCGTACAGCCCTGATGTACTGGTAACCGAAGGCTGGAGTGTGAGGGGTGCGACATCGGTCGTCAGGGTTCAATTGATGATACTGGCACTGCAGAAGATCGCAAGCAGCCAGTGATCGAGTGTTTTGAGACCAAGAGCCAAGGCAGAGATCCACAGCTTGATGAAGATCTGCATCTCGTCCCTCGAGCGCACGTAGAGATTGAGCTCCGTCTTGTGCTGGACCTTGGCCCTTGACAGCTCGCGCTCGTCAGCCATTTTGGTAGCAAGGCCGCCTGAGGCCTGAGGAGTCCATAACTCACGCCCTGCCGATGATCTCGATCCCCACGTCGTGTGGTAGGTAGCTTGCCGGTCGAGCGTTCCAACTGCGGTCCTGACAAGGTTCAATGGCCATCAACCAGAGAGTCGAGCCAGCTTCGACGACCTGACCGAGTAGTGACGATCCTGGCACCTTGAGATTTCCTGCGAAAAGGTACTGGAGGGAGTTAGTCCTGAGAAGATTGTGAATATGGAGAAAGGGCGGCATGAGATCAAACGAAGGAAGGGACCAGACCGCGCAGCTGGAGGTGCACGGGTTTGCTCGAGCTTAGGACCAAAGGATCGGAGAGCCGAAAAGGACTCCAAGCAAGACGCGGATAGCGGAACATCCCTCAGAATGACTGGCGACAAATGAAGAGCGACCAAAGCCGGTCAGTAAATTTGAGCAACAGAAAGGTCCAAGATGGAACTCTTACTTTTTTCGCTCAGTTTCTTCGAAGCCTGAAAATCAAGTGCAGCGTACACTACGCATCGATCTTGTACTTTTCAAGACGACGTTCGTCCTTCAACTAACGGGTGTGAGGATAAGTCGCTGTTGCTCAGCAGATATACCTTCCATGTCTCCATAACCTCCTTGAAGTAGCCGACCGTGTCAGATGGGGATATCTCGGGGGTGAAGATTTTGCCGATATGACTAGATGGATCAAAGGCGACTGACATCAGTTATTCAGTCTGCAGAAGTGAAAGCCATGGACCACTCGCGTTCTCACCCGAAACTGAATCATCTCTCGGATCAGGACGGATCCGGCGGCGACTCCGTTCCCGGAAAGACTCTTGGTGGTGTCCAGGGGTCTATGAACGAGCAAGACAAGGCCTAGTCAGTTTCCATGCCTGGCAAAGGAGGGATAACGTCCAGGAGAGGAGGTCAAACGCACCGTCCAAGGAACTTAAAGTCAGCGATGGTGTGAAGGTGACCCATCGTAAACTAGTACCTCGCCTTGAGCATGTCGACCGAGTCCGATGCGAGATCGAACACGGGTGTGCGCTCCAGCCGCCTGCAGCAGATGGAAACGATCGGGTCAGCCTTCTCACTCGGACGGGACAAGATGCTGCTGCAGAGGTCAAGACTCACTCTTCAACGATGATCTTGAACGAACCCGGCAGTCCTCGTTGCACGATCCGATGATCTCGGGGAGGGAGTTAGTGGACCGTCACCCAGATGGTCGATCCATCTTGGACACCCCGACTGACTGTCTCTCAGCAGCTTTCCGTCGAACGCCATCGACTGTCGGTCGAGCGGAACACCAACGTGTCACGAAAGTGCCTCCTTCAGGCTCCCGACAGAAGCCGAGGTCTCGACGCAGATGGATACGGTCTTGCCCGACTGACTGGCAGAGATGTTGACGTTGAGGTTGAGCTCTCCTCCAGGCTAGATCAGGGGGAGTCGAAGAGCGAAGTCGTCCCGGATGCCGAAGTCCGACATGGTGCGGCCGAGATCGTCGAGCAGGTGTGCGCCTTTGTAAAGTCCTTGCTGGAGGAAGGGAAGCCGGCAACGCTTTCAATGATGATCATGACGTTGGCGACGGTGTCGGAGGGTCAGACCAGCAGGAGCATGCTGTCCTCAGAAGTGATTGTCGAGTCCTTGAGGAGTGTAGCTGGAGCGATCGTAGCGGCGGTCGTGGTCGTCATATCAAACGATTACCGCATCCACGAATGAGGTCAGACAGAATCGTCGCTGGTCTCTGGGTCAGCGTGTGGAGATACTCTCCCCTTTCTTCGGTGCGCATCGTCCAGGAGGAAGAGCTATGCATCTCAACCGCCCTCCTCTCCATCCGACTCCTCCCCAAAGTCATCCCCAAAGAGCGCCTGCACCGCCAGAGCCGCCCTCTTCCGCCGCTCGTCGTCGTCCGTCACGCCCGCCAATTCTGACCTGAGTGAGTTGAGGTGCGAGAGCATGGCGCCCAGATCCTCGGTCCGGTCGGCTTCCTTGGTCGTCTTTTTGGGAGATGTTGGACCAGTCAAAGGTGGTGCGAAGGATGAAGAGAAGCCGCGTTCGTTCGTCGAGGGTCCGTTGGCGTCCAGCGACGACGGAGGAGGAGGCCCAAACGAGTCGAGTATCGAACCCCTCCTCTCCTCCTCCTCTCCACCCACCTCCAGCGCCGGCGTCCGAGTCGAAGGCCCGTCAAAGGTCGTCCACCCTGCGTGATCTTCTGTAGGGGACGACATCTGCTCCGAAGAGGAAGCGAGGGCCGACCTGAACTCCCACCCTGCCTCTCGGTGCTCGATGTCCAGATCCTTGACGGGCGACGAAGTTCCGTTCTCGGCCGAGGTGAACTCTCCGAACCCATCCGCGTCGACTTCGTCCTCCTCGTCGAGCTGAGCATAGGCGCCGGGTTGCTCTTGATCCGCCTCTCCGTCGTCGTCGTCTTCGTCCGTGAAGTCCGACTGCGCCTCGTCCCCCTCGTCTTCCAACATCGCCCGGTCCAGCCCGAACCCTCCCATCCCACCTAAGAGACCAGCGAGAGCCAAAATCGTGTCGCTCGCCGACGCTCCCCGACCGTCAGAGGTGGAGGACTTGAGGTGAAGGGTCGGCCACATGTGCGAGCTCAGACTCTGGACGAGCTGCTCGTAAGGCGGGGGTGCTGTTCAAAGTAAAATCACCCATTGCGAGCAAATCAGCAGCGCAATCTTCCAAGCGACAAGTTACGACCGAGACCGAGACGGGACGCACCTCGATTCTCCTCGTCAGCGTCCACCAGCGCAGATTCCGAAGCGACGTATTCCATCCCAACCTCCAAAAACGCCCCGACCAACCTCTCCTCCAACTCCTCCCTTCGCCCTTGATCCAACGACGGCGAAGCCCCTCCGTCGACCTCCGAGAGGGAGAACGCCAGCGCCACGTCTGGTCTCTCGGCGCGTAGCGTCTGGCGAACTTGGGCGGGGACGGTCGGTGAGCTCGAGGCCTGTGCGAACCCCAGTTCAACGCAAGATCAGCCTAGAGCTCCCGATTCACAAGAGACAGATCGGAGAGGCGGTAGATACGTACGTTTACTGGAGAGCTGTCCAACAAAACCAACACGGCCGGATACCCATCCTCGCCGTCCTCGTCGCTCCCCTCACCATCGTCCTCCTCAACCGGCCCAGGTCCCTCCTCCCCAAGTTGACGGAGGACAAACCGGACCGAAGCGGAGTAGTACTTGTTCTCTATCGACCAGGG
This sequence comes from Cystofilobasidium capitatum, assembly GCA_014825545.1. NCBI lineage: Eukaryota > Fungi > Basidiomycota > Tremellomycetes > Cystofilobasidiales > Cystofilobasidiaceae > Cystofilobasidium > Cystofilobasidium capitatum. The sequence goes on from MVAJ01000012.1 coordinate 23,822, forward strand.
CAGGTCGGACGTCCATTGGAGTCCTTTTGAGGAAGGGGAGGAGGAGGGCGAAGGGGCGGGGGTCGAGCTCGAGATTGGGGAGCTTGTCGGAGGGCGCACGTCCGGCGGAAGAGAGAGTTGACAGTGTTCGTAGAAGCCTGATTTCGGGATGATAGCAAGGGAGAGATCATCGTCAGCTGCCAGCTCAATCAGGCCGCGAAAGGGGTCAAGAAGGTAGAGCGGGGGGGGGGCGAACGGAGTAGGAAAGCCCGGGCGAGCTCGAGCGAGGGCGTCAGAAGCAAGATGGACGACTGCTTCCCTCCTCCCGACGCAGACGTGTCGCTCGCAGACATGATTGAGCAGTCAGGTGGTCTGGCTTGGTCGTCGATTCTCCGCCGAAGTCGAGGGGAGGATGCCTTGGTGGTTGGAGGTTGAAGGACAACGCCTGTCTGTCCATCTCGCGCGTCCGTGCGCTAGCCGCACGTACGTTCGACAGAGAACTTGCGGACGAGAGTTTGCGCTCTTGAACGAAACGGGAACCTGATATTGGTGCAGTGCATCATGACATAGTAGAGGTTTACAATGTAGGCCTAAGGCCTTGGGGGGAGGATGTGCAAGTAGCTCGCTCATTGTCCGCCTCGAAGTCGAAGGACAAGGTGGAGAGTAGACTCCTTCTGGATGTTGTAGTCCGACAACGTTCGGCCGTCCTCGAGCTGCTTTCCGGCGAAGATAAGTCGTTGCTGATCGGGAGGGATACCCTCCTTGTCCTGGATCTTGGCCTTGACGTTGTCGATCGTGTCGGACGACTCAACCTCCAGCGTGATGGTCTTACCGGTGAGACTGAAAAAGTCGGAGGGAAAGCGTCAGCGTCGCGACCGGTGAGCCGAAGGAAAAGAGAGACGCACGTCTTGACGAAGATCTGCATTCCTCCTCGGAGTCGGAGAACAAGGTGAAGAGTAGACTCCTTCTGGATGTTGTAGTCCGACAACGTTCGGCCGTCCTCAAGCTGCTTTCCGGCGAAGATAAGTCGTTGCTGATCGGGAGGGATACCCTCCTTGTCCTGGATCTTGGCCTTGACGTTGTCGATCGTGTCGGACGACTCAACCTCCAGCGTGATGGTCTTACCGGTGAGACTGAAAAAGTCGGAGGGAAAGCGTCAGCGTCGCGACCGGTGAGCCGAAGGAAAAGAGAGACGCACGTCTTGACGAAGATCTGCATTCCTCCTCGGAGTCGGAGAACAAGGTGAAGAGTAGACTCCTTCTGGATGTTGTAGTCCGACAACGTTCGGCCGTCCTCAAGCTGCTTTCCGGCGAAGATAAGTCGTTGCTGGTCGGGAGGGATACCCTCCTTGTCCTGAATCTTGGCCTTGACATTGTCGATCGTGTCGGACGACTCAACTTCGAGCGTGATGGTCTTGCCGGTCAACCTGATCAGGAAAGCGACAAAGTCAGCTCCTTGGCCTGGAAGGGGAAAGAGAAGAAGGAACTCACGTCTTGACGAAGATCTGCATTCCTCCTCGGAGTCGAAGGACGAGGTGAAGCGTAGACTCCTTCTGAATGTTGTAGTCCGAAAGGGTTCGACCGTCTTCGAGCCTGCGGAAGCGCGCGCAAAAGATGCCGACAATCAGCGACCGTGCTAACCTGTGCACGTGCAACGAGAAAAGGGAAAGGGAACCCACTGCTTTCCGGCGAAGATAAGTCGCTGCTGGTCGGGGGGAATACCCTCCTTGTCCTGGATCTTGGCCTTGACGTTGTCGATGGTGTCGGAAGACTCGACCTCGAGGGTGATGGTCTTTCCGGTCAGGGTCTTGACGAAGATCTGCATGGTTGAGCTGAAGCGAAGGAAGACGGAAGAGATGCGAAAGGAAAGAAACCCGAGTCAGCTGTCGATGCTCTGGGTCAAAGGGGCGTGGGCAAGTAAGAGGGGACGGGAGCAGTCGCCATCTCGTCTTCGATGGGAGGAGGAAAGGACCGCGCAGCGCGACTCGCCACCACCGTGCTGACTCTGAGACCGCTTCCCCAAGCGAGGCCTTATCGTCTACCCACCGCTGCCCATCCACCCTCCACGTCGGGCCAGTCGGTCGTAAGACCTGTTGACGAATGCCATCCAAGTGCGGAGCGTGCGAGGGAGGGGGTAGGAAGGGGGTGGAAGCCCTATCAGGGGGTGCGTGCGCATCGCTCCGGTGGGCATGACGAGCGTTGCCACTCGACGTGGGACGAAGCACAGCGACAGTGCGAGCGAGGGAAGAGGTGGGTGGATGCCATCTGTCCCTATCCATCCATCCAGAAGAAAGGCCACTCACTTTGTGTTGGAGAGGGAGGGAGGGGGATGGGGGGGTGGGTGTTGTGTTGGGTGGCAAGGGGGACTCGGGGCGGGAGCGGCCTCTTGAGATGCGAACATCAACCTGTACAAATGCATTGGCACCCGCAATGAACCTGTGGAAGTGCAGCATTCGATGACTCTCGCTCCGCCCGCCAGTCTGGGCCGAGTCCCTTCTACAGTACTCTCCCCCATCCCCTCCCAATTCTACACCATGAAGCTCCTCCCCGTCGCAGCCCTTGCAGGCGCCGCTCTCTCAGCCACCCCCCTGGCCCTTGCCCTCGGAGGCGACACCCTCGTCGACCTCGCCCTCTGGGGCGCAGGCGCCCTATCGTCCACCCCCAAGACCCACAACCTCCCCGGCGGCCCTCCAGAGGGAGGATGGAGCTGGGTCAACTGCGGTCAGTCATCTTTCTCCCCCTTGTTCCTCTCTGTACTAGCCTGAGTTCGAAAGCGAGGTCGACTATCGCAAAAAAAATCACACGGACTGACGACCTTGGTCCGATCTCTCGTCTCTCCACTCCCTCCGTCCGTCCATTCCCATCTGCCCCAGGTCTCCCAACGGACGCCGTCCAAGTCGAGTCCATCACCGTCTCCCCCGACCCTCCCGTTCCAGGCAAGAACCTCACCGTCGTAGCTACAGGCAGCGTCCTTTCTCCCATCACTGTCCGTTTCCTCCTCTTCAGCGCTATCAGTCGCAGTTCACCACCTCGGAGAGCTGAACAACCACCCCGATCTCTTTACTTTCTGCGATGTGGTGTTACGTAGGAGGGAAGCTACGCCGACGTACTCGTCAAGCTGGGTCTGATCAAGCTTCTCCAGAGGCGGTTCGACATCTGCGAGGAGGCGTGAGTTCTCCTCTGTCTTGTCTCATCTCCTACTTTATCACGCCAACTGCGGAACCGACTGACGTCCCCTCCCTCTCCCTCTCTTTCTCTCTCCTCATCTCCGTCTTTCTTCCTCACCGTGTCAACACTCTGATGGACCGGGTTCGACGGAGATAGCGACAACGCCAACGCGACCCTCACCTGCCCCGTCGCACCAGGAGCGTACACCGTCTCCCAAACTGTCGAGCTCCCCAAGGAGATCCCCCGGGCCAAATTCGCAATCGACGTGCTGGGAGTGACGGCCGAGGACGAAGATATGCTTTGCTTGAAGCTTTACATCGGTGCGTTCTTCTTCTCTCTCCCCTTGCTTGACCATCGTGCCGCCGATGTCGTTAGTTGGTTGGGTCGCTGATCAGTGATGGTTCTGCAGACTTCCTCCACCGAAAGCCCGACCAGGAGTAAAACCCCTCGAGACACCTCTCAGGCCTTCTTTCGGCTCTCGTCGTCCGGGTCCTTCAGTCTTGCTCGACCTGAGCTTCCAGAGGTAATTCCGATCAGTCGCAACTCCTTTTCCCTGCAGGCGCCTCACGCACACACGACCCCCCCCCCCACCCCTCCCCGCGCAGTCGCCTGCACGTTCACCAGTTTTCCTGCCCTTTCAAGTCTTACGCTTCTTCGTTCTCTCATCGTCGGACATTGGACGGCCATCGTCCAGTGTTGCCCCCCTTCCTCACTCGCTTCCTGCTGTTGCCGCTTTCTGTCCATTTACTTCACGTTTTCTCCTTCCTCGGCCACTCTTGTAATCCTCCGATCTTGCGCTCTCTGTCATCCAATGCAGGCTTTCTTCTGCATTTTATTCTGCTCCGGCAAACGAGGTGGAGAGGGAGGAAAAGACAGATGGAGGTGGAGGGGGGGACCGTACCCGCCGTCTCTTCGCGCTTGCGTTCTGCTCACAAACCACATCCCCCCTCCCTCTTCCCTCAATCCCCTTGAACTCCTAAACGAATAGCAAGCAATGTCTGACTCTGTTCCTGCTCCTGGATCCAAGGTGCGTTTCTCCCTGTCTTTGTCTGTGACCTGGGCTGGGTTTCTGGCGGGCGGGTGGGACGAGGAGGGGCGATGGCGGCGAGCTCCGATGGCAGGGTTGGGAGGGGAGGGAAAGCTCTCATCTAGACCGGCGGTGAGGTGGAGAGACCTGCGACGCTTTTGCTCTCCTCTGAGACGGCTTCAAGGTTCAGGGACAATAGCAAGGAGGGAGAGGTGGGTTGCTGGGAGGGTCCAAGCTCGGCTAGGGAAGGGGAGGGGAGATGGGCGCAGGGTGGAGGTGGGGCTGAGATGGAAGCCCTCGCTCTCTTCTGGCTCTCACCTTCCCTCCCTCAGCAAAGGAAGGCGTGGTGTCTGGCTGCTCTCCGTAGACCGTAGACGGCTGGGACAGGGCATCTCTCTCGTGGTTCCCCTCGTCCCTTCCTCTCGTATCGTTCGGGCGTGCCCCTTCCAGCTCATCAACGAAGTCCCCCAACTCACCTACCCTTCCCACCTTGGTCTGTCGCCACCGCTCCTCCAGATCCTCGTATCCGGCGCTAGCGGCTTCGTCGGCATCCACGTCGTCAAGTCCTTCCTCGACGCCGGCTTCAAAGTCGTCGGAACGGTCCGGTCTGCGGCAAAGGTGCGTCTTTGTTCCCCCCTCTACCCGTCGTCCATCGCCATCGCACGAGGCTTGCTGACGTTTTCCTTGAGGATTTCGGGACGGCTGGAACTAGGGAGAGTACATCAAGAAGCAGTTTGAGGGAAAGCCTTTCGAGTATGCTATCGTCGAGGACATCGGTGTTGAGGGAGCGTTCGACCAGGCTGTCAAGGGTGTCGAGGGTGTCGCGCATACCGTTTCGTTCCCCTCCCTTTCCATCATCCTTCTCTCCTTTTCCCTCGTAGGCTGACTTCGAACGGATGGTGGTGTGGGAATATAAGGCCTCGCCTTTCCACCTCCTCGCGGACGACCCCGAGGAGCTCATCCGCCCCGCAGTGGACGGGACGGTCGGCATCCTAAAGTCGATCACAAAGGTCAACCCGTCCGTCAAGCGCGTCGTCATCACCTCTTCTGTCGCTGCTGTGCTCGAACCTGCGGAGCCTCCTAGGACTTTCACCGAGGTGCGTCCTTTCCTGCGCTGCGTTCTAGCACTCCCCGACTCTTGCTTAGCGCTGATATCGTCAACTCCGTCCTCTCTCCGATGGTGCAGGCCGACTTCAACGACTTCTCTATCAAGGAGGTCGAGGAGAAGGGCAAAGATGCCGCCGGAGGGCACAAGTACCGCGCCTCCAAGTCGCTCGCCGAAAAGGCCGCGTGGAGTTACTGCAAGGCGCACGACATCCCGCTCGTCACGATCAACCCGCCCTTGATCTTTGGACCGATTTTGCACCAGGTCGACAAGCCCGAGAACCTCAACACGTCCGTTGCCAACTTTTACAAGGTTGTTAGTGGTGAGACGAAGGAGGAGGACCTTCCTGGAGGAGGAGGCAACTGGATCGACGTCCGAGAGGGTGCGTTCCTTCCCTCGCTCTCATATCCTCATGTGCGGAGCTGTTTGCTGACCCATGAGACCCTCCCTTTGGACTTGACAGTCTCCGAGGCTCACGTCCTCGCCCTCACCGTCCCTCAAGCTGCCAACAACCGGTACATCATCTCGGCTGGCCCGTTCGCGACCCAGCAATTCACCGACTTCCTGCACTCCTACGCTCCTGAGCTCAAGAACATCCCAACCGGCAAGAAGGGCGCGATCGAGGAGGCCAACGACCCTCAGAACGTCCTGATTTCGAGCGGGGCCAAGGCTGAGAAGGAGCTGGGGATCGTTTACCGACCCTTTGACGAGAGCGCGAAGGACATGTACGAGTCTATCAAGGCTCGGGGGTGGTAGACTGAGGGTCCCGTCTCTGCGTAGAAAGTTGTAGACAAGGCATCCTTTAAGGTCTCTATTGTATCTCCATGCTTCCTGTCTTTGAAACGAGCGACTTTGCATGTTGCAAGTGGAGGTGTTGGCGCAAATACGCATCAGGACTTGTTCTCTGTCGACGCGCTCCTCCGAACCGTACTTCATTCTTGCCTGCAACGAACGTCTATCGCAAGCCACACGATCAAGGCTCTCTCTTGGCAGGATGTCGGTACCCGATCGGTCAAGTAGGACGGTCAGGTCGAACTGGGCGGGGCTGGAGAGCGCTTCGTTTGGATGGTTGTGGTCCCATCGAGGTCCGTTCGTGAGCTCCGGTCGGAGGACGTCTGTCTCCAAATTGGTGCGTCCTCTCCCTCTACCTCTCTCCTTCTCTCTCTCTCTCTCGCTCTGCCTGACTGACGCAAGTCCGTCTTTGCTCTGTCTTCCGGTCTCAGAGAAGCAACGACTCGACTATCAGGCGCTGGGTCGATGACATCCTTTCCCCCCTTGCTAGAGTGAAGACACTTGATGAGATGTCCGTCTCCCATCGCTTGCTTGAACACCGCGCGAACGACTCGCGCCCTCCTGCAAAGCTCTTTCGATGCATGCAGAAGTAGTTTATGCATCGCAAACCAAATTTCCGTTCTACCATCTCCTCTTCCAAAAAACGAGGAGAGATTTAAAGTTGATCCCACTCCTCAACCCTCTCAAAGAACTCCGCCGCAAGCTTTCGCTGACCCTCCAATCCCTCCGGGATGCCTCGCATGATGAGGTACTTCCTCCCCGTGATAAGCTCTCCGTCGACCTTTCCCTCGAGGCCGCGCGACTTGGAGCCGAAGAGGATGCCGCCTGCTTCGAGCGCGATAATCGTGCCGGCGCAGACGTCCTACAACGGAGGAGATGATGGTGTCAGAGAAGGGCTCAACATCGAAAAGAGCAGCGAGAGGGGGACGGACCCATTCCCAGCAGCCGATCTCCCAGTACATGTCCAGCTGACCCGAAGCGACCGCGCAAAAGTTCTGGAAGGGCGCAAGAGAAATTCATCAGTAAGTCAGGTCTTACCCAGAAGGCGAAGGGGGTTTGTTGAAAGGGAAGGGCAGAGAACGTACGATGGCAGCACTGCCCATCGACCTCATCCCTCGGCACATGGACTTTCCCTCGCCCTGACCCACGAGTCGCTCGAACGTCCTCAACTTGGGACCCATCACAGCGGGCGATCGATCGCTTCCCCCTGCGCGTATGAAACCAGCCGTACTGGCGGTCAGCGAGAGCGGGAGAGCAGAGGAACACGAGAGACGCACACTCGACACCGATCAAAGCCTGGTTGAGAGCCGTCAAACTAGGAGGAGGGGAGACGAGAGGAAGCTTGGTGGTCAAGTTGAAGTACGCTCCGTGGCCCTTTGCGGCTGAGTAGAGCTGGTCGAGGAAGGGGTTGTAGACGACTCCGACGACGGGCTGACCGTTGAACGTGAACCCGATTGAGACGCAGCACATCGGGAAGCCTGGACGGGACGACAGAGTTTCAGCTGGGCTTCGATGCGAAGGGAGGAAGAGGAGAAGGGAGGACGGACCGTGAACAAAGTTGGTCGTTCCGTCGATGGGATCAACGATCCACGTCGGCTCGGCCGTGAGCTTGTGCTTGTCGCCGGCGGCGTACGACTCTTCGCCGATGAACTGGTGATCGGGGTACTTTGCGCTCAGCTTCTGAGCGATGAACTTCTCAACGGCCTGGTCGGTCTCTGTGACGAGCTGGAAAGCGAACGTGTAAGAACGACGTCAGCGAGAGGAGGATGCAGGCAGAGAGCGAGCGGAAAGGACGCACATCGGTGGAGTTCTTCTTCTCGTCGACGCCGACCTGATTGGCGAATCGGTTGGCCGAGCCATCCTTGATGAGCTTGCCTGCCTACGGTCAGCCCGAGGTAAAGGAACGGCGGGTCAGCTTCGGGTCGGAGGGAGTGTGCCTGCTGCGGGTTCCGTCGAGAGGAGCGACTCAAAGACGGGAAGGAAAACGCACCTGCTTTGCGAGATCGATGGCGAACTCGAGGATGGAGGGCAGGTCGAGCGACTCGAGCGTGTGGGACGACATGTTTTTGGGAAAGAAGTTTGGGGAGAGTAGGAGATGGGGCGGAAGAGACAAAGTCCGGGCTGCAGCGGGAGGATGCGGCACAATGCATTCACACAGGTCCATCACTAGAAAGTTATGCGTTCAGACAGGGTTCAATTGGCAAGGACGTGCCTGCCTTTGGGCGCAGGCGCGCACGCTGCACAAACAACGCAACCTCAACTCCCTCTCCTTCCTCAGACTCCTCCCCCTCAACTCAGGACTGGCTCCTTTATACCTCAAGCGACACCTCTCTCCCCTCTGCAAACGCTCTGGAAGCACTTGCCCCTCATCTCTCCTAGCACGGAAACCCATCCCTCTCCCTCGACCACTCGTCCTTCGTTCAAGAGACCCGCCCCCCCGTCGTCCTTCCTCAGATCAATTCCTGTCGCCACCCCTTCACAGGTCCTCCCTGAAGCAACGTCTCCCTCGCACCTCGACGGTCGACATCTCCACTCTCACTCACCTACGCTGCCGGTCAGCGATTCTACCAACTCTCCTTAACAAGCCTCCATCGTCAAGCAACATGAGGTTCTCCCAACTGCACAACCTCCTCTCCCTCCTTCTGTTCGTCTCGGCCGCCTCTGCCTCCCAAGTCCAGCTCGACGAGCGGGGTCTGCCTATCACCTCGACCACCACTCGGACGGTTCAGGCCTACGTTACCGAAACGGTATACATCTACGCCAACAGCCAGGGCATGACGGTGACGACTACTGTTGCTGCTAAGACTACTAGTGCCGTCCAGTCTACCTCAACGACCGCCAAAACGACGGCCAAGACGTCGTCCAAGTCGTCCTCCTCATCCTCGTCAGTTCCCACGTCCTTGGTCCTCATCGTTCAGCCAACATCCACCAAGTCGTCTTCTTCGTCCAAAGTCTCGTCGTCTAGCAAGATTCCGTCGACCAAGGTGTCTTCCACCAAGGTCTCGTCTTCAGCCAAGGTCTCTTCCTCTACCAAGGCTTCCTCGTCCTCGACCAAGGCTTCCTCTACGTCCACCGCTGCCACTTCGACCTCGACGGGTACTGGAACCGACTCGAGCAGACCTATCGTCGCTGGATACTACCCCGACTGGGTCGAGAGCACGCTCGCGCCCGAGGGCATCAACTGGAACAAGTTTGACTGGATCGACTTTGGTCCGTTTTCTCCTCATCCTCGCCCCCTTTGGGTCGAAAGAGGCACCCCGTGCTGACAGATAATTCTTATTTTCACAAACCGACCCTCAGCCTTCGCCATCCTTGACTCAAACTACAACATTGTCTTCACTGGCTGGAACTCTGACGACCTCCTCAAGAGGACGGTCAAGCTCGGCCACGCCGCTGGAAAGAAGGTCAAGCTTTCCATCGGGGGATGGACGGGATCAGGGTGCGTCCGCTTTCTTCGAACTCGAGTCCTTCTGGATCGACACTGACGACAATGATCCTTGCGCTCGCACAGGTACTTCTCCACCGCCGTCTCGACCGCCGCTCGCCGACAGGACCTCGCGACCAAGATGCTCGCCATGTACAACCAGTACTCGCTCGACGGACTCGACATCGACTGGGAGTACCCAGGAGTGATGGGTCAGGACGGCAACATCGTCTCCTCGTCCGACTCTGCCAACTACCTCCTCTTCCTCCAACTTCTCAGGAAGACCTTGCCCGCAGGGGCGAAGATCACGGCTGCCACCCAGGTCTGGCCATTTGCGGGTACGAACGGGAACCCGCTTCGAGACGTCAGCGCGTTCGCAGAGGTCTTTGACTGGATCACGGTCATGAACTACGATGTCTGGGGTTCGTCGAACACCCCCGGACCTAACGCTCCTCTGTCGGACGGCTGTGGAAACTCGCTCCAGCCTCTCGCCAACGCGTACGGTGCCCTGAGCTCTTGGACCAACGCAGGCTTCCCCGCTAAGAAACTCATGCTTGGAACGGCTGCGTGCGTACTGCTCTTCAAGCCTCACATCAGCTTCCTGGCCGGCCGTACTGACGAGGGATCATTTCTGACTACTGAAGGTACGGCTACCTCTCTGGCTCCTCCGCCACTAAGCTCGTCGACAAGCGCGCCGAGATCCCCTTCCAGCACTCTCACATGAAGACCCGCTCGTGGTCGTCCCGCTCGCTCCTGCCCAACAGGCACCACAACCGCCGGTCCGAGCTCGCCAAGCGTGTGACGGTCGTCAACGACGGCGGAGGGACGACCGACGGCCAGCTCAACTTTTCCGAGCTGATCAGGCAGGGTGCGCTTGGGTGGGACAACTCTGCTCGAAAGTGGGTTGGAGCGGGCGGGTTCACGAGGGTTTGGGATAGCTGCTCTTCTACTGTTGGTCTCTCTGTCCTTTCTCTTCCACCCTTAGCCGTCCATGCTGACCTTGCCTGTTCTGTTCGCGACATTTCTCCTCCAGCCCTTCCTGCGAAACCCGTCGTCCAACCAAGTCATCACGTACGATGACCCCGATTCACTCTCCCTCAAGGGCCAATTCGTCAAGCAGTCGGCCATGGCGGGAGTCAACGTCTGGGAGATCTCGGGAGACGACAACGGTTCGTCCCCTCCCTCCCCTCCTAACCCTCAGTTGTGTGCTCGACGGGAAACTCACTCTCTGTCCTTGATTCTTTCTGTTCAGCTTGGGATCTGGTCACCGCCCTCCGAAGCGGCATGGGTCTCTAGAAGCGCATTCAACCTCGTCGTTCCCCTGTCTCGTCTTTACTCGGTTTGCTGCACTCCCTTTGCGTTTCTCTTATCTCAAAGGAACCCCCCCTCCGCTCCTCTCTATTTGCTTGCTACTTAAAACGCTTATTATCGTTGTCATCTACACTCGTTCAAGGATCTCGTATTATCCTATGTCACTCATTTTGGAACTCAGACGCGATGGGCGCAGACATGCTCTGCGCAAGCAGTTCAGAGCTTTTGTGCAATGCGATCTCTCATCTATCCCTTCTTTCTCTTAGAATTATCACAACGTAGACGACAAGATCGTCCCTCCTCCACTTTGATGACGGGGCTTGCCACGGGGCTTAGGTGTTAGGGAGAGAGTCGGTCGATCTTCCACTGAGCGCCAGACGAGGCAGGCGTGTCGAGCCGTAGATACCGACAGCGGTCGTGCAGTCGAGAAGGCTGACCGGACCAGAACTCTACCTCGCTACGCACATGAAGTGTCACAAGGGAGGTGTCAGTGCTCTGGGTGGTTGAGACGAGTATGGGCGAGATGGACACGTACTCAGGGACGACCCTCCACCCGCCCCAGAAGTCCGGGCACTCGACCTCTCCTTCCTCTCCGAACTTCTTTCCGACGTCCTTGACCCTCTCCTCCAGATCCGCCTCCCCAATGACTCTGCTCTGCTTGCTCGCCCAGGCACCCATCCGACTCCCCCTCGGTCGACTCTGAAAGTACGCCTCGGACTCTTGCCGCGAGACCTTTTCGACCCGACCGGACACGCGCACTTGGCGAGACGTCTCGTGCCAGTAGAACGTCAATGAGGCGAACGGGTTCTCGAGCAGCTCCTGGGATTTACGCGAGGTGTAGTTGGTGAAGAAGACGAAGCCGGTCGAGTCAACCTCTGCAGCCCGAAGACCGCGGACAGCACCAGGGACGCAGAGAGATCGGAGGGTCAGCACCACCAAAAGGTGAGAGGGGCTGACGGAAGAGAAAACGCACCCTTGAGAAGAACCACACGAGCACTGGGTCGGCCCTCCTTGGTAGCCGTTCCGAGCACCATCGCCTCCGGCTCGTGCACCTTGGGCGTTCCCTGAGCCTCGCCAGCCTGGACAGGATCGAGCGCTCCAGCCAACCACCGCTCAAACTGGACCAGCGGGTTTGGATCGAGCTGAGAAGGGATGAGCCGGGGGGTTTTGTACTGGTTGTGCGACATGATCTTGAGCGAAGAGGAGGGAGGGACGGTGCCCGAGATCGAGGACGACATGGATCGGAGGGACGAGGGCTGAACGAGGCGGGACAGGAGGAAGGCTAATTGGCGAGTGGAAAGTCGGATTTGTGTGTATCTGGCTGTCCAGAGCATGCACTGAAACAAAGAGGAGTGCTGTAGAGGGAGCCGATCTGCCTTATAGGGAGCGAAAGAGATGCGGTCGGAGGGAGCAGCGTCGACGGAGCTTCCTTTGGTCTTCAGCCCAAAACACTCATACGTCTAAAATCCCTTCCACCCTTCCCAGAGCTGATCTTGCTTCTCGACAGGAATCCCGAGCTGACACCCGATTTCTCTGCTGATGTATGACTCGTCGTCCTTCGTCCGACCAGGTCGCAAGGTCCTGTCTCCAACGCCGGCCGCTGGCGTCACCACCCGCACCACCAAATGTCCAAAACCATTAGCTTCATTTGCTTCCTCGCCGTCTAGTAGCACTTGCGCCACCTCCAGGCTCGGGGAGCCCAACAGGAGCGCTCATGTTTTTCACGAAAGGAAAAACTAGCTCAAGGGAGAGGGTGATCGCTACTCCTCCATCCATCATCCCTCCGTCTCGACGCATCTTCAACGCTTCACGCTCTTCGCCTTCATGCCTCAAGTCCGACACCATGTTCAAGTCCTTTCGCCTCTCTGGGTACGCTGCTCTTCCTATCGCTTTCCAAAGACATCCGTGTTGACCTCCGTCGCTTTCTTTCCCGTAGGGCCACATCCGACCCATGATTTCGTCGGCTTTGCACTCTCTCGCGCAGCACCCCGACCTGCGCAAGACTTTCCTCGTGCAGCCGGCCATGCTCAAGAACCTCGGCAACGAGATCGCCAACCACGCGTACGGGACGGAGGTTGAGGACAGGTTGACGTTGATTGCTTGTATGAGTGATTGGGAGAAGGGGTTCGCGACCGAGCCCTTGCTTGAGGATTACAAAACGTGCGTTGCTCCTTGACTGTATCACCAGGAACTCGATACGTGACGCTGACCTGCTCTTCTCTAATCTCAGTGGAACCGGATATCCGAGAGAGGTCATGCGTGCTCTCATGAAGGGAGAAGGAGGCAAAGTGTGGGATAAGGGTCAGAGCACGCACATCGAGATCTGCAGCGAAAGGCCCTCGTTCGTCCTCCACTGCTTCCCTTCCTGCAATGCTCTGAGAAGGTACAGGCACTTACAAGCTCGCCCTTTGCCTGGCTCCACAGCTTGTACATCTTTGACGTCAGTGCTCTCTGTGCGCTGCTCGCAGATCTGAGGCTGAACAAACCATCTTTTTGTCTCTGCAGATGTTTGCCCAGCACCTTTCAGTCATCACCCAAGAGACGGCAATCGCCTTGTCCATCGACATCTCCTCCATCCCTCGGTTGATGGCGTTCCCTTCCACCGCTGCCTCCCTGATCCATCACTTCGCCGCTGTCCCGCACGGCACCGGTCTCGCGGGTGTTTGGGAGCAGTCGATCAGTGCTCTTGAGGAGCAGGGAGAGGTTGACAAGTCGTTCGAGGGACTCTTCCGGAACGAAGCGTTGGCGGAAGAGATCGGCAGACGGTTTGTGATCATGGATGGAAAATTGGTAGAGGGGCCCGGGCAAGCGCCGATGCTGGACCACGAACACTGTATAACGCTCTCTCGCCAATCCCTTGCCGCAGCTACTTCTGACATCTCGCTCCTTCACTCGGCAGTTCCTCAACTAACTTCCGTTCCCATGCCGCCGGCGGCACCCACACTGGTCGCCTTTGCGTCCTACTCTTTCAACAAGACTCAAACAGGCGCCATTCTACCCTGGGCGTCGTCGATCCTCGAACCTGGTGCCCTGGAGCGTGCTCGGCACGTCTTGCCTGGCAAGGAGATCTACGCGATCGGACCTCAAGGACAGGACAACCTGTGGGAGAACAAGCGGTCGACCAGTTTGGCAGAGGAGAGCGAACGAGAGCCGACCCTCATGTTCCTTGATGGTATCCTCAAAAAGCGAGGCGAGAAGAAGGCGCTGTACATCTCCTTCGGCTCGATATTTTTCCCATCGAAACGACCCGACATCATCTTCCATCTGATGGAGACCTTGGCCGACCTTCAAATTCCCTTCGTCTTTGCGCTTGCCTCTCCCTTCGCCGTCCTACCCGAGGACCAGGTCGCCAAGCTGGAGAAGAGCGGTCTTGCCTGCTTCTCGAAGTTTGCGCCGCAGATGGACGTCTTGCTCCACCCGGCAGTGGGAGGATTCCTGACGCATGGTGGCAGCAACTCTACAAGCGAAGCTTTAATCGCCAACGTCCCTCTCTGCGTGAGTTCTGACTATCCCCTTTCCAGTTCTTTCAAACGCTGACTCTTATCGTTTTGCACTGTTCAGTTCTATCCTGCTATGGCAGACCAGCCTTCCATCGCCGCACGCTTCTCCCAAGAAGGGCTAGCGTATGAGCTTTTGCAGGTTCGTGCTTCCCCACAGTCATTTCGTTGAACAGGCGACTGACATCACTCGTTGGCTGGCAGGTCCGGACCGGTCCTTCTATCGGTCTGCCAACTGCTCGAGGCGTCAAGATCGAAGGCACCCCCGAGGCAATCGTCAACGAGATGAAGTCGACCTTCACCAATCTGTTCGGGGCAGACGGCGAGAAGAAGCGTGAGAAGCTGAGTCAAGTCAATCAGGAGCTGAGAAAGGATCGGAAGGATGGAGAGTCGGCGAAGGAGATGCGCAGACTCGCTTTGGTGGGAAAAGCATAAGAAAAAGGGTGCCGTATTGTCTTTATCTCAAAGAGCTCATTGTTTGGACAACAGGAGCGAGGAGGTGGGAAAGGACAACGAGAAGTGCAAGCGCCCGTCACATGCAAAGCGTGCCCATGGTAGGCTCTTTCTCAAAGAATTCTTGAAGGTTCGGACAGAGGCCATCTGCAATGTGTACAGAGCAGGAAAGTCAGCGTCGCAGGCAGGCAAGGCAAGGACAGTAGAGACTGACGATTGAGTGCCCACGAGGCAGCGTACTTTAGAGGAACCCTACCCCGGGAACCAAGATCAGTTTCACACCACCCTCTGCTGGAGCTGCGAAGGAAACGTACCAGGTACCCTGCAGTCGCTCAGGTCCTGCATCGACGTCCAGATGGTCTCGGGGTGTCGCGCGCAATTCAGCTTGGAGAGGCAGACCTTTCTTGACACCAGCAAGCTGAGACGAGCGAAATGGGCGAGTCAGTGAGGATCACGAGGCAGGACGACGGGAGAAAGATGGACCTTCAACAGAGGCATGAGGTTGACGAGTCTGCGGAAAGACAGGGGCAGCGATTAGCATGTGTAGACTATTGACACCGAAGGAGAGGGCGAACGGGACCGTGGCCTCGCCATCCGTCCGAGAAATTGTCACTCCAGCAACGACACCGACGATCAGCGAGCAAGAGTGTTTCTGTCGGCCAGCTAAGTCAACTGTCAGTGCTGTCGAACTCTGTGAGACCCGGATTGAAGGACGTGCCGGCAGACTAATGGTGTCCAGTTCCAACTCCTCTTCATCCGAGCCCAGCTTCCTCTTCTTTTCCCGCCCTTCAGCCTCATCATCACTCTCTTCATCCTCCGAGTAGAGCGCCGCAACCGAGTGCATCCGAGCATGCCTTTCCTCCCTCAGCCTCTTGAGAAACTTCAACTTCTCAATCGCGTTCATCCGGTTTAACGTCAACCTCTCCTGAGAAGTCATCGCCTTCATCAGCTTGTCGTCGTCCTCCGGTCCTTCTTCGTCGGACTCGAAGGCGGGTTCTGGCGTGCCGCCAGTGGGGAGGACGTTGGAGGGCAGGCTGCAGATGGCGAAGTAGAGTGATCGCGCAAAGACGTCAAAGGGTCTCAGTGGGTCGGGGAGGTTGAGGTCGAACGCGTACGGGCGATGAGGCCAGGGTGATTCATAGAGCGCTTGATGGCGCTGCTGGCGCGTCGAGTCGGGAGTGTGGGAAGGAGGAGGCAATGCGGAAGAAGAAGGACGAGTCCAGTAATGGCCTCTGCAGGCCTTTTCGCAAGACCGGCAGAGACATTCCTGGAAAAAGACAAAAGGTCAAAGGTCAGACAATATCTGTCAACCTCAGTCAGGGCGCAGGACGAACGGTGTTGTCAGGCCCAAAGTAGTCGTCACCATAGTAGGTGGTGAGCTCCTCGCCGAGACAGATTGTTCGGTTCGTGACGAAGGTGGTGAAGCCGCCGACGGACGGTACGAGATCGGTGTTCGGGCTGCAGTCGTGCTAGTAGAAAGAGCAGTGATAAAACGAGTTAGTGCAATAAACGAGTAGAAGGCCGTTGTGAAGGACTCACATTCATGAACCTCGCGGGTCCCAAAAAGATCGCATGCCTCTTCACCCTCTGGAGCCAGACAGTAGAAAAGTCCTTGACGGCCCTTCCAACAGGCAGCTGATCCTCCACCTCGTCTTCGGACGTGCTCGAACTCTCGTTGCTTAGCGCTCGCACTTCCCACATCTCGTCGTTGTCCGACTCCCCCAAGGCCGCTTCTTCCTCAGCTGTCAGAGGAGCAAGTCCACCTCGAAGTTCGGAAGAGAGGCGAGTGCCTTCAGAAATGAAAGAGGTCGCGTAGATGGCCAGTTCTTGCTTTCCCGTGATGGAGTTGTATCGAGACGTCCGGCCGATCTCGACTCGACTGCGTTCAGGAAAAGTTGAGGGGTCAACATCTTGCTCAAGTGTCGCAAGGGAACGCCACTGGCTAGAAAGCACCTCTTCTGCTGGTAAAGTTCCAGATACAAGGTGGCTTGTCTGCAGAATTGAAGGATCTCAGTGAACAGGAACGACGTCTGGACTGGGATGTAGGGGACGCACGACTTGAAGCATTTAAGCTGCGCTGGTCGCTTCCGGGCCAAGTACGTCTGAACGACAGGCAGGCTGCGGAAAAAGGGCCGACAAAGACGGACCAGTCAGTCGTTATGGGCTTCGAAAAGGTGCGAAAGGAGAGCGTACTTGAGTAGCCTGTCCAGCCCTTCGTCGACTCTTGACGATCTGCAGACCGACTTATCAAAACGTCGAGTCTCAGCCATTTTCCTTGCAGTGGACATTCGAGGTTATCGAATGGAGCTCACTTCAGAGACCAGAGCATGGACGAGCGAGCGGTCGTAGACGGGAGAGACGTAGTCCTGGTTGGTCTTGTGAACTCCGACTGCAGACGGTCGCACGAGCGGTGACGGTTCCGGCTAAGCTTCCACCAGCAAGACAGGAGAAGAAAAGCAAGCGAGGAACGGCAGAACGTACACCTACGACCCTCTTCGAGACCGAGTGTGTCCTGTTCGTTCAACGCGTTTAAGCAGTCAGTTTCTGCAACTCGTCGACAGGCGGGCCGTCGGAGCTGCGGGTCCTCTCGTGCCAGAGAGGAAGGACGCACCAGCAGCAGATCCGACAGCAGGTCGTCGTCCTCCTTGAGGTCTTGCTGAGAGTCATACGAGGTCGTTCCTCGCATCCCTGAACTGTGCTTCGTCGAGTCTGGAGGGTGTTGCGGACGAGATGGTTGCGGAGGGGGTGTAAGCGAGCTGTTGACGGACCTCACGCGTCGCGCGACCAGGGAAGAACCTCACCTGTCGCTCGTTACCTTCTACCCAAGCGTGGACTCGTAGCGAGGTGAGACTTGAGCGTGATCTCGAGTCGAATGCGCGTGTTGCTTGAATGGGGAAGGGCGCAGAGGTCGAGGAAGAAGGCGGGTCGACTGGGCCAAATACAAAGTCGCGTCGACGTGGGAGCCCTCCCGCAACCCTTGTCAAGCCTCTTTTTCTTGCTTTCCTTCCCTTTTTATTTGCTCTTGCTCGAGATCACGGACGGCACGAGGCCTGTTGGGTGTATAAAGGAGATAATACAACACTCCTTCTCCCCTCCCTCTCGCACCTCCTCAACCCTCCGGCGGCGCGCCCATTCACTTCCTCGCGAAGGTGACCCGCATCGGCTCGCCCTCTCCCGGTCCGAGCTTGTGGTTGTTCAGCCCCTCCTTGGCCGCCTTCGAGCTCGTCTCGTCCACGTAGTCAACGAAAGCGATGTCCTTTCGGGCGGCGATCGTTCGGACGGTGACCAGACCTGCGTACCTGTTTGAGTCCAGAAACGAGGAGTAACGGAATCAGCAAAGGTGGACAAGGCAAGACAAGGCAGGAAGAACGAACGTTCCAAACAACTCCTCCAGCTCCTCCTTTCCAATCCCGTCCATGAGGTTTTGCACGAACAGCGTCGCGTTCGGCGGCAGGTACTCTTCGGGCATCATGACCGCGACCCTCTTGGCCCCCGGTGCGGCCAACGTCGAAGCGTCCACCTCGCCCGAAGCAAGTTTGCGCTTGAGCTTGTTCTTCTGCGCCAGCGGGTTGTCTTGGCGGACTTTGGCTGTAAATGGGTGCCATCAAGAGAAGACGGTCAGTTTGGAGAAGATCGGGAGGGTAGAGCCTTGTCGTGAAAGGCGAACCCTTGTGCTCCTTCCGGGTCTCCTTGTGCGAAGCGAATGCCTCCTTGTCCTGCTTCTCAACGACAGCGTCCGACTTGGTCTTTGCGAATTGGATTTGCTGTTGATGATCACAAATGGCAGGCGCGTCAGTCTTTCGCAGTCCTGTAGAGTTCGAGAGCGCGACGAGAGGCAGAAGGGAGAGAACTCACCATCGGCTTGCCGTACAGGGGGAACTTGTCCACCTCCTTCTTGGCCTTGGCCGCCGTGTCTTTGCTCTCGAACGCGACGAAGGCCTGGCCTCGCATGCGGACGTTCTCGTGGGCCGTTATTGACAAGACGGGGCCGTAGCTGCCAAACAGGATCTCGAGACACTTCTTCAGGACTGAAAAATAAATAGAGTAGGGAGCGTTTCTGTTCAGTAGAAGAAGCGATGTGAAGAGATGCGGTGGGGAACGGACTGGGGATCTTGACCTTCTCGTTGAGGTTCTGCGGGCGAGATGAAAGGCCAGCAAGTCAGTCGAGGTTCCAGAGGCGTCCTCGGACCGCAACCTACAAAGCTGGTCCTACACAGGACAACCTGAAGGAGAACTGAGATTGGAAGGGAACGTACGTTGATGTAGAGCGTCTCGGTCCAAGTCTTGCGTTCCTCCGCTTCCTTCTTCTCCTTTGCCTCGCGCTCCTCCTTCTCCTTCAGCTCCTTCTTGGCCCGCTCCTCCGCCTCGGCCGCCTCCCGACGCTCGTTCTCCTGGATCTCGAGCTCTAGACGAGCGTCGTCCGCTTTGGCCGCTGCGTCGTCTTCGGACTCCATGGGAGCGTCTGCTGCTACTGCTGGTGCTGGTGTCGTCTCTGCGTGAGGAGGAGCGGCGGCGTCGGCGACGGGGAGGGGAGGTGGTGTTGAGAGCGATGGGGATCCCGAGGTGTCCATCGGTGCAGAGGGTGCAGCGTCCGACATGAGTCCTGTCTGGCTGTTTTAGGGAGAGGAGAGTCGGTTGGGTGATGATGGATCGTTGCTGAGAGGGCCAGGAGGAGGTCGGGTCCTGGGCTCTGTCGGAGTTTGAATTTGGACTGCCAGATTTCGACCAGCCCACAGGCGGACTTTCAGCCCATCAGCCCGTCCGATACCTCACCCCTCTCCACCCTGGATCAACAGGTCGCGACTCTACCAGCTAGCGAACGACATGTCATCAACCCAAGCTGTTCGTACTGGGCGTTACGTCGACGTTGCGCGTGTTGGTAGTCTTGAGGACCGTGGAAGAGCTGACTTGCTCGCCTCGCTCCGACGTGTTGCCTCCTCTCTCAGGAATCGTCTAAGGCCGCAACTGCCTCCAAGCACATCTCGGGTCGAGGCGCGTTCAGACTCATCGGTCTCCATCCTCGTATCACGCTGATGAGGTGTCTCTCTTTTGTCTGTCGATTGCAGGCTCACCTCAACCAGAAGCTTCAACCTCCGCCCTGCCCCCACACACGTCCACATCCTCCGGCCTCCCAGCCTCGGCCTCCTCCTCCAACCTCTTCACCTCGGACGAGCCGGATCCCTACTTCACCGCCGACGACGACCTTGGCCTCTCGTCCGACGACGAGGTCGACTCTGTCCTGCCCGTCTACCTCAGTCAGACACACGGGGCCAACCTCCATCTGTTCCAGTACCCTGTTACGGACAAGATTGAGGTGCCGGGCGCGGCACTCGAGCGGGGGGGCAAGATTGGAGCGAGGTGGAAGAGTGGGGTAAGGAGGTTTGAGCTTGATGTAAGTTTCCTCCCACTTGTCTTCGCTCGAGGCCGGTCGCGCTCGGACTACGCCTACTCTTCTTTCAACAACTGACCAACGGCGATTTGCTACCCTTTGCATTACTGGCAGATCCCGCTCGATACCCGACCAGAGATCTACGACTCAGAGCGAGGAGCAGAGTTTGGCCAGGGCGCTCGTCTCCAATCAGAGAAGGAGGCTGCCATTCTCGCTGCAGCGCAGGCAGCCGCAGCCGGCTCGGCGGCCAAGAAGCCCAAGAAGGAGAAGGTTGGGGACGGCAGCAGCGGTCAGAGTACTCCTATGTTGAAGAGTTTGAAGTTGAGGAGTGAGGTCGTCCCGGGTCAGACTGTTTACATGGCTGGTTCGGTCCGATCAGGTGCGTTCTCCCCTGCCCTCGCAACACCTCTTCGTCGACAGATTCCCCGCTTCGATCGGACACGTCGATACAGACTGAAAACTTTCCTTGTCGTATTTCCAGGCGCTCTCTACCTGCACCCTCTCGCACTTCAGATGCAGCTCCGACCTTCGCTCGACTACCTGACGGCCCTGGACGAGCAGTCCAAGGAGGAGCGCAGACGCGAGCGAGCTGGAGAGGGAGACGAAGACTCGGAGGATGAGAAGAAAGAGGAGGTCGCAAAGGCTGTTGCGGTGCGTCCAGTCCATCTCCTGCTTACTCTTCAGGGAAGAACTCACAATTGACTCGTTCTTTCTCTCACGCGAGTTACAGGTCAGCGTCAAGCGAGCGCCTGGAGATGGACCGGCCAAGGTCAGCAACTCCAACATCCAGGTCTTGCGGACCGAGTCGGAAGAGCAGTGGGTCAAGATGGCCTGGCACGATATCGGGGTGCGTTCTCTCCTCTCCTCCTGCCTGTTTGTCTGGCCGCGCCTCAGTCGTTGATGACTTTTTCGTGATCGTTCTGAGCGCAGAGCGAGCACTCGAACGAGATTAGGGACAAGATCTTTGCGGGACCGGACGACGTGTTGGAGAGCACGACCAAGGGGGTCGATCTGCTCGAGTCGAAACCTGTCGGGAACGGGGGGAGGTGGAATTGATTTGAGATACCCGCCCTGCTTGCTTTCATCCATTCGCACCCATGCGAGCAATGTCTGTCCAAGCTGCGGTCAAGCTAACAGCCTTTCGGTTCGTGTGTTGTGTTGCGCTCGACTGCCTTTATGCTTGTGCGTTCGCCCGCCGAAAACTGTTGACGCGGTTCTTGCTCACCCTCTCGCGAGCACTCACCTATCGCAGGCGAACCTCAAGCTTTCCTGGCTCACCTCTCCCAAGCCTTCTCTCAGGTCACTCCGCCTCTCCCTTCTCGTCCTCGGCCGAGTCGAGTCGCCGCTTCCGACGTGCGTTCTGGGCCGCTCGGTTATGTAAGCAGGAGGAGGGACAACCAGCTGACCTCGAGGGTTGACCTCCCTCCCACTCGATCGATTTAGGACAAGACTCGCTCTCGGACTAGCAGCTAGGCCGCAAAGGAGGCGCTTTCGGTGCAACAGGAGAAAGACCGGAAGAGGGAGGAGTCGATCTTAAAGACTGACGCGCTGATCTTTGCCTTCCTTCACTCCCCTCCATCTCCCTCGTCAACCACAAGTAACCCACCAACAAGATGTCTCCACCCGAGAAGAGAGAGACGACCGACGCGGCTGTCGATGCCAGACTAGATGCCAAGGACTACACGCAGGTGAGGGGAATCTCTCTTTCTCGAGCGTAGAGTCCCTGCTGACCCTCTCTTCCTGCCCTTCCCAATGCAGCTTGGCAAGGGCGAACTTATCTTCTCCTTCGCCCTCGTTACCAGTCTCTTCTTCCTGTGGGGCCTCAGTTATGGATTGGTGCGTGTCTTTCTTCATTCTGTATTCTCTCAGTCTTCAGATCTGACGTTGTCCCTTTTTTTCGTTGCACAACAGGTCGAGTGAGTTTCGGGTCCCTGTTCCACATCCTTATACTCTCTGGCTCTGGTGGTCTAGTGTTGACTCTTTCCCGTCTCCCCTGTCGCTACAAAGTGTCCTCAACAAGTTGGGTCCATTCTCCTTCTCTGCAAGTCTGGGAGGTAGGAAGGCTGACCATCACTCATCCTCTGCAGGCACTTCCTCGACGTCTTCGGTCTCACCAAGGTCCAGTCGACGCTCCTCCAGTTCGCCTACTTCGTCTCGTACCTCATCGCGGCGCCACCCATGTCGCTCTTCATGCGCAAGTTTGGCTACAAGATGGGCATCCACGTCGGACTCGCTCTCTTCTCGTGCGTCGCCTTTTCATTTATCTCGTTCCCTCCCATCGTAGCTGAGACTGTTGCTCTTGTTCACAGGATTGGAGCCATCCTCTTCTGGCCAGCGGCGGTCTACCGCCAGTACGGAATGTTCATCGGTTAGTCGTCACGCTACCCCTTTCTTCTGAGTTCTCTCCCTGAACAACCCTTTGCGTTCCTCCTCTTCAGCCTTCACCTTCATCATCGCTTCGGGTCTGGCCACGCTTGAGGTAGCTGCCAACGTGAGTTTCGTTTGTCAGGAAGTCGTGAATTTTGCATGTTAACTCCATCCCCTTCCCCCTCCAGGCCTACATCCTCGTCCTTGGAGACCCTCGGTACGCTGCCCTTCGACTCGTACTTGCCCAGGCCGCCAACGGAGTTGCCACGGTTGTCGGACGTGCGTCTCTCTTCGTCTCTGCGCCAGATAGTTGGACGCTGATCGAATTTTCCTTCTCTCTCGCAGCCCTCATTGCCTCCAACACCTTCTTCAACTCTGCGGCCAACAAGAACGGCAACGAACTCGGAACCGTCCAATACGTCTACCTTGTGAGCGACTGCTCTAAATCGCTGTCGCTGATAGTCCTGTTCTGACGAAGGTCCCTTTCACCTCAGGCCCTCTCCTGCTTTGGAGTCCTCCTCAACCTCTTCTTCTTCTTCGTCAAGCTGCCCGAGGTCAAGCAGGCCATCGAAATGAAGCCCGTTGGGGAGTTCAAGAAGCAGTACCGGCTGCACTTTGGTGTTGTCGCCCAGTTGTGAGTTTCGACGTCGGACTTGCCCGTTTCTCCGTCTCTTTCCTCCTGACGTCTAGGTTCTACACCCCCTCCTCTTCCGCAGCTTCTACGTCGGAGCACAGGTCGCCGTCGCATCTAATGCAGTCTACTATTTCACAGAACAGCCCGGAATCTCTCCTGCGTACTCTGCTGCGACCGGATCCAACTTGTTTTCCGGCTGCCAGGCGGCATTCACGGTCGGTCGCTTCGTCGGTGTCCTGTACCTCAAGTGCGTTCCTCCCCCTTCCTTTCCCGATTGAGGGAAGAAACTGAGTCCCCACACCTCGACAGGTACATCGATCCGGCCTTTGCGCTCTTTGTCAGCGGCATCTGCATGATGCTCTTCTCCATCCTGACCTCTACCGTTGATGGAATCGGAGGAATCGTCTGCCTCGTGAGTCTCCTCGATCAAAGCCGACACTGAGAGAAACTCGCTGATTGACTTTTGCCGTGTCCTTCTCTCTCTCTCGCAGTACTTCCTCTTGTCAGCCTCCCCTTCCTTCTCCCACGCGTCTCTACCACTAGCTGACCCGCCCTCTCCTCTCGCACCCCTCTCAGCTTCTTCGAATCCATTTCGTATCCGGTAATCTTCAGTATCGCCTCGGCCGACCTTGGCCGGTACTACAAGCTCGGAGCCGGTATGCTCGCGGTCGGAGTCTCTGGAGGAGCGGCCTACCCCTCGATGCAGGCTGCCGTCGGCGACAAGCACGGAACGCAGATCTCGTACATGATCCCCTTTACTGGCTTTGTCGTCCTTACTGCCTGTGCGTCCTTTCCTCTACTGTCTTCCACTCTCGCGCCAAGCTGACCTCAAAGTCTCCGACCCTCATTCGTGATAACTTAGATGCGGGCGTGATGTGGAAGAGTCGATCTTACAAGCACGGCAAGCCCTGGTCGATCTGGATCACCGAGCGCAACCTCATCGTCGAGGGTGCCGACGGAGGACGGCCTATTTCCCCCGTTGACGAGAAGTACGATCCCAACTCGGACGAGAGGAGGGAGTATGCCGACGCGCAGACGACCAACTACGCCGGCCACAAGTAGGCGTGACCCGCACCACTCTCGTCCCTCACAAAGCCTGGCGTCCTTCTGTACTCCGTACGAACCCTCTTTCTCTCTGCCTGTGCCTCATGCCCGCCCTTGCGTCCAATCTGTACCTGCGCCCTTCCCCCTGTCCCCCCTACCTTGTACCTTTTCTCGCGAATCAATGTCCCTTTCGTCAAAGACAGCCACCTGCGCACCACGTGAACGATCTGCGAGACGTGCGTGCTTCTTGAAAGTCTGTAGCCGAAGTGTGTAGCTCTCAGTACGCACGGAATCTCTCAGCCGCGATGGAGTAGTCGACGTCCCCCTGCTTGCCCCCAACTCCCTTGCTCCCCGTACAGTATCCCCTTCCTCGCCTCCTCTCCACGCTGTCCTCCTTCGCCTGGCCTCAGTACTCGCACGCCGACATGTCGGCTGTGTCCCCCGTCGCGTCCTCCTCGCGAGCCCCGCCACCGCCAGCATCAGCACCTCCCCTTCCTGTTCTGAGCGCCTCGCTTCTCTCCCTCGACGTGCCGCCATCAGAAGCGCCCACCTCACCTGGCTCGTACGCCGGCGCGAGCATGCAGGGTCCTCCGTCGCCGTCGGTGGTCAGCGTCGCGTCCGAGACGGCCGACAACAAGGTTGGACCAGGAGGAAAGAGGATCAGGAAGGCTGGACCCAAAGAGTGCGTCTCGGAGCTCTCAGCTCTCTCCCTTCCTTCTTCGACTGTCTCGTGTTGCTGACGCTCAGCTCAACGCCTGCTCTTCAGTCCCATCGTCTTCAAGACTCCCAAGCCTGGCTACGTCGTCCACGCTCCGGACGGAGCTGTCTTCACCCGCGCGATGATCCAGTACGACCTCCTCGAAGCCATCTTCACGGACGAGACCAAGGCCTTCAGCCCGCCGCCCGGGGCCGAGCTCCAGCCTGATCGCCTGAACCGGCTGCTGACGTTCCGGGAGTGCTATGAGGAGAGCTATCTGTGCAGCAACAAGATCACCAAGAGGGTGAAGGACAGCATACGGCAGGACCAGGAGTTTGGCAAGGACCACTTGATGGTGCGGCCCCCCCTCCCCCCTTCCGCACTCCACCCATCCTCAAAGCTTTATAGCTGACCTAGGTTGTGTTCGTACGATCTTCAGGTTGCCTTCCTCGTCAACGTCGGCAAGATCAACACGACGGCCGCCTTCTACCCCGAGATGAAGACGCTCATCCGTCACTACCACTCGATACCCGTCATCCAGAAGACCGAGCTGTCGAAGGCGCTTCTGCAAGACTCGCCCAGACTCAAGGCATGTCTGCGAGGAGTGGAAATCCCCTCGGACGCTGGCGCGCCTCCGTACACTCTCGCAGAGGTCGAGGCTCGTAGCGTGAGTCCTTGCGGTCCCTTCGACTCGCAGCCAAACGGCTGACAGTCTCATCGCGACGTGTCCCTTTTTGCAGGCTCAAGGAGTCCGACCCTCGACCAGCATCATCAACATACTCTTCACGTTTACTGGCGCTTCGACCGAGTTGGGCGCTCGACATCTGCCCCGGGGACTCGACTTCTTTGACCTCCTCACGGCCAACGACGACAGGCACACGATCCCTTCGGTTCGTCGGTCGAAGGCCATCCTGTGGCTCATCTGGAGGTACTACGAAGGCTCGCAAAACGACATCAACATGTTTGAGGATCACCACTCGGCCCTCAACCCTGGACAGACGACGCATCTGCCGGATCTGGGCGCGATGGAGCTCGCGAACTGGCGCGAGAACAGGGATCTGGACGAGGAGCTTCAGTGGGGGTTCGAGATGGAGGACAAGAGAAAGGCGGATATGGTCATCTTGAAGGAGACGGGCGGAGTCGGACGTGGGAAGAAGGGTGAGAAGAGGCCGGCTTTCTACAGTAGCTCAACCAAGCCGGCCAAGAAGGCCCGGACGGAGATGGACGAGATCGAGGCCGAGTTGGATGCAGCTTCTGTTGCGCTTACGGACGCTGGTGGGGAAGGGTCGTCCGTCATGGGGGACCGGACAGTGTTGGAGGACGAGGACGAGTTGGACGAGGAGATTGACGAGCTGATGGACGACGTCGACCCGGGCGCTTCCAGTCCGGTCAAACCAGACGGTGGGTCCTCCTCTTCTCATTGTCCCTTGAGTTCGGTAGCTGACGTTCAGGCCCTTGATCTACCACAGTCGGCGTGACTCTACTGGACCTGTCGTACTATATGGCTCCTCCGGTCGAGCTTCCACCGCGCGAGAAACGTCTGCTTCATCGTACGTACTCGACTGCTGAGGTTCTCCGAGAGCAGCACTGATCCTGTTTCCCTTTGACCCTCAACAGTTGCTTTCGCCAAGGCCAGACAGACGATGGACGACCCGCTGTACAACTCCGAGGACGAGGACGAGCTTGATGACCAGGCGGTGCACGACCTCAGTGGGTTCTCCTGATCACCCTTACCTCTGAATTCCTTGGCTGACATATCCTTTCGCCTTCGGTCTCAGGCATCGAACGAGCCGTCCTGGAGGATTCACGACGCATCAACGGCCACCTCAACGTCCATCCCTTGCACGACAATCCATTGCCGGTCGAACCCGAATCGGCGTCTGCGTCTCCAGCTTCTGGCACCCCTGTTCCAAAGCTGAGATTGACGTTTGGAGGAGGGAAAAAGCCGTCGTTGTCGTCTTTGCTAAATTGACATCGTCCTCGTCCCTATTTCGATCTTGCCTTTTGACGACCTCTACCATGCCCCTTGTACGACTTCCTAGGGTCCTCGCGCAACTGCTAACTCGCGATGGAAGCGTTTCGGTGCAACAGAAGAAGGGGGGAGCGATCTTAGAAACGGGTCTTTGACGCGAGGCTGCCGTCGGCGACACGTGCAAGCAAGGTTGGCAGGCATGGTATCGATGCAAGCAAAGGGTGAACAAGTTGACTGGACGCGCAAGAGGATATCGAAAGACGAAGTGCGGGTACATTGTGCGAGAATGAGAAAGCGAGAACAAAAAAAGCGCGATAAATGAGAAAGAGAGGCAGAAAAACGGTGCTGAAAGCGTCAGGGAGGAACATCCTCAGTTTTGAGGGATAGTCTCCAAAGTTGGGGTGCTGGGGAGCGGTGGAGAAGGACCGAGCGCTTGGCCAAGGGAGGTTGATCGAGGAGGAAGGGGCGGTCCGGTCTCCTGGATGGAAGGAACGATGCTAAGAGAGGAGTCCTCCGAAAAGCTCCTTTGGAGGTCCCGGTGAGGGCCCATCGACGTCGCCTGGGAAGGAACCGGTTTGCGCTTGACCGACCGAGGGGACATGGTGCTCGTGGGCGAACCCGGCGGGGAGAGTGCCGAGCTGGCGAGCGAGCGAGCGGAGAAGGACTGCGAGACGGACGGGACGACCTTGTTGCCCTCCGAGACCTTTCGAGGGGACAAAGGCACGACGGGCGACGTTGGCTTCTCTTCGAGCGACCGCTGTCGATGGTGGAACGGGACGTGCGCCTGAGGCAACGGCTCGCCGATCTCGGGCGCGGAGATCTCGAGCTGCTTCTTGTTCTTGCCAAAGAGGTTGCCAGGGCTGAACTGAGCCCGGAAACGTTTCTTGCCTCCAGACGTAGACTTGCCTGTGCTTCCCGTTGGAGGGGAGGGGAAGTTGATGTCCTGGCCTTGGAAGCCGCTCGAGGCCATATCTGGCGTCAGCTGAAACTTGCCGAACTGGTTGACGACCTCGAGCGCCGAAGTGTCGGAGACGGAGCGTCCGGAGGGGGTTGCGCTGATGCGCGAAGGAGGCTTGCCTCGGGATTCGGGGATCGACTGGTGGCGAGGGACAGCAGGGGCAGTCGCTGGTCCAGCCGGGCGGTGAGGCTCGCCGGGGAACGCCGTCATCGTGGCCGATGGACTCGTAGCTGTACTGAAGCCGGTCGCGGTCGTTGGCGACGAGAGACCGCTGTCTTCGACGGAGCCTGAAGAGGCAGCCCGACCCCAGACAAAGTTCCTGAACCGAGATCCGCCGCCCTTGGAGTTGACCGTCGAGATGCTCTCTGACCTGTCAACTCGCCCGTCCAACTCTTGCGAGTGTCGTCCTTCGACCGAAGAAGACTGGAGAGGGGAGGACACGGCGGGTTGAGGGAAGGGGAACGAGGCGATCTGGCCACCCAGAGGCGACAAGGGGCTGCCGAGCGGGAGGGCCGACTTGGTCGAGGCGATCGAGCTCGCACTGCTCATTCTCTGCTTGCCGTCAAAGCGCGATGGCACGGGCGAGGTGATACGTGGGGACGACATGGGGGAGTCCTTGCGAAGAGGTAAGGGGACGTCGGACAATAGAGGGGAGCCTGGCGAGACGGGCACGGCTGGCCAGACGGGAGCAGGGAGGTCGTCCGTCTGGACTTCCAGATTCGGCTTCTTCTCCATAACCGGGGACTCGATCGCCGCAGCCCTACGTGAGCAAAGAACCCTGGTCAGCTAAGTAATGCGTTCAGGAGGTATTGGAGGAGACATACTTGGAGTCCATAAAGGAACTGGCGATGCTCAAAGACGCCTTCTCCCTCTCCTCCCTGCCCAACGTCTGGTTCTCCCTCAACCGAGGTCCGGCAGACTGGACATCCGCGCCGTTCCTAGGCGACGACGAAGTCGTAGCGATGGAAGGCGATCCGTTGGGTGTCATGAACTCTGAGCGCGAGAAGGCCGGAGAGGGGAAGACGGCGAAGGATGAGCCTGAGGGAGCTGGAGAGAGGGAGGATGCTCCTGGAGAGTAAGGGACGGGTCGGTCGCGATTGGGGATCTTGAGGTCTCTAGGTGACAGCGAGCGCACGACTGAGAGAAGACGAGAAGACCAAGCAACAGCGAGTCAGCTCAAGATCATCTCACCGAAGTCGTTTCAAAAGCGGAAGGAGAACAAACGTACCCCTCTCGAGATCCGCCAGAGAGTCCTGCATGATCAACGCACTCCCCCTCTTTCCACCCGGACCAAACGCCCCGTCGATCGCAGCACTCAGCATCCCGTCGCTAGGCCCGCTCGAAGCGTAGCTATCCTGACTCCCAGCTCCGCGCAAGTACGCCAGCCCGCCATTGGTCGCGTCCGATCCTGTGGGGGAGAAGACGGACGTTGCCGTTGGACTCGTCACGAGCGTCGGAAAATGCTGTTCTTTGGGCGAAGTGATGGCCAGAGTGAGGTTGAGGGGATTGATAGAGGTGGATGAAGGGCCTGAGGGACCGGATGCAGATGACTTCCGACGCTGCTTGAGTGGCGTAGGAGGGAGACCGGTCGTTGAAACAGGCGGGTTGACCGTCGTCATAGGGTCGACAGGCTCAACGACTGCCGGGGGAGTAGGTTGCAAAGGAGCGTGTTGCTTGAGGAGCTCTTCGATCTCCCGCAGGCCATGGTCCATGCCTTCCGCCTCGTCGTCATCGTCGTCCGAGCCTTGGTGGATGTTGAGTCCCCGAACGACCGGAAGATCCTCAAGATCCTTCGACCGTCGCTCTTGAACTTCCCCTTGACCGAAACCGAGGCCGAGACCGAGACCGAGTCCGGTGCCCATGCTGCCTTGTCGACGTCGACCGACAACGTCCTCCTCTTCTTGCCCTTCCTCCTGCTCGAGGGTCTCCTCGCCCCTTCCGTCGCGAAGGGCAGCAAACTCGACTTCAGCAGAAGGGAAGACGTCCGCGAGGGGATCTCGACCGAACGCCGCAGGTGTAGAGTCGTCCGTTTCGTCGTCGACTGATCGTTCGTCGTCCACTTCCCCGTCCGCCTCGTCTTCTGACAACCTCGCATACCCATCCTCCTCCTCTTCCTCCCCCGGCTCACTTTCACTCTCACTCTCAACCCTCCCCGATCCCGCCCCGTTAGACAAACGCAACCAACCCCCCGTAGGCCGAACGAGCTTCTCCAACCCCTTCCTCCCCAGCCACCTCTCAAACCAAAGGCTCGCCCCCCGCTCGTCGACGTCCCACTCTAACGTTCCTGCGATACTCAATTTGCCCATTGCTGACGCTGCGGACGAAGAGGAGCGGAGAGGCGAGGGGAAGGAGGATGAGGGGAGTCGGTGGGAGATGGTTTTCGTTCGGGGTGGAGTGGGAGAGGAAGGCGTCGACGGATCGCTCGAAGGAGGAATGGGGGAGTCAACCGTCGTCCTATTGGCGGTGCTCGACTCCAACTCAGCCGACCCACTTCGCCCTCCCTTCCTAGCCGGGAAACCCGTCTTCGACGCCGAAATCGGCGTAGAAGGTGAAGACCGAGCAGAGCGAGTTCGATTGCGCAGCGAGGCGGGGGTGAGAGTCGAAGGTGTTCTCGAGAGGAGTGACTCGGAAGGGTCGACAGGTCTCGGCAATCGTGCAGAGGGTGTCACACTGTGTGACAGGGAAGAGTCGACTAGGTCTCGACTTGTTTGCCTGTTTGATGAGGGCGAGCTGGAGGGTTTGGTGGCCGTAGGCGTTGGAGCGAGAAGGTAGTCTCGCCAGATGATCTCCCAGATGCCTTCCCCTATTCGAGCTTCTCCTTGACCTCCTCCCGAGCTTTGGTCGTATTGCAGGTAGAGGACGAGTCCGACCGTAGAGGGAAGTTGAAACTCTTTTGCGATGGCCGACAGCTGAGCTTTCAGCGTTGGTAGAAGAGGGAGGAGGGTTGGTGATGAGGAGAGGTTCGAAGGGGGTTGGATTGAGAGGAGAGGTTGAAGTCGGGGTTGTTGAGACTGAGCAAAGGGAGAAGGATGGGTCGAGCTAACAAAGGGAGACGTCGCGAACGGCGATGAAGGAGGGAAGGACGACAAGGATGACGAAGAGCTCGAACGGGTGGATCCGCCTCGAGACTGCTGCGTACTGGCCGAACTCGGAGGGTGCAGGAGAGCGGCCGAAGACGAGGCGTGGGACGGCGAAGGGACTGTCGGGGAGATGGCCATCCCGAACGCCATGGCTATCCTCGCTACTTTAGCCTTGTCGAGCCGGGTTCCTCCATGCCTGTACTTGATGGCCTGCTCAAGTAGCTCCTCCTCCTCCTCTCCCCCCCGAGCTGAGATCGGCGGAGAGAGATCTCTGCGAGGGTGAGGTAGGTCGAGTCGAGGTCCAAAGGCGTCCAGAGTCGAGCCCGCAGCGAAGGCTCCCTGGGCAGGACTAGACATGCCGCTGTCGTCCCCTCCTGACGAGCCGTCGAGGTTCATCGTAGGCGACCGCTCGAGTCTGGTTCGACCTCCTGGAGGACGACGAGGCCATGCCTCCTGGGCGGACATGATGATGGGCGCTGAGAATGTCGGGCGGTTTCAGAGAGAGCAGGAGGACAAAGAGCGCGTCGTCGCGCGCAGGAAGAGAGCTGGCAGTCAGCACCAGAGTCCAGGGCCATGCGTGGAGGACAGAGCGGACGTACCTTGAGAGTTCATGCTGAGGACCTCCTTCTCGGACACGGCAGGCGTTCTCCAAGGCTCTTTTGGACTGTATGCACTGAGGGGAACCGGTTTGGGGTGAAGGTCGAGAGAGCGCCAAATGAAACGAGGACGCGTTCCCTCCCCAAACCCAGACCCAAACTCTCCTCCGTTACTCTCTCATTACTCTACCCCTATCCCTTGCTTCGGGCGATGGTCAGCAGCTCGAGCTCGACCCCTGCGCCCGTCGGAGTCGACGACGTCCTCCTGTCCGGGTCGTCCCTCGCCGTCGCGAGCGCCATTAAGCTCGCAGAGACCGACCAGAACGGCCTGTTCCTCATCCAGGACGTGCCCGCAAACTCCAAAGGTACGTCACTTCATGCCGTCCGTCTCTGAGGACCGAAAGAGGAGGGATCCACCAAGCTGACTTTCATTCGAACGTTTCTTGTTGCTGCCCTCGTTCGCTTCGGTAGGCTTCTCCTACGTGCCCTGCGCGCCCTCCCCCAACCCGTCCCCCAACCCAGCCTTCCCGTTCCTCCGAACGGTCCCTTACCCCTCCCCCGCCCCTCCTTCCTCACCTCACTTCTCACCAACAGACCGAAATGCCCTCATCCGAGTCTCGCCCGACCTCCTCACCTGTTCCGCCTCCGACGGCTGGCGATCAATCAGGTGCAACACCCCCATCCGACAAGGCTCGTTCTACTTTGAGTTCGAGATCGAAGTGGCCGGAGCGTCAGATGAGGAGATGGCTATTCGGACTGGACCTCGAGCGGCGGGAGGGGCAGCTCCTGCTGTACGGGTTGGCGTAGGTAGGAGGGAGGCTACGCTTGGTTGGCCGGCGGGAGGGGATGGGTATTCGTACGGGTTTAGAGATCGGGGTGGGGAGAAGGTCTGGATGGGGAAGGTGTTGTCCTACGACGAGAGAGCAGGTCCAGGTCAGGGAGAAGGGTTTAGGTCGGGCGACGTTGTTGGTTGCTGGGTGCATATACCACCTCCTCCTCCGCCATCGACAACTCCGACCTCGAGCGCAACATTAGGGCAAGATCCCCCCTCGAGCTCCGAACCGCCGTCAAGCTCTTTCGCCAAACAGTGGCAATTTGACGCTCGAAGTCAACCGTACCTTGCCGACGTCCTGCCTTCTCCTCCAGCCGACGACCTCCAGCCGGTCGGCCCTCCTCTCTTACCCTCCCTAGGCTCGGTCGCTCCCATCCCCTCCTCGTCGACTTCCCTCATTCCTCCAGACGAACGCTGGCGGATTCCAATCCGGTACAAAAACCAACTCTACTTCGAATCCCGCTGTCCTCAAGTGACGAAAGAGATGGACACTCTCATGGATCCTCCTTCTGTCTCCACCGGTCCTACCCTCCCTTCAGCAGAGGGTGAACCCGTCGTTCAGCAGAAAAAGAAGGGCAACCGAAATCGAATCACCAACAAAACGCTGCCTTCTTCGGATGAGATGCTTCGAGCTTCCTTGTTGACTCCTCTCCGACCGTTGCCTACGCTGCCTCACTCGTTCATCTCCTTCTCGGTCAACGGCGTCTCTCTCGGACACGCTTTCGAGGACCTGCTCGACTTCCGGCCGTTGCCGGTTGCGAAGGAAGAGAAGAAGCGGGGGAGGAAAGGACCAGTGCCGGACGTGGACGATGGGACGTTGGGTTACTTTCCGATGGTGTCGTGCTTTGG
Organism: Cystofilobasidium capitatum; assembly: GCA_014825545.1. Taxonomy (NCBI): domain Eukaryota; kingdom Fungi; phylum Basidiomycota; class Tremellomycetes; order Cystofilobasidiales; family Cystofilobasidiaceae; genus Cystofilobasidium; species Cystofilobasidium capitatum. The sequence goes on from MVAJ01000012.1 coordinate 56,995, forward strand.
TGGAGGGAGAGTTCGACTCAACCCAGGTCCAAACTTTCGGTTTTCGCCTCCGTCGCTTTCTCTGGCCGACCCGACTTCCCTTCCATCGACACCTTCCACACCTTCTGTGGGTACGACAGGACAAGCAACACCACCGCCGACTTGCTGGCCTTTGTCGGTCGCTTACGACCAGTACATTGCGTTCCAGCGCGCGCTGGATGAACAGGCTGAGATCACCCTCGTCGACCGCTGGCGGACCGAGGAGGAGGAGGAAGCGGACCGGGTGCGACTTGCGCTCGAGCGGGACGTGGAGAAGGCGAGGGTGAAGGCCGAGGCAAAGGTTGCGAGGGAGGCGGCTAAGAAGGCTGCTGCTTTGGCTGTTGAAGGGGACGTCAAGGTGGAAGTGGACGTCGTCATGGGAGGAGGAGGAGCCAGTCAACTGTTGACCTCTCCTTCGCTTGGAACTCCTGCTGTCGTCGCATCCGGACTTCCTACGCCCTCTCCAGCTCCGACCAACCCCAAGAAACGTTCCCGATCGCGCTCGACCGGTCCCGCCAAAACCTCCTTGACCTCAGGCAAGGGAACCAAGAAGCAGCCGCTACCAAAGTCGAAGTTAGGCGTCGTGACGTCCATCAAGCCCGATCCGGACGACCACCCTCTCGCCCGCTCTGCGACCGACAGCTCGCTCATCTACCCGTCGCTGGAGGCTCCTTCGGTTATTCGGCAAGCGGGAGAAGGGATGGAGGTAGACGAGGGACCTTTGGAAGGAGCGGAACGGCTCGTCGGTGGAGAGGGTGGTTTGGCGGTAGATGTCGAGATGCGCTGAATCACCTAGATTCCGCAACCCCTCATCTTGAAAGAGTATCCCTCTTCTCTCGAACAATTTCTGTACTCGTGCACGGTTCACTTCTTTGCGAGCAGTGCAAGAGTCATGGAGAAGAAGGCGCAAGAGGTGTGGATCACTCGCACACCCAGTTCACTATCTCGTGGAACCCATCGAATACAAAAGCCCCTCAAGGGAGATTCCTTGCAAGCAGGTCAGGATGGGAAGAAGAGTGGAGGCGTTGGTCAAAGCGGGCGTTTGGGTCTACAAAGGAAAGAGGTGCCCTCGGGGCTACAAGTGAAGGGACGAAAGAAAGCGAGAGAGAGAGTAGGGCAGAAAGGAGACATTGAGGGAGATTCCGAACAGGCGGAAAAGGAAAAGGGGGGGGGGGTTATCTATGTAAGATGGAAGCAGTAGGTAAGGGATGGAGAGAGAGGGGCGACGATTTAAAAAAAATCCACTTGAGCTCGCTCTCGCTCGAGCACATCCTCAATCGTCAACTGTCCAGTCCAAACCACCAAAAGGAAAGCACTCTTATCAGCATTCTTGGTTTCAATGACATGCGTGATTCCAAACGAAGGAGGCAAGGAGGGGGAGTGGAAGAGGATTTGAAAACGCACGCCGTTCTTTCCGAACCCTTTCCATTCATGCTTCGCGATCGACCCTCGACCAGAGGGATCCCAGGCGCTGCTCATCATCTCGGGCTTGTATGCGTGCCAAGCGACGTCCTTTGCAATTCGCAAAGGAAGGAAGTGGAGGAGGGGGCAAGTCGGCTTTAGCGCCAGGGTCGACCTGAAGAAGACGAGGGACTCACTCGAACGCAGTACGCGTTTGCCCTGCTAGCCCTGCTCGCGCCTCCGCTCGTAACTCTCTCCGCCCCACTAGGATCGCTATAAGTCCCCTCCTTCTCACTGTCGACCAGCGGCACGGTCAACTTTCGATCCAAAACTTGCACGACAGTCCCGTCCAAATTCCAAACGTGGGCCCTTCCGTCGGCCGAGCCGGAGTAGACGTAGTCCTGCCCAGTGGAGTTTTCGGGGGCAAAGTGGGCTCGGATGAGCGTTTCGGAGACCGAGTGACCGCGGTAGGTCATGATCGAGTTGTCCCCTGGCGCAGCTTGGTACCGAGGTCGTCGGTAGTTGTCCCTTCGGTAGTCGAAACCCTACCAACGACACGAGACAGGCTTAAGCTTCTACGTTGCAAAGAAAGGAGGAGGAAGAGAGGACGAGGAACGTACGGTTCCCCACCGTCGAGCGGCGGAGGGGTTGGATTCAGTTACCGACGCCGGCGACATGCTCCTCAGGTCAAACAGCCTGGCCGTCTGGTCCTTGCCGTTCGACAAAACGTACCTCCCGTCGCCTGCGTGCACATATATATATATAAGTAATGCATACAACGTCAGCAAAGAAGGAGAAGAAAAGATCCAGGTGAAAAGAAGGCGCACCTTTCGCATCAACGGTCGTGATCCCCTCAGTATGACCAACCAAAACCCCACTCGGTTTGCCCGAGCTCAAGCTCCTCCGATCCCAAATCTTGACGTATCCATCATCCGATGCCGAACAGAGGATATGCTTCGACTGCTTGTCGGCCCAGCAGACGGAGTTGACGTCGTCCTCGTGCGCGTCGATCATCAGCGTCGGGGCGTTCTTCTCTAGATCGTAGACTGTTGAACACAAGGAGAGAGGAGGGTTAGCAATCGAATTGAGATTCGGAGAGAAAGAGAGAAGGGGGACGAACCGACAATCTTTCCGTTGTTGTCCGACCGTCGACTATCCACGCTGGCTCCTCCAACAATTTCCTTCCCGTCCGCCGAGAATCTCACACTCCAGACCTGCCAGCCCACAAATCAACCCCGTCATCAGCCACTTCATTCACGAACCAGGGAGAAGAGAGAAGGGAAGACAAACCCTCATGTACTCAGCCGTCCGATAGCGCGCTCCAGGAAGCGGAGCGGAGAAGTCGAGTGCGATCGTCGACGAGTCCTGGTCTCGCGTGTTGAACAGCCTAACGGTTCGATCCTACCGCACGCACAGAACTATCGATCAGTAAGTCCACTCAAGTGAGGAATGGAGAGAGAAGAGGGACGTACCAGACTGGAGTAGATCATCCACTCATCCCCAACTGCCAAATCAGCATCCGTCACTGTCCATCCTTGTCCTCCTCCTTCGAGCTTCTTAACCACCGGCACGCTGCTCTCTCCAACCTTCCCACTTCCTCTTTCAATCCCTCCTTCTCCGTACTCATCCCACAACGACCCCCGCCTGATGGACGACCTCCCCCCATTGATGTCGGTCAAGTAGGTAGGCGGCCGTTGAGTGAGAGCGGACGAGGTCGAGAAGAGGGTAAGGTTGAAGTCTTTGGTGGCCGTGTAGAAGAAGGATGAGTCAGAGGAGTATTGACCGCAGTAAGGAGGAGCAGTCAGGTTGGCGACGACCGTTCCTGGCGTGTTTGGAACCAACGACTGGCGTTTTCGCAAATCATCGCACGAATGAATCAGTCACGTAGAGCCGATTCGACCCGCAAAGAGAGAGAGATGGGCCGCACCTTGGCAACGTCCATCCAACGCCGAGGTCTCCTACTCCCTCCCGTCTCTCTACCCCACACCAGCTCCTCCACCCTCTGCACTCCCCCTTCCTTCCTCCCAACAGGCCCAAACTCACCCCCGAACCGCAACTTCATCCCCCTCTCATCCGGTTCGAGCTGGGTTTGATACCCTCCGATCGTCGTAGTCCGCTTAGGTGGACGACCTCCAGTGCCGGGTAGGGCGTCGTCGGAGTACGTGCCCCCCACATCCTCCTCATCGTCGTCGTCGTCGTAGTAGTCGTCGTCATCGTCCTCTTCGTCGTAGTCGTCCGTCTGAGAAACACCGATTGAGAAAGAGATATCATCCGTGTGGGGGTTACGGAGGATCGTGATCTGAGCTGGACCTCCGAGGGGTGCGATCTGAGCTAGGAGGGAGTCGAGTTGTGCCTGAATGGCCGGAGGAGCCGTTCCTGTTTGGAGAGCTGCAGCGACAAAGAACGATCGGAAGATCAGCCTTGTACAGAGGTGTGGAGGAGGAAAGCAACAGAGGGAGGGGGCGAACCTTGGACGAGGGAAGTTATGTTTCCGTCGAACCCACCCAACGGGACGACCCCCTCCCCCTCCTCCTCCTCCTCCTCCTCACCGTCATCCATGGCGTCCTCTTCATCCGAAGCGAATTCCCCACCAGCTCCAAACCACCCTTCAAGCTCGTTCAAAGCTCCTCTCTCTTCGAGATAGTCTTCGAGGTTCATCGGTTCGTCGTCGTCGTCGTGCGAGCTCGAGGAGGAGGTGGAGGTGGGCGCTCGTTGGGGCAGGTAGGTCGTGGGAATGTAGTCTTCGTCTGAGGATGAGTCGAAGGAGATGGCTGAGAAGGGGACGGGGTTCGACATCTGTGCTCTTCCTTTCCTCCGTTGGTGTCTGGAGGGCAGGGGGGGATGGGCGTTTGGACTGTAGATCGGGACGATGGAGAGGGTGGAGGGCAAGCAGTCAGGTCCCCCACAAGTCCTCCCAAGGTCCACTTGAGATCAACCCCTATCAGACCCGTGTTTCCCTAGCAAAGGAAAGTGAGGAGACCGAGACACTACGCTCGAGACGCATGTAGTGTGTTTGGGGGTCAAGAAGGGAGGTACGAAAGGGAGCGCAATCAAACGCTTGTTCCCATTACTTTCCCCGTCCGACCGTCCTTCATACATCTGGTGCAGGTCTCTTCCTGACGGTTGTGACTGACTCAGAAGAGAGCAAAAGTCTATCTCTCTCTCGCAGGAATTGAATCTCCTTCCTCCCTCCTCAAGCAGAAAGTAAAACGTCTAGGTTCATAACCATCCTCCCCCCTCCCCTAACCAAGAAGTAAAAAAGATCCCCCCCTTCAAGCTCCCTTAGAGCATGAACGTCAAAGGGTTCTCCAAGTACCCCTTGAAAGCCTTCAAGAACTTAGCTCCAACCGCTCCATCCACCGTCCTGTGGTCCGCCGTCAAAGTGACCTTCATCACCTTCACCTCCTCAAAGCTCTCTCCAACCTTAACCACCTTCGGGAACGTAGCTCCTACTGCGAGGATGCAGCTCTGGGGAGGGTTGATGATAGCCGTGAACTGATCAACGCCGAACATGCCAAGGTTGGAAACGGTGAAGGATCCTCCCTGGTACTCTTCAGGCTTGAGCTTGCCGTCTCGGGCCTTGGTAGCGAGCGACTTGGTTTCGGACGAGATGGAAGCGAGACCCTTGGAACCGGCGTCCTTGATGATGGGCGTGATGAGGCCGGTGGGGGTGGCGACGGCAATGCAGATGTCGGCCTTCTTGTACCTGTCACATGACACACCCCAAAAACGAAAAGGACACGGTCAGATTTTCTGTCCTTCCTCTTTCAGGAAGAAGAGAAGGAGGAGGGGGGGGGGCGAGGATGAGAACGCACTGTCGGATAAAGTCTCCCATCCAAGCAGAGTTGGCCTCGGGCACATCAACCAAAGCAAGCGAGACAGCCTTGACGACTAGACAAACACCCCCACCAGAAACGTAACGCACAAGCAGTCAGAGTCTACCCCGTGGCAGGGTGAGAGAAGGAAAGGAAGGGGGAACGTACTGAAGTCGTTGACAGAGAGCTTGACCTGGCCGTCCTTTCCAGCAGAGTTGAAAAGCTCCCTGAGCTTGTTGAGCTTGTCTACAAACGCCCACAGAAACACCTTCCGTCAGTTCCTTGCCGCTCGGCGAAAGAGAGTGAAGAGGAGAAGGAGGGAAGGGGGGAGGAACGTACCCATGTTGACCTCGACCGTGACAAAGTAGTTAGGGATCGACTGGGACGACTCAAGCAACCGCTTGGAGATGGTCTTCCTCATGTTGCTAGCAGGAACATCCTCGTACGCAACCTCTGCGCTAGCAGCCGAAGCGGCAGGAGCAGCCTTGGAAGAAGCTCCCTTAGCAGAGAACTTCTCAACGTCCTCCTTGACGATTCGACCGTTGGGTCCAGTTCCCTTGACCTGAGCGAGAGGGACACCGGTCTCCTGGGCGATCTTTCGAGCGAGGGGAGTAGCGGCAATTCGACCGTCGAGAGTCGTCTGCGAAGCCTTCTTAGGAGCCTCCTGGGCCGACTCAGGTCCTCCGACAGAAGGCTTCGAGGGAGGAATGTCCATCGAAGTAGCCGACTTGCCCTCGTCCGACTTGGGAGCAGACTCCTCCTTAGGAGCCTCCTTGGCAGGCTCAGCAGAGGAGGAACCGCCGTTAGACTCGAGCCAGGCGTCGATTCCGGAAAGGTCGTCGCCCTCCTCAGCCATGACGGCGATGAGCTCTCCGACCTGGAGTCCCTTGGCTCCGTCGTTGACCTAATCACGACCACAAGCAAGACACACACGCCTACACGGTCAGCTTCTTGGGGCGGTGTTTTCAGTGGAGAAAAGACGCGTGGTCTTTTGAGCCGAAGGTGCGAAGGACGCACGATGATCTTGCCGACGATTCCGTCCTCTTGACTGTTAACACCCCAAGCGAAAGAGAACAGCCCGTCATGTCAGCCTTTCCGCTCGGTGTACCGTTCAAATGCGAGGGAGAGAAAGGTCGTAGGGGTTCGGCGAGAGGGAAAGTGGACGGTCTTTCTACACGTCCAAGCAAAATCATCTCGTCCCGATCCCACACGTCCCCAACGGGTTCCATCGAGAACAAGGAGGACTTACGACTCGACGTCCATGGTGGCCTTGTCGGTCTCCTATTCAACGCAGCAAGTAGCAAAGGTGAAGCTGTCAGTTGGTCTGCTCTGCTGGGCTGAAACGGTAGAGGACGGCGCGGAGGAGGACCAGGCGTGAGGGAGCAGAGGAAAAAGAGTAACAGGAGCTGAATGAAAGGAAAGCACAACGCACAATCTCAAAGACGACGTCTCCGGCCGTGAAGGAGTCTCCGACCTGCTTCTTCCACTCGGCGATACCTCCCTCGGTCATGGTGGGCGACATGGCCGGGAACGTGTACTTTGAGAATGCGTCCCTCGGGGCGGAGGACGAGATGCCTGTTGCGAGCGACCAGCGAGACTTCTAGTCAGCTCAAACCTCCGACGCAGAGTAGAGACAGATGGAGTAGACTGACCTCGTGCGAGGGTGGGGACGCGTCGGGCGAGCGAGAAGGCGGCACGGTGCATCATCTTTTGAGGAGGGAGGGATGAAGGAGTAAGGGCTGGAGGGCAGAAAGCGGCTGGGGAGGCTGCCTGTCTGCCGTTTCCGCATCCTACTTGAAACGTTACTTGAAATGTCTGTCCCTGTCTAACAATCGCGTCCCAATCTCCTGACCGCCCGCCCGCCCGCCCTAACTCGCTGCACTCGTCAATTACCCCAAAATCGTACCCGGATACGACATCGACAGACATCGTCGGACTGGCTCTTGGCATCTCTCAACCAGATCCTCGCTCTCGACCGGGCGTCGTACAGCTACGAAAACCAGCGGTCCAGCATCTCTCCGCCCGCCCGCAGCGATCGTCTCCGCCCTCCACCCTCTGAAACGAACCGACCGCCACCTCCCAGCAGCAGCTACACACCCTCTCTCGGCAAACCCTCAGACTCAGACCGGAGCTCGTTCTCCTGCTTCGCTCGCTCGGTGCTCGGACCTACAACGCCAAAGCACCGTTCAGCGAGTGAGATGGCCTCCCCCCCTCCTTCGTCTGCTCACTTCACCCCCTCCCCCTCCAACTTTCTTCTAAACGCACTCAACGACTCCTCCTCCTCTTCCTCGGATTCGAACCCCTTCGACTCTCCTCCTCCTCCAGCCGACCGACCGCTCGTAAGGAGGAGTCTTCTTCCAGCTCAAGCGACGCCCGACTCGCTCTCCGCTCGCCCGACGTCAACGACCACGACGAGGATAAGGGTCGTCCCCCCTCGGGCGACGAGCGGTACCTCAGCCGGGTCGGAAGAGTACGAACATCAACTCTCCTTGTCGGAGGAAGAGGGAAAGGAAGGAGGAGTAGAGATGGACGGTCTTCTACCTTCGGCAGAAGAAGAAGACGAGTACGACGAGGACGACGAGGGGTTGAGAGAGTATTTGAAGGACGACATGGACCCCGACCTATTCGACGTCCAGTCAGACTTAGGCGGGGACGGACGGACCTCCCTCTCGCTCTCCCATTCCCTTTCTACGGTCGCTGCCATTGAAGACCTTCCGGACGACTCATCCCAGGAAGCAGGTCCGCTCGTGGGCGGGTCAAGTCGACCGCTGCCCTCTTCCGACCGACCGCTCGACCCTGCCATTCTCGAGGAGGTTCAGAAGAGGAAGGAGACGCACACGCTCAGGCCTGTCGTGGGCGGGAAGGGAAAGTTTTGGAAGGCTTCTGAACTGCCTTTTGAGGTTCTCTCGTATGTCTCGCCCCCATCCCTCCTTCTCCCCCTCTTCTTCTCCTCGGCCACCTTTGACCTTGGATTTTGCAAAACGTTTCGCTGGGTGGGCAGGTCGATACTCACCATGGCCCTCGGGTCGGTCCTCGGCGACATCTTCCGGTTGATACCCGAAGACAACCGTCTGAGGCAGCTTACGACGGTTAGAGGGTTGAGGGGTTATGTGCTCGTTGGCTATTTGAGAGCGAGGTTGGACGTTGCAATGTGGAGGTTGGTTGGGAAGAGTTGGAAGAGGGCCGGTGCGTTCCCATCTCCCTTCACTCCCTCTTTGGCTCTCTCTTCGCCTTCTTCCAGCAGGTTCGGGCTTGCAAAGGGGTTGAGAGAGAGGCTGAATTGATATCTTCGGACGGGGTGTGCGTCGTCTTTCTTTGCCACAGTCGACGAACTGCCGTACTGGTCGATGTTGTGGGGTTTCCTCTACGGCCAGTCAGCCCGACCTCTGCCCTCGCCTCCTGTCCTCCAGAATGACCTCCGCCGGTACTGCTGGGTGTGCGTGCTCGACCGAGTTGCCCGACCGGCCCTGAGTACGAGTACGGTCCCGACCATTTTTGGCTCGATGTGGGTCTGTCGGTCGCACGAGGCCTGGGTCTGCGGGAGGTGTTTGAAGCCTTTCAGGAGGGACCGATCGGATGGGCTCGGAGAGACGTTTGAAGACGGTCCCTTTTTCGGGTTGGACGAAGGCAACAAGGGCTCGGTGTCGTGCTCCGAGTGTCGGTCGCACGTCGTTCAAACGCTGCTCGTCGACCGGCGAGAACCACCGGTCAGCTCTAACGAGGACGAGGCGTGGGACGCCTGGTCGGCGTACGTGTGGAACCACGAAGGGTCGGCCGAGCGTTGCGTTTCGAGGATCCTTGAACTCCGATGGGTGGGCTTTCACACGGGCTTCCGCGAGCTCGTCGAGCAGGTCCGGATCGACAAGGCGTCCGAGAAGGTTCGGGTCAAGGAGCTTGGTGGGGGAAAGGCGGACAAGGCGGACAAGAGGGCCCTTTGGCTCGCGATGCACGGGATGGAGGACGAGGATGCGGAGACGCTCGACGAGGCCGACCTTGACCGACTGGCACGGTTCGAGGTGGGGCTCGAAGACGACGACCTGTCGATGTTTGCCGACGAGGACGACGAGGACGAGGACGAATTTGGTCTCGGGTGGTTGACGGGCGAGGAGGAGTACGCCCTCGTCGACATTGCCCTCGCCAGGTTTGGACGAGCGGCCGTCGAAGCGGGGTACTGGGTGTCGCCGGACGAACACTCTCGGACGTTCTTAGACTGCCTCCAGAAGCTCGCCAATGCCGGACGGACGGTGACGACGGGGTCGAACGAACTCTACCGACCGCTACTCGTTCAACGGCCGACGCTGGCTTCGAACCCGATAGCGATGAGGCCGTACGAGGCCAAAGTCGGGTACCCCGCTCCGAGGCTTTACAAGATGCCACCCGTTCCGCAAGGGACGACGCTCGTCAACAGGCTCGAGACGGCCTACTTTCGAGCGCTGACGGACGTCCTTCGACCGGCGTTTGAGACGCTCGTTGTCGGACTGAGCGGGCTGGCCGAACCTGGTCGAGCGGCGGATGAGTTGGAGCTCGAGACCGTGCTTGCGTTTGTCAGGACGTCGGTCGCGTGGGAGCGAGGAGGAGGAGAGTTTTTGAAGATTTTGATAGAAGAGGGGGAGAGAAAGGGGTTGAGGCCTGGAGGAGTTTTGGAAGGTGTTGTATCGCATTGCAACCAGGTGCTCAAGAGCGAGATGGAGTCGCTGAACGACTTGTCGAGGTACGCCCGACAAAACTTTCATCCTGCTGTGGAATCGTCGGGGCTGACGACTTCTTTCCTGCGCGGACGGCTGTACGGCAGGTTCGAAACCGCCGCCTTCCCTTCGGCTGCTCTTCTTGAATCTCAAGCTCGAGAACTCCCGGCCGGCCGACGACCATCCTCGTCGTCTACCCAAGGACCGCTGATCGGCCCCGTCCTCCCTGGTCCGCCGCCCGGACCCGCCGCTCCTCCGCCCGTCGCGTCAGGTTCGCCCCAGCAGTCAAAGACGGACACGTCAGACTCTCCTTCTTCCCACTCTTCCCGACCCAGCCGGACCGTCTCGACCCCTCCTACGTCGACGTCTCCGTCGCCCGAGACGCCCAAGACGGACGACCCCAAACAGCGCTCTCCCGCCGTCGCCCTTGCTCCCCCTCGCAATCCTCAACGCATCGTCACCCCTGACCCTCGACCAATATCGCAAACGATCCCCTTCATCCCCCTCGCTTCGGAACCCCTCGGAAGTCAGACGGTCGACTTCATCCGGTTGGTCTGGTGGAGGTCGTGTGAGCCTCTGAGGAGGTGTTGCTGTCCCATCTGTCTGCGCGCACCAGACGCAGACGGGCTGATGAGGGCCGTTGCTCAAGCTCGGCGAGGCAGGGAGGAAGGGAGGGAGAGGGGGGGGAAGGAGAAGAGAAGGGAGGGTGAAGAGGGGTTGAGAGAGGAAGAAGGAAGGGAGCAGGAGGGAGGCGTGCCGAGTAAGAAAGCGAGGACGGAAGAGGCCGTACCTTCCGCCTGAGTCGATGCCTACTCCGAACAAAAGCCAAAACGCGTACGTCTCCTTGCCTCCTTTGTTCTCTCGAGTTCGATCTCATCTGACCTCCGCCTTTCGTTCGTATTCGCTCAGCCAACAGGTCGACCGCATGAGCAGCGGCCGGCTCAAACACAACACCATAAACAACAAGATCCACAACAAAGATCTCGTCTTGCTTTCCTCTCACCATCAGTTAACGACCTTCCACTTCTTCCTCCCCATCCTGCTCAACGCACGTCGCCCACTCGCCTGTACAACTCTCAGCCCTCTCTGAACGATTCACGACTTTCTGCAGTCTCTCTCTGCAACCTCTCCCCTCCTCTCGCCTCGTCTTTCCCGCTACACGTCTTCGACAAGCCCTACGTTCTCTTCCTCACCCCCGCTGCAACCCGAAAGAAAAACTTGACTGAAGGAGAGAAGAGAGTGAAGCGGCCTCCTTTCCTTGCCCTCTTTCTCAAGATCTGTATCCACTATCCAATGCCTCCCCCCCCCCCACCTCTTGCGCCTCCTTCTCCATGACTTTCCCCCTCTTCCCTAAAAATTAGATCAGCCACGAGTGCAAGCAAGGATTGGGCGAAGAGGCCATCTATCGGCCGAGCGGAGTGTCAACCAAAGAGAGCGCAAAGGAGGAGGGGAGGCGGAAGGGGGGGGAGGGGACTCGTTCCCAATCGAACCAGATACGCATAGGCCAGCGACCAGCGATGGACGTCCGACCTCGTTCCTCTTCGCAATCCGAGCACAATGAGTAAGTAGAGGCTCCAGGACTATCGACATCTCCTCGGGGCTCGAGCGCCAGAAGTCGAGGATCCTCTCGATCCCCTCCGTTACGACCTGCCGAAACCAATGGGCTTGATCCAGAGCTCAAGCCCGATCAGGACGAACCACAGTCGAAGCAAGACCGACCGACCCGTCTCCGAGGAGCTGAGAGCCTGCTCGCGCTTGAGTGAGGTCGACGTCGACCTCCTCCTGTCGACGCTGAACTCGCTTTTGAGCCCTAGGACGCTGATTTTAAGTTGAAGAGCTTGAAGGGTCCCGTGAAAAGTGTCAGGCCGAATAGATAGAGGTTGAGCGAGACGAGCAGGAGGTCGTTGGGGTTGCTTGTTAGGGCACTGTTGGTGGACAGCTGCTTGGACTCCTGCTTGTCGGATCCGGCCGGAGAGGTGGACGGTACTGGAATTGATAGAGGTGTGGATGTCCTGTCAGCCCTTTTGGATCGAAGGCAGATCTTGGAGGGGGAGAAGCTCACGGAAAGGCTCCTGCTCGGACATCTGGACAGGGCGAGAGTAAGGAAGGAGGAGAAGGGGCGAGCGAGATGACCCTTCCTTCCTTCCTTCTGGTCGACGTGGTGGCTCAACCTCTCCGGTTCTTGCCAGTCGTGTCGCCACTTTCCTTGACGTCCCTCGAATTGATGAGGTCGCTCCTGAGGACGCGTAGGGTTTTGTACAAGGGTTTCCATGAGATAAACTGACCTCGAGGATGAGAGGTCAGAACCATCAAAGGTGATGAAGTGGACAAGCAAAAGACTACGATTCCATGAGTTGAGAGAAAAATGAACAAGAGCGGAAAAAGAGAGAAAAGGGGGATGTCCGTTCAGAGGTGATAGAGAGATGAACAAGAAAGAGGATCCAAAAAGGAGTGGTTGTGCCTAAGGGAAAGTGATGGAGATGAGAGGGAAGGGAAGGAGAGGAGACGACGAGATTTTTTCGCTCAGTACTGGTGCTGCTGAGGAGGGTATCCCTGCTGCTGGTGAGCCTGCTGCTGGTGAGGTTGTCCGTAGCCGTAGTCGTAGTTCTGCACGAGGAAGAAAGGCGGGGGCGTCAGACGTTTGAGATAGAGAGCCGCAAAAGAGAAAGTGAAACTCACTTCCTGGTAACCTCCCTGCTCGTGGCCTTGCGAATAGCCACCCTGGTCGTGATCCTGCGAGTACCCCTCTCCGCTGTGCTGCTGGTGCTGGTGACCCTCCTGGCTGCCCTGCTGTCCAGCAGCTGCTAACCCCGTAGTAGACCCATAGTCGTAACCCCCCGCTCCATAGCCAGCAACGTTGTTGCTCACCACACTAGGCGCGTACCCCTCGTGGTTGAACTGGCCCGCTCCTCCGGCGCCTAGACCGGCCCCGACGCCAGCAGCGGAGTAAGGGTCCGAGGAGGAAGAGGTGTAAGGGGCGTAGTTGTATCCCGCTCCTTGTCCTGCTCCGTTGTACTCTTGACCTCCAACAGGGGGGTAGTCCGAGGCGTAAGGAGCAGTGGCACCGTAAGCTCCTCCGGTCGAGCCGTCCTGGTGGTCGTCGTTGAGTCCGTTGACGAGGTCCATCCTCTCCCTCTCCCTTCGCTCCCAATCCCCACTCGCCTTCTCCCCTCCGACGGCCCCTCCAGCGAATGCACCCTCGGTAGCCTTGAACTCGTGCTCGTCCAGCCCGTAGCCTCCGTTAGAAAAGTCGAGAGGCGTAGACCGGTTGCGTCGCCTCTTGGCGAAGACGAACTTCCTCACGAGGAAGCCGATGAGGGCTAGTCCGACGAGGACGGCAGCGACGGCGATGAGAGCTTTGCCGTACGTTGGCAACCCGCCCGAGTTGGAGGTGGAGTTGTTGGTTACGCCTGCTGAGGCGGACACTTTGGCCGATGTGCCTGCGGACGTGCGGCTCACTAGGCCGGGGACGGTGACGGTCGAGTCGACGCCGGTCGAGACTGAGCTTGAGGAGGAGGAAGAGGAGCTCGTTGAAGTGCTGGACGAGGTAGGAGTCGTCGAGGTCGAGGAGGACGTAGGGGTGGGCGTAATGGACGTCGAGGAAGAGGTAGAGGAAGGCGTCGAGGAGGATTCGACAATCGACGACGATGAGGACGAAGGTTCAGCAGAAGAGGAGGTGATCGCCTCTGAGACGGACGAGCTGGAGGTCGAGATGGGTGCCGAGGAGGACTCGACAACAGCCGAGGTGGACGACTCCTGAGGAAACCAGAGAGGGGGCGTCTGCGCATCAGTCCTACCGACTCTTCTCAATCCAGAAAGAAAGCAAACGCACCGTCACAACAGGCGTGACGCTCCTGCTAGTCGAGACCGGAGCTCGAGCAGACGTAGACGCGGCGCCAGTGACGGCCGTGTCGGTCTCTTGACGCTGGACGACCATGCGCTTGTGGTCGAGCGAGGGTGACTTGTGGCCAACTCCCTGAGCGACGACAGACGAAGCGGACGAGAGCACGAGGAGGGACAGAAAAAGGGTGCTCTTCTTGTGTGTGGGTCGAGAGGATGGAGGAGTTCGCATGGTGTAATCGAGGAAGGGAGGGAAGGGACGACAGGAGAGACGAGGGAAAGAAGGAGGCGCGAAGGGCGTGTGGTGTTTAGTGGGAAGGCCGACCGAGTGCGGACCTGCTGCGAAGTGGAGAAGAACGAGCGGGCGTGCGTCTAGCGTACGGCGTGTGATGTTTCAAGAAGAAGTGTGTTCCAAGTTTGAAGGAGGATGAAAGCGAAGGAGAAGGCAGAGGAGGAGAGAGGAGGGGGGAAGAAAGACTCGCTGCCCCTGCGCCTTCGGCCCCAGGCCCGTGAAAACAAAACAATTACGACAGACGCGTTACGATCACGTAACTCAGAGCTACGACCCGCCTCCTTCCTCTCCTTCTCTTCTCTCTCCCTCCCACTGACCCTCGCAGGACGTACTCTCGCTGACCCCAGATAGGAAGAGAGATATCATGGATATCTACTTACGAATGGCGGGAGAGAAGGTCGAAGGCAGATGTTCGAGAACGCAGCGAGAAGAGATCGAAGGGAGAACAAGATGGGTACCAGAGTTCGAGTCGAGGAAAGAAGAAGAGCATAGCGGACGAGAGCAGGGGAGGGGGGCCTATTATTTAGTGTTCGTATCCAAGCAGAGGCAGAAGAAGGGAAGTTCAGAGTCCAAACTCCCTCTCCTCCCGTTCAATCTCCTCCTCCTCCCTCCTGATCCTCTCTCGTCGCCGTTCCAACGCCTCCCTCCTCTCTATCTCATTCCCGCTGCCCTGGGGCACGATCGGTGCCAGAGGGATCGAGGCGTAGTCGTACACTCCTTGATGGGGTTGGGGAGCGATTGGGGTGAGGGAAGCGAAGGAGGGTTGGGTTTGAGAGTGGGAGATCGCTCGTCTCTTCGAGGGACGTCGAGAAGGTCCCCCTACGGTGGTAGGGACTGAGGTAGAAGGGAGAGAGTACTGTCTCGGGTGAGGACCTCGACTTCCTGCTTGGTGAGGGTTACCGTACGTCGAGTGGGAGCGCGAGTACCAAGGAGGAGGGGGAGGGTGGTGTCCGTAATCTTGTCCTCCGTAGTAAGCCTGGGTGGGGTACTCTTGAGCAGGGGTTGGTGCGTAGTAGTCCGTTTGTGGAGGATGAGGAGGGTGGGCATGAGGATAGAAAGCAGAGTGGGGGTTGAAAGCGTGGTGTTCGTCGTACTCCTCCGAAGGAGTGAGTGGAATGGAGTCGTACGACGACCCAGAAGAGTTGCGGAGGGATGACGTGCGATGGGCTGTCGAAGAATGTCCGTGAGACTGGATGGAGGGCATGATGGAGACCGATCGATGAGGGACAGAAGGGGCAGTGATGGTTGACGAGGCAAGAGCGGTGGGAGGGGAAGAAGGGATCGAGACGGATCGGGAGACGTCGGAGGAGGCTGAGACGCGCACTTTTGGGAGAGGCTTGAGGTGACGAGCGAACGAAGAGGCTGGTTCGGGCTTTTTGGAGGAGGAGGAGGAGGTTGACCGTCGAGTTGGGCGAGCGGGGCGGCCGGACTCGGGAGCCTTGGGAACGACGTTGCTGACTTTCCTCTTCCTCCCTCCACCAGCCGTCGAGCCATACTCCTCCTCGTCATCCTCGTCGTCCTCGTAGACTTCGCAGTCCGGCTCAGAGTCCTCTCCGAGGACATCCAGTCCCTCCGCGACCTCTCTCGAAGTCTCCTCAATCACCCCAACCATCCAATCCCTCACCCTCTCATGACCCCTCTCATCTACGTAGTCCTCCACTCGCTCGAGGGCGAGCTGAACGTCCCGTGCTAGAGTGAGAGGGTGAGCTTTGAAGGTCTTGATGAGGGTTCGCATGCGGGTGTGGTCCGAGTTGGCAAAGTCGCGTTCTGCTTGAGTCCAGCCCTGTACACCCCGCACAACGAAGAAAGACGGTTCAGCAACTTGCGCTTGGAAAAAGAAGAAGGAGGAGGACGTACAGAGCGTCGTCTCATGTTCGTCATCCTATAGAAAGAAATCTCATGTCAGTCCGCTACTCGTTCAAAGGGGTGAGCGAACAATGGAAACAAAAGAGGACCGAACGCACCATCCGTTGACCTGGTTCACAGTAATCCCTCGAGTGAGAGCCATCTCCTTCTTCTGATTGGAGGTAGGAAAGGGGTGTTCGAGGTTCTTGAGAAACCAGTCGCGGAGGTGACGGAAAATTGAGGGAGGAGGGGGGAGGCCGGAGGAAGGGTCGTAGGGGGGTTCTTCGATCGGAGGGGGGGAGGGGGGTCGGCTTGAGGAAGAGGCCTGCAGGTCGCAATCCACATCTGGAGAGACTCAATACTGGTCAGTACATGCTTCGGGCCAGAAGGGTAGACTTAGACGCACCTCGTGTCAAGTCGCTCTTGATGTCCTCCATCTTCTGCTGCGCGTCCAGCAGGACGGAGCACATGTCCTTCAAGGCAGCAGCCACAGCAACCCCTACTTCCGATGTCTGGGCATCCAAAAGACCTAGTCGCCGCTCTCGCTTGACCTCCTCCACCAGCGAACTCAGACGCTGAACAAACTCTTGTGTTCCGTATCCGCGTCCAGCGAAGTCCAGGAGTGCTCCCTGGAGGCGTCCGACCAAAGGAGGTTTCGGGTTGTGTAAGGACATGGCGTGGTGGAGTGTGTGTTTGATGGTCCTCTAGAATCGTTCGAGCTTCCCATCTACGTAAGTTGAAGGGAGGATCAAGGGTAGCAGGGGGAGCAAGAGCGACGACTGGAAGCCCGTCGCAAGTGACCCCTGAAACTGCCCCTTTTATTTTGTGAGTTTGAACCTCCGACAATCCTTTTGTCTCCCCTTCTGCCTTCAACCCATCACTCTCTCCGACAAGAAGGTCCTCTCGCTCTGACCACCACCCGCTCCTCTGCCCCCTCTCTTTGCCTGTCAGCAACCACTCCTCCACGGCTCTCGCTTTCGGTAAATCGACATGGACGACACCGACAAGTCTTTCCTTCGACAAGTCCTTCTCCTCGCCCAGAATCTCAAAGGCGAAGGGAGCTCAAGCACCCATCCTCCAACCTTTCATGGCAACATCCCCACCCTCGCACTTTCTCCTTTGCCCGAAGTTGAAAGGACCATCCGAGGACTCGGTCTGTCAGGGGAAGTCGCACAGGCGTTGCAACGGACTTTCCAAGGGCGTTTGACAAGCTACCAGGCGCTCCTCGTTGAGGCTTGCCAGCGGGAGGTTCCTCACGCGCAAGCGGCGCTAGAGGGGATTCAAGGCGACAGAGGCAGCGACACCTACTCAGGGCGCGTGATTTGGGCATTCAAGTGTCGTGTAGAGAAGCGCTTTGAGTCCCAAGTGCTGGAGATGCGGTCTCTTGTGTTGGACAAGGTCCAGTCCTGGCTCTCTCGCAACGCCTCTCGTCCCTCTGCCCCCGTCTTCACCAAGGTGCGCGTCTCCTGTATTTTCTTCTGCCCTCCGAACAACACTGACGCGACGCGTCTCCTTTCTTGCAGGCCACCATCGACGTTCTCCGCAAGATTTACCTCCTCAACCCTCAGCCCAACCCAGCCGAGGTCAAGCTGCTCGCTAGCAAAATCGGGATGGACTACAAGCAGGTTCGGGTCTGGGTCCGTGCTCCTCCCCTCTCCTCTCACGCGCGTCTCGGCTCTGACTTTCGACTTTTGCTCGCCCTTCGCAGTTCCAGAATCGACGCAACCGCAAGGCCGTCTCTGCCCGGACCATCGAGGAGGAGCGACGGATCGCCAAAGCCAGCGGCATCACCCTAGCGAAAGCCCACAAGACACAGGTCAAGCAGGTGAAGAAGGTCGAGAAGAAGACGCAGGTCAAGAAAAAGGCTGCTGCTCGGTCGACGTCGGTTAAGGTCCGACACTTCGCCCAAGAGGGAGATGAGAACGATCGGGAGATGGACGTCGCTTGCCCAACGACGCACTACAAGCCTTCGCCACTCGACGCTCACTCGATCAACTACTACGCCTCGTCGAACCTCGGGTACGGTCGACCACCCGTCTCCACCTCGACCTCGCCTGACCCTTACTCGACGTCGGCCTCCTCGTCGCAGACCTCCTTCAACGTCCCTTCCTCTTCGCACCCCTCCAACTCGATGTCGTATCAGGTGACTTCCCAGCAGCAGGCGGCCGCCTCGCCCGAGCAGTCTTGGAACCTCGTCCCCATCCAGCCGGCGTACTACTCTCAGGCTCCGGACCCCTCCTTCCTCCCTCCTCTGATGCAACGGTCAGCGTCGTACGCTTCATCCTCGACGTCGCCCTCGACCGTCTCGGACCTGGACTCCCTCTGGTCCATCGCCTCCACCGACCCTGCATCGACGTACTCAAACTTCTGCGAGCCACCTTGCGTTCCCACCAGCCTCGACTTTACACCCCCCCCTCCCTCAGACGAGTCAAGTTTGACGAACCCGATGTTCGAACCCCCAGAGTACCTCCTCTCCTCCTCCATCCCGACATTCTCCTTTTCCCCTTCTCCACCGCCACTCCAACCACCCGCATTCTCAACCGACACCTTCCGTGCCCTTCTCGACTCGTCCTCAGGCGACATGGAGACGCTTTGGGGAGGAGGGGACGTACTCGAGTTGACGGAGGAGATCGACCAGGTCTTGAGGGAGTACACGCCCGAGGGAGAGACGTTCGACCTGTTTGACTTTAACATCCCTCAACCGGCTGCAGCTTGGTAGATTCATCTCATATTTCTTTCATTCGTCTTCGTCACTTGCATACCCACCCACACAACGACCAGGTTCTCTCAGGAGACCACCTCTATATCTCGTCCGCTTTTCTCATCTCTGTCTCCGCTTCATCTCCTCGTTTCTCGAATTGTCTGTCTTTCGTCTCGCTCGGTTTCTTTCTTGCTTTCCTTCGTAGATTCGATCTCTCTCGAACTCAAGACTCGTTTCTCAAGCCGCCTCCCTTCGTTCGTTCGCTTTTCCACTCTCTCTCATACACTGTTTCGCTCTCCTAGACTTTGCTTCATTAATCATGCGTTTTCTTGCCCAAGACAACGAACAGATAGGAAGGGGGACATGAATACATCGACCGAAGTCGGGAGGGTGGTGCAAAGGATGTGTACAACGGGAGCATGCAAAAGAGAAAGCGTGTGATGTGGGTGGAGGTAGGAGGAAAGAGGGAGAGAGGTGGGGACAGCGATGTAGGGACGTTTAGATCTCCTCCATGTCGACTTGCTTCTTCCGCTTGGACGGTCCCTTGGCCTTGGTCGTCTTGCGCTTCTTCGGAGTTGGAGCTTCAGCTGCAGCAGAGAATGACGAGTACAAGGGCAAGTCAGCAAAGAGCAAAGAGCGTTGGGAGGGGAAGAAAGAGTACGCGCCAGGCGCATCGTCGTCCTCATCCTGATCCTTAGCCGGCTTGGTGCCTCCTCCAAAAAAGAAGTCGTCCTCGTCGGCATCCTTCGAAGCGCCGAACATAGAGATGGGAGCAGGAGCGACGGAAGCTTTGGATTTGCCCTTGCCCTTCGTCTTGGTCGCGACGGGGGCATTGAGCGCTTCCTTTTCGGCTCGCTCTCGTCGGGCGGAGGCCTCGGCGAGTTCCTGCAAGGTGACGATCCAAGGGGTCAGCAGAGGAACAGGCGTTGAGAAAATGGAGGAGGGAAGAGGACGCACGTCGTCGTCCATGAGCAGCGACAGGACTTCGTTGGTCTTGACGACCTCTCCGACAGGCTTCTGACCGACGACGATGTCTTGAACGTCCTTTTTCTGCCGGGCGAGCTTGACGATACGCTCGTCGATCGTGCCCTTGGTGATGAGCCGGTAGACGGTGACCTGCTTGGTTTGGCCGAGACGGTGGACTCGGTCCATCGCCTGGGCGTCGTTAGAAGGGTTCCAGTCGTTGTCGTCTGCAACACAAGCAAAGGACAAGGTCAGCGGCTGCACCTGAGGGGGAAGAGAGAGCAAGATACCCACAGAAGATGACGGTGTCGGCAGCGGTCAAGTTGATACCAAGACCTCCTGCTCGCGTCGACAGAAGGAAGACGAAGAGGTCGGGGCTGCGAGAAGAGCCGTGAGAGGGTCAGTCGAGCACGCAAGCAGAAGGTTCACAGGGAAGGACGCACTCGGACTGCCACGACGTGACCATGTCTCGTCTGTCCTCGATCTTGGACGATCCATCGAGTCGCAGGTACCGGTACGACCGATGAACAAGGTACTCCTCCAGCAGGTCGATCATTCTTGTCATCTGGAAGAAGATGAGCACCCGATGCCCACCAGCCTTGAGTTCCCGCAGGAGCGAGTCGAGTCGAGCGAGCTTGGCCGAGTCGAAGATGAGGCGGTTGATGTCGGGCATGGACATGTTGGCTCGAGGCAGTTCTTCGGGCGACGATCGACCGACGATACCGTCTAAGGGCAGACCTGGCAGGACGGTCTGGACGGCAGAGACGGCAGAAGGGTCTTCCCGATCGTTGGGCGAGAGGCCGAAGAGAGCCTTGCTGGAGAGCTGGTCGTACATGACACGTTGCTGGCGATCCATGTACGAGACCGAAGTTGAGTAGGACGAGATGGGAGGGGCGACGGCTCGAGGGAGGACGAAGCGGACCGAGCTGCGGGAGAGGTAGGACTTGCTCCATGCTTGCTCAGTTGCCTCGTCGAGCTGAAAGATTGACGGGTCGTCCGGTAGAGGCGAGAGGAGGCGTCCCTTGGGCTCAACGAGACCGTGGAGGTGCGAAGAAGATGTCTTGGAGGCGGCAAAGTCGGGCTCACTGGGTTCAGAAGTGAAAGGTGGTCAGAAAACGAGAATTCAGGTCAGATTGCGATGAAAGAAGAACTCACAACTCGTAAGGGGCGTTTCGAAGTCGGTCCGAGCTTCGAGCTGCGAAGCTGAGGAGGTTCTGGATGGGCGATCGCTTGACCTGAGCGTGGGCCTCGCCAGCCGAAATGTCGAGGAGCGGCAGAGATGAGAACGCAGAGTCTGCGATGATACGAGAAAAGAGCGCTGGTCAGGCCTTGCTGACGGTTGAAGGCAAAGCAGGAACAGGAGACGCACCAGACTTCTTGAGCGACTGAGCGATCCACTCGGTGGTCCAGATGCTCATCATCGTCTGGAGGTTGTACGTGTCCGATCCAGCTCGGGCGTTCTCCCCAGGGACGTCAAGCAGCCCGCCGTCCTCCTCGAAGATCCGAGGGATGGTGACTTCGATGGGGTTGCGAGCAGAGTCGGGACAGGTGAGCAGGTCGCCCTCGCGCATGAAGCTCGCCGTTCGGGAGAAGCTGGCAAAGGCCAGGGGTGCCTTGACGTCCGCTCGGTCGAAGAGTTGCGGGTGGTTGCAGACCTGCCAAGAGCGACCCACACAGTTCTGAGACGCCGTCTCTACGCAAGCGTTAGAAGGAAGGACGCACCTTTCGGAGCTGCATGACGATGTTCATGAGCGACTGAACTCCCTCCTGACTGTCGTCCGTCGCTCGGTCCATGAGCTCGGCCATCGAGATATTGGCTCGCAAACTCTTGTAGAGCTGACGTTGAAGCGGACTTGGGTCGACGTAGACGTCCATCTCGATCTGCGACGGCAGAGGAAGAGTCAGTCAAAGCAAGGTGCAGGAATTTGAGCAAAAAGGGAGAAGGAGGAGACGCACCTTGTCACCGAGCTCGTTCTGGACGTGCTTCTTGATTCGTCGGAGCATGAAGGGCTTGAGGATCATGTGCAATCGTCGCAGCTGGTGCTCGTTGTACTTTCCTCCCCCCTTGTTGTCGGCCGCGTTCTCGATGTCGCGCGAGAACCACTCGCTGAACTCGTCGTGCGAGTCGAACAGACTCGGCATGATGAAGTGGAGCAGAGCCCAGAGTTCTGCACAAGACGTCCAGAGGAACGATGTCATTGAGTTGCAAGGGCGAGCAGTTCTGACAAAGGAAGGAAGAAAGACGCACCCTGCATTGAGTTCTGGATTGGTGTACCGGTGAGAAGCAGTCGGTTTCGGCAGTGGAAGCCGAGCAGCGTCTTCCATCGAGTCGAGGTCGAACTCTTAATAGCCTGAGCCTCGTCGAGGATCATGTACTGCCACTTGACCTTCTGGAAGTACTTTTCGTCCGTGACGACCTGCAAGAGAAGGAGGCGAGGGAGTCAAATTCAGGTCGCAGATGGAGAGGGGGAGGAAGAGACGCACCAGTTGGTAGCTTGTGATGAGAACGTGGAACGGGGCGTCCTTGTTGTAGCTAATCTGCTTCCGGTTCCAGAACTTCCTGAGCGTCGCTCGGTCCTTGACGTTACCCCAGTACGGCAAAGCCTTGAGCTGAGGGACGAAGCGCGAGATCTCCTGCTGCCAGTTGTGCAGCGTCGACGCAGGTGCGACGACGAGGAAGGGTCCCCAGATGTCGTGCACCTCTGCCAGGTAGCCCATGAGCGCGATCGACTGGATCGTCTTTCCGAGACCCATCTCGTCGGCCAGGATACCGTTGATGCCTTGCTCGTACAGGTTGGCGAGCCAGGTGAGACCCTTGAGCTGGTAGTCCTTTAGCGTCGCGGTGAGCATCTTGGGCTGCTCGACAACCTTGTCGTCCATCATCGTAGGATTCTGGAAGTTGAGCTCGTCCGGGTCCACTGCAGAGAAGACGACATTTAACGTCAATGGCTAGTTTTAGAGATGAAAAAAGGAAGCGGGACGCACTCATCGAGTCTCCATTGGCAGCAGCCTCGTTCTTCCTCCTCTCCTCCGCGGCGGCCTTGTCGAACGCCTGCGCCTTCGCTCGGTCGGCCTGCATGGCGTCCTGAGCGTTTTTGCGAGCATGCGCTGCCAGGTTGGCCTCGTCGTCTGCAGAAGGAGAGTGAGGGGTGGGCGTCAGAAAAAGCCCAGTCTGAAGAGGAAGGAGAAGTAAAAGGAAGGAATTCACCCTCGTTGAAGTCCAGGGCGGTAAGGTTGTGGCTCGTATCGCCTTCGAGAAGGGCCGACTCGGGAACATTGGGAAGAGATGGGAGCCCGCTCGATGCCGTATCGGCAGACTGCTCGGCCTCGGCAGCTGCAACGTAAGGGAAGTCAAGATGGTCAGCTCGAACCGAACTCAAACGAAGAAAGGAAGGAGGGAAGAAGAAAGGGACGAACTCTTGATCTTTGACCCAACGAAGTGCGAGTAAAGCTCGGTCTGAGTGATGAGGAAGTTGAGTTTCCGCGACTGGCGTTTACTCTCCCTCTCCTCCTCCTCCTTCTTGGCCCGCTCGAGCGCCTCCTTCTCCGCTCGCTTCCGGTTCTCCCGCTCGTCCTTTTCGTTCCGTTTCCAGAACATGAGCATCTGTCCATTCCCAACCACCCAAGCCAACACCTTTTGTCAGTCTTTGGCTCGTCACAGGAGAGAGGGCAGAAGGGAGAAAGACGGACCTCTCTGTTCATCTTCTTCGCTTTGAGCTGGACCATCTTGGGGGCCTTTTGAACCCTTACAATAGACCGCTTGCCCTCTCGAACCATGACGACAGCGAGCTTTTTCTGCTCTCGCCGCCGAGCGTTGACGCCGGTCACGACCGTTTGGTAGGCCTTTCAAGAAACAAAAGCAGGCAAGGTGTTAATTCTTGTACAAGGGCCACAGAGGGGAGAGAGGGAGTGATAGAAGCAAAGGAGGAAAAGACGCACTCTTGGAATGTCCTTCTTGGCGATGACAGCCCAAACCTTCCTCCTAGCCTCCTCGATCCTCCAAGCAAACTCCTCCTCAGTCTCCATCGGCGGTCCCTCAGGTACCGGACTCCCTCTGGTCGAACTTCCTCCTCCGTCGGCAACGTCGTCGTACCCGTTTCCGAGCGGTAGGAAGGCGTCGTCGTACATTGAGTGAGGGTCGGAGGCGGGGTGGTGGAAATTGGTAGGTGCGTCGGTGTCTGAACGGGATGGAGCGAGAGAAGGTCGGAAAGTTCGTTTGTTGCTCTGGAGGACAAAATCCCAAGTTTGGCCTCGTCAGTCAGATTGGAAGGGAAACAGGATTTCAAGTGCAGACTCACGGTTCCAGCGAGCGAGTTGGCCGCTACCTCGTCGTCGTCCTCTTCATCCGTACCCAATTCATCCATCTCCTCCCCTCCATTCCCATCCAACCTTCTCCTCTTCGCACCCCGATCGCCCAACCCGAAATTCTCGAAATCCGAAAAATCGGAATCGCTCCCACCTCCGCCCGACCTCCCGCCGGCAGTTGAAACCGGTCGACCAACTTCGGACCCCCCTCCTCCGGCCCAGGAGGAAGTCATAAACTCGTCCAGCGTCCCTGGAGCAGCATTGAGTTTGACTTTCAACCTCCTCCTCAACTCATCTTCCTCCTCCCGTCTCTTTTTATCCTCCTCCTCCCTTTTCTCTCGAGCCTTTTCTTTGGCTTTTGCCTTGTACCGTGCCCGAGCAACAGCAGCCTTCTCCTTCTTCTCCCTAGCCATCGCTTCCCTCACCGCCGCATTCCGAGCAGCTTCATCCGCAAGGGATTTGAGACGGACAGCCTCAGAATACCTGTAGGATTCGGAGGTGACGATTCGGTGTTGGATTCTTGAAAGCTTATGGGTGTTTGAGAGGAGGGCGCGCTCGATGAGGAGTTGATGGCGGGCCTGTTCAGAACCCGAACAAAAAAGAAGAACAGCAGAAAGGGGTGAGTTAGCGGTTGGATCCTTGGCCAAACGAGAGTTCAGAGTGGTTGTAAAAAGCAAAAGAGAGATGAGCGCACCTTCTCCTCCACCTCTCCAAACTTCTCAACCTCCCCCCGTCTCCTCTCCCATCGTCCCCCCCAATCTGCCAAGCTCCCTCTAACCAACTCCCCATTCCCACCCTCTCCCTCCTCCTCTAGATCACTCTCAAACAAAGACTCCTTGGCCTCGGCGATCTTCGCAGCGGTGGCAGCTAGGGCAGCGGAGGAGCGGGCTTTTCGCCGGGCGAGGAGGGCGGGGGGAACGGCTGGCGGGAGGGAGGGGTCGGGAGGTGGAGGGGTGGGTGCTGCTGGAGGTACGGAAGGTTGGGGAGGGGGTTCTGACGTTGACGCTCGAGATTTCCGAGGAGCGGCGGGCTGCAAGAGAGGTCGGAAACAGGAGAGGTACACAAATCAGCCAGTTGCGCTTCTAGGTTATCCTCTCACAAAGACTCTTCGAAAACCGGCGTGTGGGGGGAGGGGAGGAGGGGGGTGAAGAGGAAAGTGGAAAAACGGACCTTCTTCCCTTTAGCCTTTGGCTTCTCCTTCTCCTTTGTACCTCCTTCTGGAACATCCCCCTTCAGTCCACCATCCTCCACGTCCAACCTTGCCAAAGTCTGGCAGACAGGTCCCGCCGGGAGACCAGCCGCAGAGCTGGACGCGAGATCCGCCGCTTCCGAACTCGAAGCACCAGCACCAACGACAGCAGCAGCGGGGTGGGATTGAGAGAGAGAGAGCAAGTCGATCAATGCTGAGGGGGAATGTCGAGGGCCTTCGGCTGCTTGAGGGTTTGAGATGGAGCTTGGTTGAGCGGGAGGGGGTCGGAAGCTGGTCTGCAGGGACGACGTGATTGAGGATGGTCAGCTTTTGGACGAACTACGACGAGCGAAATGTGATCTCTTGTCCTCCAGAAGACGCTGGAAGGGAAAGTGTAGGAAAAGGTGATGGCAGAGGGAGGGGGTTGTGATCTGACTCCTGCGAGGCCTTCTCGTCCCTCTTCCCAACCCGTCGGCTAGAAAGAGCTCGTCCACGTCTCCCCCTGCCCTCAGCCCGCCCAAACCAAGATCAACCAGAGAGAAGACGTACCTCCTCCCTATCGGTCGAAGAATCCTGCATGACCACGTCCACCTGTCCGTCGATCGTTGGAGGAGGTGGTGGGGGAGTAGGCGCGTCGCCAGCCACTGGCAAGAGGGAGGCCGTAGATGGGCCGACGGCTGAGCTCGGCGGCGGGAGTGCAGGAGGCGTTGGCGAGAATCCTCCTTCGGTTGCTGGCGGAGGGACGTCGGCCATCGGAGGGCGGACTGGGAGAGGACTGTCTCTTAGATCGGACGGGGTGGGTGTCGTTGCTGGCAGAGAAGGAGAGCCATCTTTTTCGCCCTCTCGCTTTGGTGAGGCTCGCGGAGGAGGAGCAGCAGGCACGACGCGCAGTCCACCCTTCAACTCCATCTACCCTCTCCTCACGACATTCTACCCTTTCCTGGAGGGAGATCCAGGTGTGCCCCTGTTCTGGGGCTTTGCATCGCATGTCGAACGGTCTTGATTGGACTACATATCGTCCAAAACGCCCTGCCAGCCTGCTTGCTGCTCTCTCTCTCTTTACCACCACCCACCCTACTCCATGGACCCGTACGACCCCTGGAACGCGCCCACCTCGTCATCCAGAAGACAGTACCCCACCCCGACCTTTGTACGTTCCTCAGGGACCGAACATGCACCCCTCTCCGCCCAAGCCCACCCGGACAAAGAGAAGGCTGAGGCAGTGAGGGAGTGGTACCGCGCTTTCTCCTCGTCGGCCGGCTCATCCTCCAAGGCCGCCGTTCTAGCGCAGAAGGACGGCCCGGCACAGAAGGAGGATGAAGAGGAGGAGGACAGCGAAATCGAGTGGATTCCTCGGGACGAAGGGGACGATTCGGACATCGAGTTCCTCCCTCCTCCAGCTCCTCCTCCCCCACCACCTCCTGCTCCTTCAGCAGCTCCCACCCTCCCTTCCTCCAGCTCCCTTGCTGTCCCCCTCCCCGACGTCCCAAACCCCCGTCCGACACCCTCCTTCTTCCCACGGCCAGAACCGATCGCCCTCCCTCCAAAGCCGCTCGGGGTCAACCATTTCACGCCCTACGCCCCTCCTCCTCCTTCCGCACCAAACTCCAAACGGTCGCTTTTGGATATGGTTGTACTCCCCAACGGAGAAGGAGAGAGTTTTCAACCCCCTACTTACTACGCTCTCGGTCCGAGCAATAGAGGACATCAACTCCTCCGCCAGCAGGGCTGGATGGGGTCTGTTCTCGGTCTCCCGGCTCCCCCTGCCTCCTCCTCGACAACGACGACCCAAGAAGCGGCTGGTCGTCTAGCTCCCATCTCCACCTCTCTCCTCCCTGCTCAGCGAGGTCTCTCAGCCGCAGTCCTTAAAAAGAAACGAGTGACGCATTCGATCGAGGAGATCGACCGGGCTCGTCAGCGTGGGAAGGATGGTACTGGGTGGGTCGGTGGGAAAGAGGCTGCTAAGAGGGAGAGGAGAGAGAGGGAGGAGAGGAAGGAGTTGGCTGCTCGTTTAAATGGGTGATCCCTACGAAGGAAGGGGTACGTTTCCCCCCATCCGATTGCTCATCGTCCTTCCAGAAGAGGCTGATTCTTGTCCTCCCGCCCCCCTTCCACAGTTTTCCCGCAGGTCAAACACCGCACCTCGACCGCGTAACACTCCATCCAAGCGACTTACCGTTGGCCGGTCGGCGGAGAGACGTTCTCTCTCTCGGTTCTGGTGGAATCTCCAAAAACGGAAGGCTCTCCGACAACCTCTAACCTCGCTTCGAGAGATACTGTATCTTTCTTCCGCTGGGCCAACATCTGGGCACAAGGAGTGTTCTGATTTGAGATGACAGACGAGCGTGGAGTGGCACCGGACGGAGGATAAGGTTAGGGGGCGCTTTCGATCCCCCCCCCTTCCCTTGGGATTCATCTATCGCTGGCCTTTGATGCGCTCTACATATGCACATGTTCCATCTGCTCTACTTGCTCGAAAAAGGGAGGTTTGGAAGTGTGTGAAGTGCCCTCTCGGTCCCGTACGCTTACCTCGCGAGCCGCTCGTCCAGGGCAACTCGAGCGACAGGGCTCGAGAGATGTCCCCCTCCAACTCCCTCCAACAGCGCATGGTCCTCTAAACCTAACACCATGTCGCTCCAGATGTACGACCCCCCAAAGCCCGACCAACCCGACCTCCTCGAAGAAGAAGACGAAGAAGCAGGCCTCTCGTTCGTCCTACCTCACTGGACAACCAAGCGACATCTCACAGGCGGCAACCCTAAATCCCTTTCCTCTTCCTCATCCTCGCCTTCGCTCGACTGGCGACTCAAGTCCCGCCTCAAGACCCATGCGGCGGCTTTGGTGATCTGTTTGAACATCGCGACCGACCCGCCGGACATCGTCAAGACCAAGCCGTGTGCTAAGCTCGAGTGTTGGGTCGATCCGTCCACTATGAGACCGGAGAAAGCCTGTTCGTTTCCCCTTCCCCTCGTCCCTTTCAATCCTCCTCCTTAGAAGGAGAGCTAGTAAGGCTGATTAGGTGGTCTTTGGATTGCAGTGGAGGAGGTAGGTAAGAACCTCCAGAGGCAGTTTGAGACGCTCTCTCAGAAAGTCCGGTACAAGCTTGTGAGCTCCTTCTCCTTCCCTTCTTCCTCTCTGAGCGAGCTGACTTTTGCTCCTTCTCTTTGACTTGCAGTACCTCGATCCGGCTTTCGAGGACACCAAGAAGCTTTGCCACCAGCTCAGGAAGACGGCGAAGGACGAGCGCGTCTTATTCTACTACAACGGACACGGCGTGCGTTCTCCCTCCCCCTCTCTCTGCTTCCCCCCTTCGTCCCGTACTGACCCTCTCGTACGGACGTTTCTGATTTGCTCAGGTACCGGCACCGACGGCAAGCGGGGAGATTTGGGTGTTCAACAGGACGTACACGCAATACATCCCTGTGAGCTTGTACGATCTCCAGGACTGGTTGGGAAGGTGCGTCCTCTCTCACGCCTTCGAGCTAGGCAACCACACGCAGGAACCTGACCCTGAGCTCTTCTCCAGCCCGTGCATCTTTGTCTGGGACTGCTCGAACGCGGGCAACATCGCCAACAACTTCAACCGGTGGGCCGAACGACGCGACACCGAAGCGGGCAAGCACACGTCGTCCTCCCAAAACGCCGACGGTTCGCCCTCAGCTCCCATGCGAGAATGCATCCAACTCGCTGCTTGCGCAGCCAACGAGATCCTGCCCATGACGCCCGACCTACCGGCCGACCTGTTCACCTCGTGCCTGACGTCGCCTATCGAGATTGCCCTCCGCTACTACGCGCTTCAGGACCCGCTCAAGCCGCGTGGGCCAAACGCCCCTCCTCGTCCGAGAGTGTCGGTCGACATGGTCATGAAGATTCCCGGCGACCTTAAGGATCGACGGACGCCGCTGGGAGAGCTGAACTGGATTTTTACGTCGGTGACGGATACGATCGCTTGGCTCATCTTCCCCAAGGACCTCTTCAGAAGGCTGTTTCGACAGGACCTGCTCGTCGCTGCGCTCTTTCGAAACTTTTTGCTGGCCGAACGCATCATGCGGACGTACAACTGCACGCCGAGATCGGAGCCTGCCCTGCCGCCGACGCACAACCACCCGCTGTGGGACTCATGGGACCTGACCGTCGAGGCTTGTCTGGCTCAATTGCCCGATCTCCTCCGGGCCGAGGCGTCGACGAGGGATCCGACCCTCCCTCCGTTCCAGTACCATTACAAGCCGTCCAACTTTTACGTCGAGCACCTCACCGCGCTCCAGGTATGGCTGCACAACTCTGGCGTCGTCCCTCGTCCGATGGCGACGGCCAACAACGACGACCTGGCAGGTCCGATGAGCGTCGTCCACGACCAACGCCGACCTCCCGAGCAGCTCCCGATCGTGCTCCAGGTGCTGCTCTCGCAGGCCCACCGTCTGAGGGCGCTCATCCTGCTCTCAAAGTTTGTCGACCTCGGACCGTGGGCCGTCCACCAGGCGCTCGAGATTGGCATCTTCCCTTACGTCCAGCGTCTGCTCCAGTCGCCAGCGGTCGAACTCCGGCCAGTCCTCATCTTCATCTGGTCGCGCATCCTCGCCGTCGACCGGTCGTGCCAGGCCGACCTGCTAAAGGACAACGGCTTCGCCTACTTTTCGACCATCCTCTCGCCCTTCAACCAGTCGGCCGCACCGCTCTTGATTCCCAACGCGAGCGAACACCGGGCCATGTGCGCCTTCATCCTCGCTGTCTTCTGCAGGGACTTCCGACCGGGTCAGCAGGCGCTCCTGACGACCGACGTCTGCGCGGCCTGCCTCGTCCGACTCAAGGACGACGACTACCTCCTCCGTCAGTGGGCGCCTTTGTGCATCGCTCAACTCTGGGACGGCAACGACGACGCCAAGAGTCTCGGATTGCAGTGCAACGCGCCCAACGTCCTGTGCGAGATGCTGAGGGACAACTCTGTCGAGGTTCGAGCGGCCGTCCTGTACGCGCTCGGAACGTTCTTTGGCTGCTCGGGTTCATCCAACCCCGACGCCAAGGGAGGAGGAGGGTCGGGCGTCCAGCTCAACAGGACCGAACGCGATCAGCTCCGGACCGAGATTGGAGTAGCCACGTCGGCCGTGCTGGCGACCTACGGGGACGCTAGTCCGATGGTCAGGAAGGAGCTCGTCGTCATGCTCAGTGCGATCGTCCGAGAGTGGCGAGGTTGGTTCGTCGCTGCTGCGTGGTGCTACTGGGAGGAGCACCTCCGATCGGTCGACGGGAGGGAGTACGGAGGGTCGGACGACCTCGTCTCCAACGCGCTCCAGGAGTGGGCGACGATCCCTCGAGACGAGGAGATCGAGGGTGAGATGGAGGAGGACAAGATGATCCTCTCGTCGTGCAACACGGTCTTTACGGCCCTGCTCGAGCTGTCGGTCGACCCGTACGCCGAGGTGTCGACGCTCGCCTGCACCGTCGTCGACTACGTGTCGGCCCTCTTGATCGACTCGGCCTTCATGACGGCCGACGGGACCAAGGTTCGACCCGACATGTTCAAGAACGTCGACCTGGCCCATCCGAAACCACCAGGATCGTCCTCGTACGCTTCGACGCCTGCAGCAGCTCCGTTGTCAGCGACCGAGACGTCGTTCCCCTTCCCAACGCTCGACCACTCGTCGCCCGCTCGGGCTCAACACACCCCTCCCCCAAAACCTCGACACCACGGTCTGATCCGCCAAAACTCGGTCGCTGCCCGCCTGATGAACGTCGCGGGCTACCTCACGCCGGCACCCGAGTCGCCGCCGGAGGAGGTCGACGTGGTCGAGACGCACCCTCCGATCAACGGATTCGACATCGCCCACTACCGTCCTCCGTACCCTCGTTCAGTGACCGAACCCCCGCTCACGCCCACGACGCCAAGCGCAACGTCGATCCACTCGTCGGGGTACTTCCGACCGACGCCAGATCCAGAGTCTGAGCCGGACGAAGACTGGTCGAGGGGGGCTTACCCGTCCTGCACAGCAGCAGAGGTGATCGCGGCGCTCGTCGAGGAGGACATGGAACGGCTCATCATCCGACGACACGCAGGTGCCGAGGCGGGCGGGATGGCCGCTGGAGGGGGTGTCTTTGGAGGACGGTCGAGCGAGCTCGGGATCGGGTTGGTCGCGAGGAGGGTCAAGGACGACGTGTTGCCGCTCAAGAGCAACTTTTTCGATTGGAGCTGCGAATATTACACTGAGTCGCAGATGAAGGTCCGCCCCTTTTCTCTCCTCCTTCTCCACCATATTTGGACCCGATCTGACTTGTCCTTGGACTCCCTACAGTCGCAAGAGCCTGACGAGCCTGGCAGCGAGAAGTACAACGAACAGCTGTGGCGGAGGGAGCGCAATGAGCGGATCGACCTCGAGGCCAGGACCGCGTCGGAACGCATCTCGTCCGACATTGTTCGATCGCAGAAGGAGCACAAGCAGAGTCAGTAGCTGTCACCCTTCGTCCTTTCTCTCAAAGCTTGACCTGCCACTGACAAGGGACCCTGACAACGTCTTCATAGCGAAACACCCGTGGAACAAGCCGGTCAGCAAGCTCGTCAGTGACTCGTGGCCGATGAAGATGGCGTTCCACTCGTTCGAGGACCATCTCGCCGTCTCGGACGAGCATGACTCGGTTTGGTACGTAGCCCTTTTATCCCTTCCTCCTTCCTTGTACTTACTGCCGTTCCATGACCTGACCGCTTTCGTCCTTTGTTCGTCCTCAATCAGCGTTTGGGACTGGCGCTCGAAGAAGCGCTTGAGTCGGTTCTCGAACGGGTCGGGATCGGGACCCATCACGTCCATGTATTTCATCAATGAGGTCTCGGAGGCTCTCCTCCTCACGGCATCTGGTGCGTCCTAGCGATAGCGACCATCAAAAGCAGAGTGTTGATCTGACTTTCGGCTCTCTTTCTCATCTTGCCAGCCGAGGGAAATGTTCGACTTTTTCGAAAGTACGACGACGCAGGGGAGATGGAGATTGCTTCCGCTTTCCGAGCAGTCTCGACGACGGCTACCAGCTCGACGCCGAGTGGGACGATCACGGCCTGGGACCAGCACTCGGGCAACCTCTACGTCGCAGGAGACATGGACTACATCCGCGTGTGGGACGCGAACCGAGAATTGACGCAAGCGGTCCGTCCTCCACCCCTCTCTCCCCCTTCCTCCCCTTCTCCGAGTTTTCGGGTCTCCCGTTCTGCTGGCTGACATCCCCAACTTGATGTGAATCACTTTCAGGACGTTCCTACCAAGGCCGACTGTCCGATCACATCCCTCTCGACCGAGACGGATGGTGCGATCTTCGCTGCCGGACTGGGAGACGGTACCGTCCAGCTGTTCGACAAGCGCTGCCCGCCCGAAGAATCGCTCGTGCGGACGTACGATGCTCACGACAGCTGGGTGTCGGACGTTCGCCTCCAAGAGGGCGGCAACACACTCGTTTCTGGCAGGTGCGTCCCAGTGGGGTTCTCGGAGCATTTTAAATCTCGTTCCGATGCTGACACCTTGCAAATGCTTCCCCTGCGCTAGCTTTGACGGGGTCGTCAACGTTTGGGACTTCCGACTCAACTCCGAGCCCGTCTCGACAGCTTCGATCCAACCTAACGGCCTGTCTGCCATCTCGACGCACTCTCACTCTCCTTTTGTCGCCTCGTTCGTTTTCAGCTCTCGTACCTTTTTCCATCCGCTCTCGAGACTGACGAAAGCACTTGAACTCCCTCTCGCAGCATGTCCGCCCCGAGTGTTGACAACATCACCCACCGACGATCGCAGTATCTCGACGTTCACTACATCGGGACACCCCAACCGACCCTTATCACACACCGGCTAATACCCATTAACGCCACCTCTCCGACCAAGACCCGGCCGTTCGCGCCCTGGAAGAACGCACTGACGTTCCACCCCGTTCGTCCCTTGACCCTCTTCACCTCCTCATTCCACCTCACTTGACTGACGGACGTCGGCGCGCCGCTTCTGATCGCGACTTGCAGAAGGAGATGTTGATCGCCGTCGGGGGCATCTCGCCGACCATCACCATCATCGGGCCCGACTTTGATAAGTGGGCCGTCTGACGAGGACCCCTTTTCTCTCCCTTCACTTCACGCCATTCCCGATTTCATGTCCTCGTATTTCTAGCTTGACCAAGAATCTTGTCAAGAAGTGAAACAACGCATGAGTTACAGCAAGCCCTTGATGATGACAATTCTCGTCTCGCACAGCGCAACAAGCGCCTTCTCCTCGCCCACTTTGACACCCTTGACGCCAAGCAGTTCTCCGTCCTCCCCCCCACCGAGCTTGACGACGCTCGAAGGCGCCGTCGTCTGACCGTCCGCATCCCGGTAGACGAACACGTCCCCTTGCGACGTCCCGTTCGTCGGCGTGCTGAACGCCATGACTGTCGCTGGCGACGTTGTTGACGAGTGGAGGATGTACTTTGTGAACCGCTTGGAGGCGAGGACAAACGAGAGCGCAGGGAAGGTCTTGACGTGCTTGAAGGTCGTCGATGGTGAATCCGGCGGTGCGTAAAGCAGAGCGTCGAGCTGCGATCAGACGCAAGCGAAGCGTGGGGCACGTTAGTAAGTAGAGTGAGAAGGGAGACAAGAGACCACGCGGAGAGGCCGTACCGAGTGCTTGATGAGAACGTCCGGGATACCATCCTCTGCCTTGACGAACCCACTCTGCGTCCACTCCAGAGCCCCAGCGACGAGAGTCTCGCTGCTAGGCAGGACCGTGGCACTGATCTCTGCACCCTCCTCCAGAACACTCCTCCTTCCCTGCACGGCGTCGACGACGGTAAACCTGACCAGATGGCCAACGCGAGCCTCGCCATCCGCCGCTAGACCCTCGTCCTCCATGTCGTCGTCGATGTCCATCTCCTCCCTCATGATACTCGCAATCCCACCCGGTGCAGAATCGGGCAAATCGAGGTCAGACGTAAACCTGCCCAGGTCCGCAGCGATGGCCTTCTTGTCGTCCGCCGAGAGCGTCTCTGGCACGTCGACGTAATCTGGCTTGAGTCCCGTAGGGAGAAACAAGTGAGGCCATCGAGTGTTGGGGTTCATCTTTTCTAGTTCAATAGTGAGGTAGCCTCCCTTGGCATCCCATTCCCAGTACGACTCGTCCGATTTGATCGAGTCCCACCAGAATCGCTTTGAGAAGCCGTCCAGCGATGTTTGGGATGACGACGACTCTCCAACGAGAACAGAGAGCGATTTGGTGAGGATGGAAGGGTGAATGTGTGCGCGAGGTGTGGAAGGAGGGAGGGAGATCGATACGGTGACCGAGCTGGACGATTGCGCCCAGGAGAACGGGTGTTGAGGGAGGACGGCGGGTACGGTCGGAGCGGGTGCTGATGGGGAGGAGGATGTGGCAATCTGCTCTGAGCCAGGCAGGATGTAGGGTTCCGAAGAGGCCAGGAGGAACTGAGAGCCGTTGCAGTGTGCCAGGACCGGGGCGTCCTTGCCCTCCAGTGCCCAGAGCACCTCCAGCGTCCTTGAACCAGAGTCGGTCTTAACGTCACCCATCGCCTCGTCGTCCGAGTCGTCCACCTCGACGAGACCCTCTGACCACTCCTCCCCAAACGTGACCAGCAAGAGATCCCATCCCTCTTCCTTACCCCAGCCGTCGTCCGTCTTGGTGCGCCTGACAGCCGACACGAGAGCGCGACGATCTCCTCCCACCCATTCCACCTTGAACGGACGGAGGTCGCCAGAGGCAGGGTCCGAGAGCTCGTACGACGGTCCCAGCTTGGCAGTGAGCGATGCGCCGGGTTGGACAAGGAGGGGGTACAGGCGTCCGTAGCCGTCCGAGCAGACGTACGTTGTTGGCGAGAGGGCGTGGAGGGAAGGGTACTCCGAAGGCGGAGCGTCGTCCTTCTCCATCGGGACGGGAAGGGATCCTAAAGAGGAGAAGGTCGGTTCGAGGTTCTAGCATGAGACCCAGCAACAGGCGATGACCAGTCAGCGTTCTGAGGACGAGCATTAAGGAAAGTGGAGAAGGAGCCGGAACCTACCGTCTTGAGCTTCATAGCCCACATCTCCCAGTATTCGTCTACCCATCCCAGCCAGCCTCCGAAGCACTTCTGCAGATGGTCGTGTCTGATCCTCGAGCCGACCTCGTGCGCCGAGAGGGTCGTCTTGCCGTGCTGGACTCGAGCCTGCGTGACGGGTGCGCCTGGAAGGGTAATGGACGAGGTGGAGACCTTGGGGTGCGAGAGCTTGTAGGTCTCAAACTTGCTGTTGGAGAGCAAGGGATTGCGAGGGAAGGTCTTGGAGGACATGCTTTGAGGAGAGGAAGGTCTTCCTGGAGATGCTGTCGGGCGGCAGCTGACGACGGACTTCTCGAGGTCTCGTCCAACCTGAACCCCCTACCCTCTTCCTCCAGGATCAGCCTTCCTTCCAGTATCTCCTACGTATGGCCTCCATCGCAACACGACGTCTCGGAAAAGAGCTCAACGAGCTCAGGACCAAGGGAGCCCCTGCAGGTTCGTCTAGCTGTCGCTCTTGATCACCCCTCCGCAGCTGTCCGACGATGGGCTGACCTCCCAGCATCTCGAACCCTCCAACCTAGGTATCGAGCTCCTCGAGGCGAACAACCTGCTCGAGTGGATGGTAGAGCTCAGGGTTCTCGGCGAGAGTGTGTACGAGGTCCGTTCGACATGAAGCTCTTTCGTGGTTCAGATCTGAGCTGACCCTCACCTCGCCCTCGAACCCCTTTGCGTCGTCGTAGGGAGAGGTCTTTGCTCTTCGCTTCAAGTCAGTCCAGCCTTCTGCTTTGGAATCTCTCATCGATATCCTCGCTGACCCTTCTGATCTCGACGAGAACCTTCAAGATTCGGCGATCGGTATCCCATCGACTCTCCAGAAGTGACCTTTGTCGTCTCCTCGAAGTACCGGTACGTTCTGCCTTCCAGCGAGACTCAACTTCTCCACCTAGTTACCCGAACTGATGCCTCTGGTCCGGTTGTAGACCCCCTTCGCATCCGCACGTCTACTCGTCGGTCTCTCCCCCCCTCCGTGCCATCGAAAGACCACTGATGCCATCATGTACTCCGCTCAGGAACGGACACATCTGCGCCAGCATCTTGGGCAACCAATGGAGTCGTAAGTCACCCTCTCCTGCGCTGTATGTCTGGATGGAGACTGACTTTGGTCCTTTTGCCAACTTGACAGCGGTGCTGAACGTGCAATCCGTCTGCCTCACACTGCAAAGCATGCTCGCATCTTGCAAAGTCCGTCTTTCTCATCCTTCAGCAACACATACACTCTTCTTTCCCCATCTGACTGACTCTTTTGGGTTTGTTTAATGCACCCTTGCAGAAGAAAGAGTGGCCGCAGGGTAACGACGAGTATGTCAAGCGGGCTCCCAAATCGCCAAAGGACGCTCGGTTCGTCTACGATGTGAGTCTCCCCTTCCAAATCCAAAGCTTTCGAACCATCCGTCGAACTTCAAAGCGGTGAGCTGACTCTTGTCTAATGGCAGGACGACACTGTATGACCAATTCCCAGCAACCCACTACCCTTCACCCATGCACCCCAAGGACGTCCCTCGGACTTCGGGACCATGTCACCTTACGATTCTACCTCTCTCCTACAACCTCTCTCTCATACGGACCGATTTCACGATCTTTCATGCCGCCTCAACAAAACGACCAACGCCTAGTTCGACAGAACGAGACCTGCAAGAGAGCGCGCAGCAGCATCAAACCGTCCAGGGCATGAGCAAGCTCTCCCCACCCCTTGTGGTCAACTCTTTTTTAGACTCGTCCAGGGTTCAATGCAAAGAATCGGACCCGTTCTCAAAGAGGTTCCTTACGAAGTGTGCCTTGAACCGACCCGTTGATCTGGGCTCTGAGACGGGCTTGCTCGTCGTTTTCGGCGCGCGGAGTGAAAGAGAGCCATCTCGTACCCCCAACCAGATCCCTCTGCTCTCCTCCTCCTTCCCCTCTCCTCTTTTTCCCCCTCTCTCGATTTGGTTAATCTAGCCACTTATGGCCGACGTCGACGCAGACGCAGCAAGAGCCGAAAAGGTTGCTCGAGCCAAGGCTCTCGTACGTTCTTCCTTTGCTCACAACGCGCTCTCCTCTCCGTCTTCTCCGTCCTCACGAGAGAAGAGTGGGCTGACACCCCCCCTCGCGTTCGGACACCCTAACCCAGCTCAACAAGAAGAAGAAGGCAGCAAAGAAGGCTCAGAAGGCCGACGCTCAGTCAGAAGCTTCCTCTCAGGCTGCTCCTTCGTCGACCATCGCCAGTCCGAGGGACAGCGTCGACGCGGGCGAGGACAGGTCCGTCCCCTCCCCCTTCGCCTTCCGTCCAGCACATCGTTTCTGACTCTATACGTTCGTGGTCAAGCAGGCCCGTGGTGGACGAGTCTGCAACACCTAGCGTTGAGCCGACGGAGACGGGCTCGAGCGTGTCGCCTCTTAAGACGGACGAGGTCGCAGCGCCAGAGCCGGAGCCCGCAGCGGACCCAGCCCCTGAAGCACCCCCACCAGTGGTGCAGACGTCCGAGTCTGCCCCAGAGCCAAGTTCGGAGCCCGAGGCCGTTGTAGAGCAGGTCGAGGCGGTCGAAGCATCTGCGGTCGATGAGTCAAAGGCGGACGACCCTCCGCCCGCTAACGTCGCATCGAAAACATCTCCAACAACGTCTCCTGAGGACGCTGCTGAACTAGCCTCCCTCCGTTCGACCGTCGACGCTCAAAAGCAGACCATCTCGCTCTTGACGGCCGAAAAGACCCAGCAGGCTGCCGAACTCGAGAAGCTCGACGGCAAGCAGACGGACCTCGCCCAGAGGACGGAAGAGCTCTCGGACAGTCGGTCGACCGTCAGCCGGCTAGAGTCGCGCGTGGCTTCGCTCGAGGGCGAGAGGAAGGACCTTTATGCTCAAGTGGAGAAGTTGACGGAGCGGACGAAAGATTTACAGGAGGCGGAGGGGTTCAAGGAGGAAGTCGGCAAGCTCAAGAAGAGCGAGGCCGCACTCCAGAAGCGCATCGCGGAGATGGAGGAGAGCAAGAAGGCAGCCGATGAGAAGGAGGGAGGCAAGGTCAAGGAGCTGGAGGACTCGCTCGAGCGGACGCGGAAGCGAGGTGACGATCTCGAGAAGGAGCTTGGCAGACTCAAGTCGGTGCGTCCTTCCTGTCCTTCATTCTTGAACCAACCCATTGCTGATATGCTGTCGTTCTACTACCAGGCCCACTCATCTCTCGACACCATTCATCAGACACTCAGCACGGATCTCCAATCGACCAAGAAGGCTCTCGAGGATGTCCAGGCCGAACACGCTACCTCCACCTCCGAACTCGAGTCGCTGCGCGGAACGCATGCCACTCTCGAGGCGAGCAACGCGACCCTCACCTCGACCAACGCCGATCTCGCTTCCGAACTCACAACGCTCAGATCAACCTCGTCCGACTCGTCCGCTCAACTCGCCACCGTCCAAAAGTCGCTCGACGACGCGCGCGAGTCGCAACGCAAGGTCGAGGCCGACTACAACGCCCTCCACCCCAAACACCAAACCCTCACAGCGCGGTTCGACTCGCTCCAGTCGGAAAACAGCGGTCTGCTGAAGCAGCTCGAGGAGATGCAGGCGAAGGTGGTCGACATCCAGAAGGAGCGAGTAGAGTTGGAGGAGCAGAAGACGAAGGTCGATAGGGAAGGTCGAGAAACCAACGAAGAAGTCACTCGGTTGAACGCTCTTATTGAGGAGCGAGATGCTTCGTTGAAAGAGGGAGAGTCGAAGCAAAAGACGGCTGCGTCCCGGTTGGAGGATCTGCAGAAGGAGTGAGTCTCACCCCCCACCCTGAAGCGACCTGCTGCCTTCGTGCTGACTTTTGTTCACTGCGTTCAGACTTGCAACTCTTACCAGTGAGAGCGAGGCCCTCTCGCAGTCGGTCAAGGACCTCGAGCGGGATCGAAGTGACCTGCGCAGAGTGACCTCGACCACTCGCAAGGAGGCCGACGACACGCTCGCCCTCCTCTCGGCCGAACGCACCAAGTCGGTCGACCTCACTGCTCAAGTAGCCAAGCTGAACGATCTCCAGTCGTCCCTTTCGACTGAGCAGGACGAGCGCGCAACGGCCGAGAAGGAGCTCGCTACCGCCAAGGAGGAGATTAACCGTCTGCAGGACGAGATCACCGCCCTGCACGATGCGGCTGCCGCTCGGGCCAAGGCCGACGAGGACGAGAAGGCGGAAGAGTCCAAGGAGGGCGAGGAGAAGGCTCGACACGAAGAACGGCTGGAGGAGCGTCTGACGACGCTGCAAAACCAGCACGCGCTCGAGCTGTCGACGGCCAAGAGTCAGATCCGTCAGTTGGAGAGTTCGGTGTTCGAGGCGGAGAAGTCAACCTCGGCTTCTCTCATCAGAGGTGCGTTCGGCGGATCTTTCCTTGTCGTTCAGAGGACCGAGTCTGACGCGTCTGAGCTCAATCTCGTCCCCCTCCCCTCCTTCCAGTCCAAGAGCTCCAAACCGAGATCGACTCCCTCAAAGGCTCGCTCGCTCAAGCCTCGCGCACCTTGTCGCTCCCTTCTCCAGGATCAGGTCCCTCCACCTCAACCCTCTCCCCCTCCCGCTCGCCCTCCATCAACCCGTTCGAACACCTTTCTTCTCGACCGGTCGATGCCGACCTGCCCGCGTCCTCTCGTCACGCTCGAAAGGTGTCGCTCTCGATGCTCAAGGCTCGGATGGAAACCAGCCCTTCGGACCGAAAAGTCTCCACTGGGGGACTGTCCTCCCTCACCGTCGAAGAGGAAGGCGACGAGGACGACAACGAGAGCGGTCCCAACGGCGTCGCAGGGTCGAAAAACGCATTCCTGACTCGCCCATCAACAACAACGACGAACGCGCTCGGTGGAGGAGGAGGAGGTCCGCGGATGTTCACCCACCAGTTTTCGGACCGGGACGGGATCGTCTGGTGCAGTTGCTGCGAGGGCGATCTCATCGTCATCTGATGGAAACATAGAAGATTTTCAAAGATTGAACCCCTTACTCTCGCGTGTTGTCTTCCTGCGGGAGGGGAAAGTTCTTTGCGAAGGGTCGAGTTTCCTTGCAACTTTTCTTTCTCGCTTGAGAATAAGAGTTGAAAGAAAGGACTTCTGATAAGTTACTCGAGGAGAAACGTCCCAAAACGAAGGGTGTGCGTGGGTGAAGAAAACGAATGTGTGGTGTGTCGCAAGCGACAACGGCGAGAGTCCAGTGAGAGAAGGGCGAAAAATTGTGCGCACACAGTCAAGGAAGTGAGGAGACAAAAGAAGAAAAACGCTACATGAAAAGGTTTAAGTGGAGTGAAAGAAGGGGTGTGAGGGTCGATCTTGTCTAGTGCTTGGATGACGCGACTGACTTCTGACCTTAGAAGAGAGCGGCACCGACGAGAGCGAACGCTCCTGCGACAGCGATGGGGGAGAAGGCGAAGACACCCTCAGCACCGGAGGTGCCGTTGGACGTTCCAGGGAGAGTCGAGTTGGACGACGAAGCAGAGGCGGAAGCGGACGCCGAACCGGCCGAAGAGGTGGAAGCGGCGGACGAAGCGGAGGTGGTGATCCTAGCGCTGCTGGACGAAGCGACCGACGACGAGGACGAAGCGGCGGACGACGAAGAGGCGGAGGAGGAAGAGGCGGCGGAGGAGGACTCGGTCTCCCCGTTGGAAGTGATGTTGAACTGGTTCGACTGGGCAAGAATCTGGGTCGTCTTGGAGTTGACGAAGTTGATCTGGAACGAGTTTCCAGTGGGCCAGTCACCGCTGTAAGAGGACAACAGGAAACAAGGTAGTCAGAGGATTGGGATGGAGATGAGACGCTTATCGAAGTGGATTCGACCGATGCGTAGGGGAGGAAGGGATGGGAAGGGACGTACTCGGGGTAAGAGACGGTGAGCGAGCCGTCCGAGGACGAGACGTCGGACTTGAGGGTCTCGGATGTGGTGGGGTACGAGGCCTGGAGGAAGGAAGAAGGAAGGGCGCGTCAGTTGTCAAGCGTGACCGACCAGGCCGTTTCGGGCTCCGCAGGCTGCCGAGCGGGCGGAAAAAAATGGAACGGCAAGGAAGGAGGAACTCACAAAGTTGACGAGGAGGACGTCGAACGAGTCGGCGTCGGTGGAGACAGCCTCCCACTCAATGGTCTGTTGGGCAAAGGAGGCGGGAGGGGACGAGTGCCAAGGGGGAGAAGAAGGAACGGAGAGCGGGACGCGTTGAAAACAAAGGCGCGTGCCGGGCACGTCCACCGAGCGAGAGGGTCAGAGAGCGAGGAGGACAGTGCATCCAAAGCAGCCAGAGAGGGAGAGGGCGCAGAGAAAGAGCAGAGATGTAGGTTCGAGGTGTCAGTCTTGCTCGTCTGCGAAGGGAGAGGGAAGGGGAGGAAACGGACGTGGGAGCCGGAGGTCCCCCAGACGGTCTCCTTGTCGGGCGAGGTGACCTGGACGGCCTTGACGGCGGCGACGGCGAGGGCGAGGGTGGCGAAAACGGAGGCGTGCATCCTTTGCGAGAGTGTAGGGGGATTAGAAAAGAGAGTGGGAGAAAAAGTAAGAAGAAGCGTTGGTGGTTGGCGGGAGGAGGAAGAGAAGAAGATCAGGCGCGCCTTCTTCACTCGTCGCGTCCGCGCAGCAGCCCACCAATCCACAGTCACGTCTTCCGCTGGTCACCCTTTTCACCCACGGCCTTCCATCTTGAGCCAAGGATGTGCGTCAACAACCGCACATCCATCCTACTCTCGGACCCGAATCCTCAATCTTCATTTTCATGGTGATACGATGCGCACGCCTCATCGTCGACGAGCAGCAGCTTCGACGCATCCTCCTCCTCCTCCTCCTCGCCCTTCCGCATCGCCCTTCCACACCCCGACCAACAAACCCAGGTTGCCAACCAAGAGCGCTAGCGAAGAACCGTCAGTCGACGGGTAGGTCGACCATCCGTACGCGACAGGTACCAGCAGCAACCTGTTCACATCCAGAAGAGGTGTCAGCCCCTTCCTTGTCGCGTGCGGTGAGAAGCAAGAAAAAGTCGAGCGGAACGGGGTAGGAACGTACGCTGAAACCTTGGGCAAAGGGGACAGACAAACAAAGAAAGGCAGTTGGTAGAAGTACCACGACTGGAACTGATAGTGAAGCGAGCGCGCAAAGAGGATGCCGACGAGGTTCGACGTGAATAGGACGGCAGCGACCTCTGTTGGCGAACGCAAAACGGAACGGAGGACGATTAGAAGACGCCTTACCTCGGACAAAGAAGAAGGAGAAGAGAGGCGCTATATTGTTCGTTTGAAAAGGACGAACCTCTTCCATCCACGACCCTCCCCGCAGCAGCCTCCAAAGGCCTCTCCAACCCTCTCCTCAGAACTCCAAGCACCCCATTCTTTTCACTCCAGCACCATCGCAACCCAAACAAACCCAATACGCTCACCTGTCCGACCAGCAGGGCAACGTGAAGCTCGCGCGAGGCGAAGAGGTCGACAGGGATGAACCGCCAGTTGACAGTCCACTTGAACTCGAACGCGCGCGAAAAGTCGAAAGCTGAGGTTAGGTATGCGTGGGCGCTGTGGGTTGATGAAAGGAAGAAAGGTGCTGGGAGGAGGATCTGTGTCCGGTGTCGAAAGGTGTGGGTCAGCGTCTTGACGAACGGCGCTGATCGGATGGGAGAGGAAACGCACTTGGACGAGCGCAATGAGCGCCAGGTTGAGAAGCATTTTGATCGGTCCGAGAGCCTTCCAGTAAAGGACGAGTAGACCGGGAAGGTAGAGCAGGATGTTCATCTTCACTCCGAGCGCCAGACTATCAAAAGAAGAAAGATCAGAAGGGACCACGTCAGGACGTTCGTCGTCGCGCTTCGTCGAGCAACAGCAGCGAGTTCAGCCGAAAGACAAACCTGAAGATGACGCTTCCTGTTTTCCACCAGTCCTTCTGCCAGACGAGGATGGCGACGGACACGATCCCGACCGCCC
The DNA here is from genome assembly GCA_014825545.1 of Cystofilobasidium capitatum. Lineage (NCBI taxonomy): Eukaryota > Fungi > Basidiomycota > Tremellomycetes > Cystofilobasidiales > Cystofilobasidiaceae > Cystofilobasidium > Cystofilobasidium capitatum. The sequence continues at coordinate 99,961 of MVAJ01000012.1, forward strand.
AGCAGTCTCCAAACAGCCTCAATATGTAAATGCTGTGCGCGCGCTTGTCGAGGACGAGCGGGATAAGCGCAAGTTGGGGAATTCGAGCGTTGCGGTAGATCGTTGCTGTCAGGAGGAACTGGAAGAGGTAGAGTTTGAGGAAGAGAAGTTGCGGGAGGAGATGGGGTAGGATTTTTGAGGGGAAGAGTGCAGTGAGTGGCCAGGGCGGGGTTGTCGGCAGGCGGGTGAGGAACGTGTAGATGTACAGGTGCAGAGCTGGGTAGCTGCCAGGTCGGTTTCCCAGATATAGAAGCAGCTGTAAGCACACTTCGTCGTCTCTGCTTGCTTCAGCCATCGAACGTACACTAAGGGACCGGTGTCTCCTTCGAGTCTCGAGTAGTCGCGTTCTCCGCCCAGGAAGCCCTCGACCTGCTGCGAGTAGGCCTTGAAGTCAATCTCGGTGTCTGACAAGTCATCAAAGAGGACAAGGACTCGTCAGTCAGGAGCTACGAAAAGGCCCGATATTGAGACCACTCACACGATACGAATCGGATAATGAGAAGGCCTAGGAGGACCTCTCCGAGGCACAGGAGAGCGGCGAGCTGCCAGAAACGGCGGGGATCGAACAGGAGCTCCCGGACGAGCTGGACGACCGCATGAGCGCTCAGCGTGCTCGTCCTGACCGTTGCGGATGCGACAGTAGACATCTCGCGATCGAAGAGGGGGTCTTGAGCGATGGTCTTTCTGGTGGAGGAGGATGCTGTCGAGGGCTCAAGGTCCGTCCCCTCCGACGGCCGTCTCCAGCGCAGCCAGCTCAGGGCACCTCAACTCGACACGAACACGCCGACCTCATCAGATTCCCGTCTCGCCCGACGTTATACGAGCGTCTGATGCGCATCCTCCGAATGTCCTAGATCTGGTTAGGGGTGCTGGAGGAGTAAGGTGTGGGTCCGAGGCTGAGGTCCGCAGCCCTCCGAAGACAGGGAGGGGCATTCGTCTTCTCGACAGATAGGACAGCTCGCCCGCTCAAACGACGACCAGCAACGCCCTCAGGATCAGACAGGTGAGGTCAGATCAGACTCTGGAGGAGACGTCTTAGAACCCTCCCAGTGCTTACTGCTGCCCGCTATCACTGCTCTTGTAGCCATGACGACAACACCTTCAGCCCTCGCCCCTTTCCTCGCTACCATTGCGATCCTGTTCCTCGCCGCGCTCGGTCTGGGCTTCTCTCCCTCGGCTTCTTTCGTTCCTGTCCTCCTGTGGGTTCTCATCGCTCAGTTCCGAGCCCAACATGATCGCTTTCCGACCGTCCTACTCCGCGCCCCGGTCCCTGGCGCTTCTCTGGCCTACTTTGTAGAGATCCACGCCGCCCTGCACTCGACCGACAGGATTCTGTTTCGCTTCTTCTCCTCGGCAGTCTGCCCTGCGGCATCGTCCTCAGTACTCTGGTCGCGGCTCGATAAAACACCTCTCAACTCATTCCGGACGACATGCCCGTCGCTCGACTCTTCGTCCTCCCGGTCGCTTGGTCCAGCGCTTGGAGCTTGATCGGCCTTTACTCGCCTCCCGGTAGACAGGTATGTCTTTGCGCTTGGGCGTCTTTTTCGACCACAAAAACCTCCTCTTCCCCGTCTTTGGGCCGATCATCATCGACGTCAGTCTAGCTCTCACCGCCAGCATCGCTTCGGGAGGCCTGCTCACGTTCCGCTTGGTCTTCGGTCATGTCGACAACCCGGATGTGGATCTCTTGCGCTCGATTGACTCGGAGGACGAGAGGCTTCATTCCTCCGAGGGTCAGCCGGCCGATCTGCCGAGGTCCAAGTCGACGTCGACGAGAGGTCGTCCTTGCTTCCGGTCGCCTGGAGGATCGTTCCCTCGACTTCGGCTGAAGAGTGTAGTGGCTCGGACATTAGTGACGGCGAAGAGTCGACGATCAAGCAAAGCAACACCCGCCTAGCCTCCCGCGCCAGCCGTCAGTCACGAGCTTCCCTCAGCGACGAGTCGAACGGACGGTCGCTCTCGCCAAGGAAGGTCTCGGTCGTCGCTCTTTCGTTCTATGCGATTCTCGCTCTGCAGCCCTTGCTCGATTCCTACCCTCTGTCCGCAGAGGCCTCTCTGGACCTCCACACCCCTCTCGCCGTCGGCTGCGTCCTCCCTCCGCCCCCATCTCACTCCATCGATGCGCCCGAGGAATTCAATTCACAACTCCTCTCACGCGCTACCTGGCCGAGACCAGCCGACTGGGTCTCGTCCGCCAAAGCTCTCGTCTAGCCAGAAGGTGCGGTACAGATGTCGACAAAGACCGAGTGGGAGCATATGATTACTTAGGTCGGAGCGGTCGCTCGTCGAGAAGGAGCTTGGGTCGCCGTGGGAGTCATCGCGCCGGACGAGGACGGTCAGGGAGGGAGGGAGATGGAAAAGAATGCGGTGGTCATGGTTGGACCTGACGGTCAAGTGCTGGGAGAGTAGAAAAAGCAGAATCGCGTACCGAGTAAGTCCTCAGAATCCCTTACTGTATCGCCGCTATACTGCTACTGATCTTCCTTGAACGCTCTGTTCGATAGTCGCGGAGTCTTTCAATATCGCCAAGCATCCCCAACTTCCTCCGATCTACACTGTCAAGCTGCGGCCTTCTCACCACGTCTCCAAGACGAGCTGGTCGACATCTGAGCTCGACTATCATCGTCCGGTGTACTTGACTTCGGTCATCTGCAATGGTACGTTCTCCTTCTAACCCCAAGCCTTGTCTTTCGACCACCAAGTCTGACCAAAACCCGCCCCTACCCTTCTGCGCACCCCAGGTCTCAACTTCCCCGACCTTCTCACGTCGTCACGCAACTCTCTCACCCTCGTCCCGGCCGACACGTGGTCGACCGCCGTCGGGCACTCGCTCCTCCTCCGAGCTCGTTCCCGCGCGCTCGAATGGGCTTCGCCTGTCTTGCTGTGCGACTTAGGCGGACACGGACCTTACAGGCTCTCAGTGTTCGTCGATTAGGACGGGGCGGTGCTCAAGTACCAGGTTGGACCTGGGAGCTTTGTCGTTCAGGCTGTTTTGGACGTTCAAGGTGGGTTTGGGCAGAGGGAGTGAGCGACAACGTTCCAGCATCTTGGCGAGGCGGGGAGTGTGGCTTTCATGGTTGGGCTGTGGGTGATTGGAGTGAGGGTTGAGAAGTTTTGGAGAGGACGAGCGACATGGCGAAGGGATCGTTGTCGATCATAAAGATGTGGGGGAAGGGGAAGGAGTGAGCAGGAGTGAGTTAACGGGTGGGGAAGACAGACCTAAGCGCACACGAGGAAGAGACGTGGTTGCCTATGAGGATCAATTATGCCCCCCCTTTCTTCCAATCAGCGTGCACAGAGTGTTCAGTAGACTTGATGAAGAGAATTGCGCGACAAGTACTCGGGCGAACTCAAGGTCTCGGGAGACGGAGTTGAGCTCGCGACATTTCCTCCTCCTGCGTCCAGCAACGACCCGACCTCGTCCCTCGTCCTCCTCCTGATCGACCGCCTGCTCAGAAAGGATCATGTCGTCGTCTCTGATCGCCTCTCAGGCAACTGGAGTCCAGTCACAAGCTCAAGCCGGACCTTCGACCCTACCTTCTGTCCCCATGCCCTCCATCCCCTCAACCATCCCAGCCTCAGATGCAGCACCGTCTCCGATCTCGAACGAGCCACACAGGATGCGGATCGCCACGCAGGGCAAGATCAGGAGATACAGAGAGTTCGCTCTCAAGTTCCTTCAGGTTTGGCCGGTCCTCTAGCTCTCTCACTCTTGCGCCTCGAGCCTGATCGGGCTCCTATTCCCCCTCCCTTTGCTTGTCCAGGATAATCCATCCCGGCCTCTCGTCCTGCACACCCTCCCTCCCATCTCAATCTCACAACCTAGCGCTGAATCGAAGGACGCCTCCAAGAAACCCAAACGATCGGCCACGTCCCAGATCCCCATGCTCGTTTCGACGGTCGAGAACGTCAAGCGGGCGTACCTCGAGCTCTACGCGGCCAGTCTCGTGCCTCTCAAAGGCAAAGGACGCGAGCTCGAGGAGCCTACACCGATCCTGGGTCTGTGGCAGTACAACGAGACGGGCTGCTTGGAGGATATCGAGGCGTATCGGCAGGCAGGTCTGGAGGTTGAAAGGGACGAGCTTCTGGAGGCGGAGAGGGCGCTCGAGAGACTGAAGGACGTCCTGGGAGGCAAGGCAGGGTCAGTCGAGCCAGATCTCTTCTCTTGCTCGACCTGGAGCTGACGACATACTTGTTTTCACTCTGACTTGGGTCGGACAGGCCGAAGATGATCCACACACCCTACATGATCATCACCCTCTCCACTCGCCCCTTGCCCGACCTCGCAGCTCTCAAGCACGTCACGTACCAGCACATCCCTCTCCCTGCGGCACCCAAACGGACGAAATCGAAAGCACGAGCAAGGAGGAGAGAGCTGCAGGCAGGGGCCCTCGCGGCGGAGAAGGCTGCAGAGGCTCTGCAGGTGGTTCAGGGCGCACCTGCGAACGTCGTGCCGTGGAAGGAACAGGAGTCGAGCCATCTTGACAAGCTAGACGGACGCTTGACAACCTTGGCTCAGAAGGTCGCAGGTGTGCAGCCGCCAGTAAAGCTGGGAGAGGGAAGCCGCGCGGCTGGCAAGAGGAAGTCGGAAGGAGGGCCAAGTGGGCGCGGCGGCAAGAAGAGGAAGGCAGGGCCATGAGATGTTCATCTCTGCTCTCTCTGTCTATGTTAAGTCTCTGCACTCCCTCGTAAGGATCTACTGTCGCTCGGTGTGCGCCTGCTCGGCTGCCTTCTTGAGGGCCGCAAACTCGACCGGGCCCGTCGCCTCGCACAGCTTGAAGAACGACGACTCGGGGTTCTGCAGCAGGACGTGAGGCGCCTCGAACTCCTTGAGGTTACCCTCGTGCAAAACGAGGACCTTGTCGAAGTCGATGATGGTTCGCAGTCGGTGGGCGATCGTAAGGATGGTCGAGTTCGAGAACTGCAAAGTGTTGGGTCGAAGGTCAGCAATCTGGTGCGATCGATCGTGTCCGGCGAGGTCAGACTCACCTCCTCACGGATAGTCTGCGTGACCAGGCTGTCGGTTGCGTCGTCGATGCTAGCAGTGGCCTGCAGATGTGGGAGCAAGTTGATCAGCACGGGGCAAGGCAAGGTCGACGCGAGCGCTGCAGCGGACGCACCTCGTCCATGATGAGCAACTTGTTCCTTCGGAGAATGGCTCGGGCCATGCATATAAGCTGCTTCTCGCCCTGGGAAAAGTTCTCGCCGTTCTCGCTGACAACGCTGTCGAGGTTTTTAAAGACGTTGACGTTCACCTCCTCGTCCGCACCAGAGATCGAAGGGGCCGGCGTGACCGTGCCCTCAGGAGGCAGCAGGTGAACCCTGCGCAGGGCCTCGAAGATCTCCGAGTTCTCGTACTCTCCGAAGACGTCGAGGGTTGATCGAAGCGTCCCAGAAAGAACGGTGGGGTCTTGAGGGATGATGGTCAACTTCGTCCGCAAGTCGGTGAGGCCGATGTTTGCGATGTCGAGACCGTCCAGCAGGATCTGGCCGGAGTGAGCTTCGATGAGACGGAGGAGAGCGAGCGCGAGGGTGGACTGAACGACCGTGGGAGTAAACACAAGTCAGCATGCAGACGTTCGATGGAGGAAGCCGAAGGCAGACTGACTTTTCCGCTGCCCGTCGACCCAACGACGGCACATCGCTTTCCGGCCTCGACCGTGAAAGACAGCTTGTGAAGAACGGTCGGGAGGTTGGGAGCGTACTTGATCTCAAGGTCCTTGACCTCCAGGCAGCCAGAGGATGGCCACGACGCAGGAGGGCGAGGCTCGACGAACTCCGCCGCCTCGAGTGGTAGCTCCGAGTACTGCTTGATGCGCTCGATGCCGACCATGCTCTGCTCCAAGGCAACGAACCTTCGAACCTGTGTGTACAGAAGGACGAAGAACATCAGTTCGACTTCTGAGACCCGATGTCTGCAGGAGGCCGACGTACGATGAAGAGGAGATCTCCTGGGACGCTGTTGGCAAAAGCGAGTGCGAATCCGGCAGTGGCAGCTGACGATCCCCCCACCAGGACTGCTGCACCTGTCGCACCGACGACGGCTGCGGACAGCATGTTGAATCGAGCGGAGAGCCATCTGGAGAGGGAAGGTGGGTCAGAGAACAGAATTGCGACTTGTCCAGTATCGCACGAACCGGTTGATCGTCCACATCCAGTAAAAGGAGACGATGTTGGTGTCGACGGCCTTGAAAAGGGAGGCGAGGGAAATGGTGCTTGCTCCGAACCCTCGAATGACTGCGACACCTCCGTTGGTCTCGCCGTACAGCTGGTAGAGCGGGCTTCGAGTAACCGAGTCCAAGCGACGCATGTCCCGGGAAGATTGGCCGTAGACGGAGCCAACCTTGTAGTATAGCGCTCCGAGTGCGAACGCAGCGACCGCGAAGGGGAGTCCTCTGTTGAGGAGAAGCGTCAGCGCGAGCGCCTGCAAGGAGGATCAGAGAAGGCTCACCCAACGGCGCAGATACTGGCAAAGGTAGTAGCGACCGAGAGAGCGTAGATGATTGTCTTTAACAGGTTGTCGGGGAGGGAAGAGTCGACACCCTGTGCATAGCGGAAAGAAGTTATCAGAGAGCGCTCTCAGGGCACAAATAAGTCAAAAGCTTACCTCCATGTCCTTTCCGAAGCGGTTCAGCAGTCGTCCTCGGGACTCAGTCTGATGGAACCGGACTGTGGCGCGGAGGACGGACACCAGCATGTCTGCAGGCGAGAATAAAGACGCATCAGTGTCTGGCCGTCGCTTGAGACAGAGAAAGACAAGCCAGACGACTCACTCTGGTGGATCGAGCTGGATGCTTTCAGAGAGCCGTGGTACTGGACTGCGTAGCGTATCGCTCCGAGGACGACGCCGGAGAGGGTGACCTGCGGCCACATGAGAGTAGGACGTCAGTGCAGGCCCTCGCGAATTCAGAAGCCAGAGGACCAGCACCCACCAGACTGTAGATTCCGATCCAGTAGAAAGGCGCTTGAGAAGGGTTCCCGTCGACGTAGCTTTCGGACCAGTGTCGGAGCCAGCCGTTCTCAAGCTGCGTGGCCCGAAAGATAGTCACCTCGTCAGTCGAAATCGCGAAGAGCAAGCTACGCAGCGTGCGAGAGAGGAGACGCACCACAGGAGCAAGCATGGCAAAAACCAGAACCAGCGCGAGGGTGAGCCAGAAGGCAACTCCACCGCATCTATTCAACAGGGAACAAGGAAGGGATTCAGCAAGAGACGCGGCACACTCAAAGGCAAGCTGACGCACCCTCGGAGATACAGCAGCCAGACGTCTCGACTGATCCTTCCTGTCGCTCGCTGCTCGTCCTCGATGAGCTTTCGAGGAGCCGCTCGCTTTTCTGCAATCGCCGGGACGGCTGCCGTGACCTTCTCCTCCTCGGCATCGGTCGGTTCGACGTCCTCGATAATTTCCACGCCCTCATCGCTGTGGTCCTCCGGGTCGTCCTTCAGAAGATCAGGATCGACTCCGTTGGTGAGGAACTCCTTCGAAGAACCGCTGTACGTGACTGCACCGTTGTCGAGACTGATGACGAAGGCGGCACCGGGAGCGCAGAGTTGGACATGGTGGCTGACGAGGATGACCGTACGGCCTGCCATGAGAGGACCCTTGAGGCACTTGTGGTAGATGTGCTTGGCGGTGTGAGAGTCAACGGCAGCGAGGACGTCGTCAAGAAGGATTAGGGACGCTCGCGAGTAGACTGCTCTCTGAAAAAGCGAGGGCGGGAAAGGGAATTGGTCAGGCCCAGGAGCAAGAACGCCAGGCAGAGAAAGGACGCACTGCTAAGCTGACTCGCGCCTTCTGTCCGCCCGAAAGATTGAGTCCAGCCTCGCCGATCTCGGTCTCGTCGCCGTCCTCGAGGATCCTCAGGTCATTGTTGAGTGAACAGGCTTCGATAACTCGGTCGTAACGGTCTTGTCGGAAAGGGCTGCCGAACAGGATGTTCTCCTTACTGTGGGATGCAGGTCTAGTGCGTCAGTGATAGGAAGACAAGGTCGGGACTGGAAGGTCAGACGCACATGGACGCGTTTCTCTGTCGGCGGAGATGATCCATCAGGGCATCAGTCAACTCACTCAATCGCTCAACTGCTTAGTTCAACACGAGTCCACTCACAAGCCAAGCAGACTGAGGAACGTAGGCCGAGACATTTTTGACGATCCAGTCCTCCTCGGTAGGGTTAGCGTTGAACGTCGTCATGGCGTCGGGAGCAGATCGAGGGCAGACAAGCTGTCCAGCGAGCAGGTCCGCCTCTCCGAGAAGAGCGAGCAACAACAGAGTCTTTCCCGATCCTATAGTGGCGGAGAGGACTCGCGGTCAGGTAAGGGCTAAGACGCAGAGATGGAGCGCCGACACGCACCCAAACGTCCACAGATCAAGGAGAGCTCGCCCTCGGGGAACTCGAGAGTGAGATCCAAGAGGTTGAAGCTGCTCTTCGGAGTCGAAGTGCCGGACGAAGGAGCAGTGGTGTCTCCAGCAATCTTGTCCTTGGGCCAGGCGATGGTAGCAGACGTGAGGTAGATCTGTGAGGTCCATTTTGGTCAGCTGGGGTGTCCTGCTCAAATCGAAGTGAAGGCGCTCTCACCTTCTGAGTGTCTGATGGGGAGACGGGCTCGACCTCCACCGTAGCGAGATACTGGAGAGGATGACGCGTACTGTCAGCTACAGAAGCGAGGATGCTTTGAGCGATGAAAACTCACCTTCTCGATCCTCCGAAGCGAGACGAAACCTTGCAGGACCGAGATGAACGTTTCGGGCAGAGCGTTGAGCGCAAATCGGAGCTCTCCAAAGACAGCAACGGCGGTGAAGGCGATCGAAGGGGGAAGAGGCATCTCTCGCCACCAGACGTAGTGAGTGAACTGAAGAAGTGGGAGGTCGGTCAGCGCTCGTCATGGCAGCAGCGCGAGGGACGAAGGGTGAAGACGTACTGCAGCGATAATCACGAAGGCAGGGGTGGCGGCCCAGATAGCGCTGAAGAAGACCTGAGCAGGAGGAAAGGAGTCTCAGCTTGTCGGCAAAGATGGCCTTTAACTTGGAGACATTCGCCACACACCTCGATGAGGTAGTTTCTTCTCTGCCACCGGAGCTCCTTCTCCCGAATGGCCTGGATGCGCTTCTCAAACGACCTCTCCCAGGACATGTATTTGATCATGTTGATCTGCGGAAAGCAAGCAAAAATGCGAAAGCGTCAGCTTTCAGCATCGGAAAAATAGACCCCAGCGCTTGCTTGAGGACTCACTCCTTGCAGGACTTCGTTCATGAGGGCGGTCCGCTCATCTCGAGCCTTCATCAGGTTTTCCTCGGCAGTAACGACGAACTTGGAGGCCAGGTGATTCAGAGGGAGGAACACTGTCCGAGTAAAAAGACAGACCGGTCAGCGGGAGTCGCTGTGCGAGAGAGCGGTAGGCATTCACCGCAGGTGGTAAGCAGGCCAACGAGCGCGGAGACTCCAAGCAGCTCGTAGCAGAACCAGGATCCAACAACGATCTCGATGGGAGCGTCGATCTGCAGCGATGATTGAGGGAAGGCAAGTCAGGAGGGGTCTGTTGCGTGTCTCAAGAGGGTAGTAGGGCAACTCACGATCGAGAACGTGTGGAAGGAGAAGTCCGCAACATGGTCCACGTCCACTGTCATGAGGGTGCTAGAAGGGCGAGAGCGAGTCAGCATCCTGATCACGCTCGCTTGAAATTGAGGCCAGAACTCACACGACCTGACTTTTGCTCGTTACGTCCTCCTCCTCGTACTTCTCATCCTTCTCGACCGCCTTGTCGCCAACATCGGCAGAGGGAGCAGCAGAAGATCCACCAGCAACATCCTGAGCAGCAAAAGGAAATCGTGCGAGTCAGTTCTCGTAGACGGGCAGAGAAGACGGTGCGAGAGGAGACGCACCTTTCGGACAAGCGTCTTGGCGAACAGCATCGTGTTGAGCTGAACCTTGATACGAGCCTGCAGGTTGGTCGAACTGATCGCCCAGAGGACTCCAGTGAGGATGGCGACGGATGCGTGGGAGATGAACAGACCGAAGACGTATGTCCAGCCCCAGTAGGGGTCTCGGCTCTCGACATCCTGCTCGAGGAAGGCGACAAACTGGTTGATGAAATAGGCCGGTCCGTAGTAGAGCCCGGCTGTTAGAACAGCAAGAATAAATTCTGTGAGGATGGATTCGCAAGAGCGTCAGCGTTTGTTCGAAAAGGTGACGGTCTGGATAAAAAGACCGCACGAGTGATGAAGAGGCCCCTGTTGGCGACGAAGACCTTGAAGAGAACACCCCATCCAGAACCTCGCTTGTCAAGCCGGTTCTTCTGCGTCAGACCGTAGATCTGACGGAACTGCGAGAAGAGGGGCATCGCTCGCATGTGGTGAGGGACGGCGGGCAGGTTGTGGACGTCCAGGGTGTCTGACGTGTAGGCGAGATTGACGACGGGCGTGGCAAAGCTGAACATGAGCTGTTTGACGATGCAGCTGTCGCTCTCCGCCGACACGTTGGGCTGTCGTCCGTTGCGCTGCTCAGCAGTGAGAGCGTCGGCGGCGATCTTCCTGTAGAGCGCAAGGAGTCATCAGTCGGCGTTCTCCCATTTCCACTCTAAAGGAACAGTGGACGAACGAGGTGTACAGCTTCGATATCGGGAAGTAGAGCTTGGGTCCTCGGGGGATCAGAACGGAAATGGTCGTCGCAACCTGCAAAAGAGAAGACACCGTCAGTCTGACAGGCGCGACGTAGGTAGAGCAAGCAAGGCAAAAACTTACGGTCACACAGCCCAGCTCCACCCAGTTGAGGATCCTCTCAATGGCCGTAGTCGGCAGCGCCTTGTTGGCTGGGTCGCCCTTGGGCAGGAGCGTCTCGAGTCCCTTGCAGGTCGCGATGGTCCCGAAGAGACTCGCGATATGGAGCGTCATCCGCCAGTGCGACGGGACGTCCGTCAGGCCTTGATACCCAACCACGAGAGAAAGGACGTAGGTGTAGTAGCCGATCGCGACGATGTCGGAGAGCAGGACGAAGGTCGAGAGGTTGGTGCCCTGGACGAGAGGGAGGACGAGGATGGTGATGCGCACGCCGAGGACGACGACCGACAGGACGAGCAACGGCAACCTGCCATACGTCTTGACGCGTCTCCAAAAGGAGGTCTCGTTAAGAGGGACTCCGTCCTCGTAGACCTCGGGGTCGTAAAGGTCGAACGGGTCGTGCTTGACCTTGACATCGTCCGCCGTCGTCGAGGGAAGGTCTGCACCGTCGGAGCTCGCGGGGAGGGCGATACGGCCCTTCCTCGTCTGTCGAACGACCAGATGAAGGAGCGAGCAGGCGAGCGCAAAGAGGGTAAGGAAGGGCGTGAATCGAAGGACGAGGTCTTGGACGCCGGATCGCTGCTGGACCGAGAGGATGGAGGAGGGTTGCGGAGTCGAAGCGTTCGCGGGCTGAAGCTGGGCGAGCTGGAGGAGGCGAAGGCCGAAGGGCGATTGCTGCATCTGGATGGCCTGGCTCGGAACGGGCTCTGCGGGAGGTGGTGTCGAGGAGACCCCTAGACCTATCGAGACGGTCACGTTGCGTTTTGAGGAGGTGAGGGGTTGTGGTTGCTTGACTCGAGGGCAGCCAGGGCGGGATCCGACCTTCGGCTCTGAGCGAGAGACCAGCATGGGCCATCCGCGCCAAATCGGGAGTCATGAAAACCGAGCGCAAACGGAGGCTCGCAGCAGCCAGAGAGTGGTTGGACAAAGAAGGCATGAACATGGTAGAAAGAGACACTACGGAATGGGGGGACTGAGCAACTCTCCGTCCGACCCGCCATGTCTTACGCCCACACAGGACCACGACACCGACGATCAGATCGGATGAGGAGGGCGATGTTGAGGTCGAGAGATGGCCCGCTGAAGAGGAAGGCTAGAAGTACGAAGAGGAAGAATGACAGGCGGTGAAGACGATGGAGGACGACGAGGACGGATGGGTGGGCGTCGACTTCGGCCAGGACCTCCCTTTCTGGACGAGATCGAGTGATCGCGCAAAAGAAGGGGAAGTTGATTGACCGAATTGAAGCGACGAGGAGGTTGAGTGGTATCAGTGGAGGGTGGAAAAGAAGGACCTGGCGCCCTCTTATGCTCCCTGCCCCAGCTCGATGGTGAAATATCGGCCGTGGGTGCTGCAAACCGACCCAAGACCCAAGGACCGTCAGTAAACGGTCATCTTCGGAGAAAATGGTTCGAGCGACTCACGAGAATAAGGAACTGGCGCGGACCTAGGCCCGGAATAGGGTAAGTGCAGTTGGCCCGATGTAGGTGGGGTGGCGAGGGAGGGTGTAGCGGTGCGCGAACGCGAGATTGAAGAATTGAGGGGAGGAGGGGTGTGGGGCAAGACTGCAAGAACCGGAGGAGGAGTGGAGGTGCCTGGAAGTTTAGTATTAAGGTAGAGGGTAGAAGACTGGAGCGTTGCTTGTACAAGGAAGGCGAAAGAGTGGTGGGGGGCGGGCGAAGAAGGACGAGGGGCCGACCCGGCGTTGAGGTGTCTGTCGGGAGAGGAACCGACCGCCGCAGTACACGAGCTAAGTATGAATTTCGACGGTAGATGGCGACTGGATGGTCGTTTCCGTTGAGGGTCGGAGGAGGGAAGAAGGCGAGCGCCGAGCCGGGGTATCAGGGGAACGGAAGGCAAGGCGAGTGGCGAGAAGGTGTCCAGAAGAGCAGGAGAAGACTGAGAGCAAGAGTTTGACGAGGTGCGATGCGATGCGGTACAAGTGAGGTTGATGGAGGGAAGTAGGAACGAGCAGACGGAAGAGCGCGACCTGTGAAAGTCTGCTCGACCTCTCCTCCTTCCAGCGCTCACAGCCTACCATTCGCCACCCCCCCTCAGCCCAACTTCCTACACCTACACAAGACTCGCCAATCATACACTCTAACCGACAGTCGACCGACACACAAAGCGAGAGAGAGGGGGTGGGGGGAGGAGAGGTGGAGGAAGGAAGACCCATTGTCGTCCCTCCTTGTCGACCGAGCGCTCTAGTACCATGCCTGGTTGGCGGGAGGGTCGTCCCTGGTCGTTCGTCTAGGGGCAGGCGAGGTGGCCATGGGGACGGCGGCAGCCTTGGTCTGCGATCTGAGCTGTCGGTCGGTCGTGGGCTTGTCGTCGCCCTCCTGCTCACCAACGACCCGCCTGGGTCGCGAGCTCGACACACCGGCCTGCTGCTGAGCCTGCTGCTGAGCGGCAGCCTGCTTGGCGGCCTCGTCCTCCGTGCGCTGGACAGACCAGTCAAAGACATAGTCGTACTGGAAAGCCTCCCGAACGAAGAGGTCCCGGAAGAGCTTTCGAAGATACGAGTAGTCGGGCTTGTCGTCGAATCGGAGCGACCGGCAGTAGTTAAGGTAGATGGCGAACTCGTTGGGGAATCCTCGGCAGAGGAGCTCGGTCGGAGTTGTCATCTTCTTTTCCATGATCCGGTCGTACTTCTGCTTCTTGGTGGCCGCCTTGAGTCCCTGCCAGGGAAGCTGACCTCGGAGAAAGTACATGAGGACGTAGCCGAGCGACTCGAGGTCGTCCCTTCGCGACTGCTCGACTCCGAGATGGGTGTTGATCGACGTGTATCGGGCGGTTCCGGTCAGGTTCTTGTTCTCTCGGTAGGGGATGTGGAGGTGCGTCTTGGGGTCCCTGTACTTCTTGGCGAGTCCAAAGTCGATGACGTTGACCTGGTTGCCTCGCTTTCCGATACCCATGAGGAAGTTGTCGGGCTTGATGTCTCGGTGGATGAAGTTTCGGGAGTGGGTGTACTCGACTCGGGAGATCTGTTCATGCAGGGATCGGTCAAGTCAGAGAACGTCCGTCAAAGTCTCGATACAGAGACCAAAAAGGGCACTCACGAGCTGATCGGCGAGGAGTAGAACTGTCTTGAGGCTGAACTTCCGGTTGCAGAAGTTGAAGAGGTCCTCGAGACTGGGTCCGAGGAGGTCGAGAACCATAGCGTTGTAGTCGCACTAGGAACGACGAGACAAGGAAACGGGCGTCAGCAACCGCAAGCAAGCAAGTGACTAGAAGAAGCGACGGATGTACCTCAGTTCCGAACCATCGAACGAAGGGAACTCCGACTCCACCGGCCAGGCTCTTGTAGACCTTTGACTCGTACTCGAGCTGGGGGTGCTTGGCCTTGATGGACTCGAGCTTGATGGCAACCTCCTCACCGGAGACGATGTTGACACCGAGGTAGATGTCACCTGAAGGGTTGAGAGTTGATGAAAGGATAGCTCAGTCAGCAAGGGTGCTCCCTCGGACGGGCCGCTGGAGGCGGGGGAAAAGAAAGCGACTGACCGAACGATCCACTTCCAATCTTCTTGCCAATGCGATACTTGCCGCCTACTCGGAGATCAGTCGCCATTCTGGGATTGCGAGGTCGTGGATAATTGTTGGAGGGAAGGTGGTAGAGCGAGGGACAGCATGCGTCGTCGACCGTGGGAAGCCAGCGGAGAGGAAGTGAAAGGGAGATGAGGAAAAGGACCAGGTATCAGCAAGGCTGCTCTGGCAACGTAGCGCTCGAGCCAAGGACGAGGAGGACGCTGAGCTGGAAAGGCAGGAAGAAGAAAACATGGAGGAGGAGGGCGACCGGTCGAGCAACGCGAAGGTGATGGGGCCGCTGAGCTCTTCACCCAACGCACGCCCCAAGACACTATGCAGCCTCCCCAACCCCACGACAGCCCCTCCTCGCTCGTTGGATCGCCTCTCCAACCCAGGCGACACCCTCAGATGACTCCTTGGAGGCAAGGACGAGAGGCTGATCAAGAGAGATGGACCCGTTGGGCCCAATCTACGCCCCCGATCGTGCTCGCCTATCCTTCCTGCGCCTCCTGTTGAGCTCTGTCCTTCGTCGCCCGTCCTCCGCACGATGTCCTTCCGTCCTCCAGGAAAAATAGAGATGGTGGGAATGAAGGTCAAGTGGGACTCACGTTGTTGGTGTACTTTAAGTGAGGGTCTGTTGGGAAGGGAACGACGCTCGAAGGAGTAGAAGGGGGCGTCGGCTTTGAGGAGGGTCGCGATGCGAGCAAGAGGGGGCTGTCCTGACTTGAACGAAAGGGCTGATCGAGGGAAGGGGGAGGGTTGCCTACGTCCTGAAGTACGATGGGAACCTAAAGAACGGGTGTGGGGAGAAAGACAAAAGGAGAGAGGATAGGGAAAGTAGTCAGCTCGGATGGTCCTTTGCTCGCTGGAGGGCTGCTGGTGGGGAGGGCGGGCGGCTCGGAAGGGGGGTGACAACACACAAGAGCTCCTTCCCTTCCTCACCCCACCTGACCTTCCTTCCGAACCGGCAGGAGCCAGCAGCAGACAAGAGCAAGGACGTACGAGGATGCAAAGGGGCAAGCGAAAGAGATGGAAAGGAGGGCAGGTAGAAAGAAGTTTGGGAGTTGGGGGCAGAGGCCTCGCTCCGTTTTCGCCTTCGCCGAAGTCTCGAACTTCGCGCCCTGCGAGTCCTGCAGAAGGGCACACACATCTCCACACCTTTTTCTCTCCTTTCTTTGTTACATGTAGGGCCTCAAGGACAGGCGGTCAGAAGTTGCGGATCTCATAAAAATATGTTACCTCCCCAGTCAATCTTGATCTACAAGAGGTCCATTGCGCCTAGAGGAACGCCCCCCCAGCCAGCGCACCGACCAAAACCCCAACTTTCCACCCGCCCGTCAGCCCGTCTAGCACTGGAAAGCCAGCCGAGGTCCCTCCTGTCGAAGATGCAGAAGGCGAGATAGAGCTGGATCCGGTTGGCGAGGGAACGGTCGAAGACGTCGTCGGGCTGAGCCACGCAAGAAGCTGGGTCAGTCAGTCTGGCAAAAAATCAGATTGCCCCCAAAGCACAGACGAAACCTGCTGAGGTCTTTTGTTGATGAAGGAGAAAGAGGGGAACGAACTCGATTCGGTCCGTACCGTTTCCAACCGATCCGCTTGCGGTGAAGGCGAGCGTCGTGTTGCCGTCGAGCGTCCACTTAAGTCCTTCCATGATGTGCGACATGAACGTTACATTCTAGGAGACCCCACCCGCAAGAAGATATACTTTGTCAGTTGGACGGTCTGCTTCTTTACTGCGAGTTGGAAGAGAGGGCCAGAACTTACGTGCCACGTCTCATTGCTGTGACCTAGCGAGGTGTAAAAGCTCCTACCAGCGGTAGATCGCGAGTCGGACCCGTTACCTCGCTCCTGGTACCATGCTTCAGGACGACAAAAGATAGGTTCGAACATCTCAGTAATGGATCGTCCAGCAACAGGGAAGGGGGGTCGTGAGGGACGTACCTATGGGGTGAGGATCGCCCTGTCCGTAGTAGCCCGTCGACGTGCCGCCCGTGTCTGTCGAAAGAAACCCTTAGTCAGTCTACAAACGGCGTTGGCAGATAGAAGACAGGACGTACTGTTGTAGCTGTCCTCGTCGACCGTCAGCAGCAAGGTGGCTCCATTTGCCCGAGGGTCAGAACGGAAGTAGTAGACCTCCTCTTCCTGCGTGCGATCCAAGGGGTCCAAAAAAACGTCAGTCAGACAGAGGACACTCGGATTCCTTCCAGAGAGGCAGAAGAGGGGACGCACAAAGGTCCATCGAGGGGGCAACATGGCTGTTGCAGGGTGGTTGGTGTCGTTGATCACGACGAACGTCTAAGCAATCCAGGAAATCAGGTTTCAGATCAGCTCAGCTCAAAGCGACCTCCTAGATCGGTGGGAACGTACGGCTTCCTGTAAGGTAGGATGGTAGTCGAACAGAGCGCCGACCTCCCGCTGGTAGAAGGATGTGTTGAACAGCGCAGCCGAAGCGGCGTGGACGCCCATGAAGGCTCCTCCCAGGTCGAGGTAGTTTTGAAACGCAGTCTTGCCGGTCGCATCCAGAACTGAGGCAGACAGAGCACTAAAAAGTCAGCAGTCGGTCTCGAGGAGAGCGAGGTGGGATGGGGGAAGGAGACTTTCTCTCGTCCGAGTTCGAAATGAAGAGCAGCAGGTCGAACCCTTTCAGGCCGTCGTCCGTGAAGAGATCTGGATCCTCGCTGAACGTAAAACTGTACTCATACTGTCCTCCATTGAGTGTCGACTGGTTCGAGAGAGCTTGGATGGCAGTGGGAATCGAGTCATGTCGGTAGCCTGTTCGTCGAAAGAGGAGGAGAGGCTTCAGCTCGAGAGAGGGGCGAGTTCGAGCTCGAGAGAGGAGGTTCACCTGCTGTTCGCGTGTAGACGAGGACGGACGGCAGAGCTTGGACTGCGAGGGGCGCGAGCAGGAGAGGGAGCAGGAGAAGCGACATGGTTTGCCCTGGAAGTGTGCGGGTTGAGCTGCAGAAGATGGATGTCTCAACACGCCGGCACGACGGAGTTTGTTGAAGACGAGCTCGCAGGAACTCCTGCAGGTGCACTTCATTGCACGAGCAGGAAAGCCAGTCTCGCATGGGTAGGCAAGATCAGCTCAGAGAGATCGTGACAAGCATCGTAGCAGAGTGAGGAGCTCCAGAACAGGGTCGTGAGTCTCTCCAGGTTACCGCTCAGTCCAACCCCCTAGCCTCACCCCTCTTGCCAGCCTCCCTCAACCTGCCCTCGAGACTGACGTTCGATCCAAAGATGGCCTCCTGCTGCATACCCTTGACGACGTCGGCCTTGATACCCGTCTTGCTCAAAGACGCGCGGTGCTTGATCTCTGCCTCGAGCGCGAGGGCGTCTGCAGCTCGGATCTGCTGGAGACGGCTAGCTCGGTCGGTGTCTGCACGGACGACGACCAGAAACGTCAGTTTTTCTCGAAGGGACGCTTGCTCATTCCTTGGCAGAGGGAAGGGGTGGAACGTACCCATTGAGCTGGCGTTGGAAGACATCGCTGCCAGTCGAGCAGCCCGATCGACGTTCATCGAGTCTGGCTTCCTCTCCTGAGGACGCGCGGCTTGGTCGTTGAGGTTGGAAGCCGACGGACGACCGTTCGCCAACGACGAGGTCGGCTGCGGGGGTGGGTAGCGAGAAGAGGAGGGAGGAGGAGGGTAGTCGGCTTGCCGATTGGGATAGACGTCACGCGAGGAGGAAAGCGGGCCAGGTCGGTCGTAGCGGTCTCGAGCGTCGCGTGCGTCGTAAGGGCGCGAGGAAGGACCTGGTCGGTTGTCGTCCCTGTACGACCGAGGAGGAGGGGGAGGGGATCGATCTCGGTGGTGGTGGTGGTGCGAGTGGTGGGAGTCGTCCCGGGGTCGATGGTCTCGGTGGTCCCTCGAGGGAGGTGGACTGCGACTTCTTTCTCGGTGGGAAGACGAATGCGACCTCCGTTCCGCAGGAGGAGGACTTCGACTCCTCTCCCTCTCCCTCTCTCGTCCACTCCCACTCTTCCTCGCCTTCCTTTCCTCCTTCTCTCGCTTCCTCTCCTCCTTCTCTCGACGTTTCTCCTCCTTCTTCCCTTCCTTGCCGAGCTCCTTCTCCTTGAGCGCCTTGAGCCGAAGAGGGTTGTTCATCAACGCCTGGTAGGCAGCCTGTTCCTGCTGCTTGATCGCAAACAGCGGATCCTCGCGAATCTTGGCGGCCGTGTCTCGGGCGGTGTTGGCGTTCTGCTGAGCTTGGAAGGACTGCTCTTGAGCTTTCACCTGGCAGAGGGGCAAAGAGACCGTCAAAGAAGCGTCAGTCAGCAACACTCTTTCTG
The DNA here is from genome assembly GCA_014825545.1 of Cystofilobasidium capitatum. Lineage (NCBI taxonomy): Eukaryota > Fungi > Basidiomycota > Tremellomycetes > Cystofilobasidiales > Cystofilobasidiaceae > Cystofilobasidium > Cystofilobasidium capitatum. The sequence goes on from MVAJ01000012.1 coordinate 118,590, forward strand.
AGAGGCATATCAAGCAAAGGTGAGAAAGGGACACTCACGGCCTTCTCCTCGTCTCCCTTGAGAATTGAATCCACCCTCCTCTTCCCCAACAAGTAATCCTCCAACTCCTCGCCCTTGATCCCCCCTCCACTAGCGGGCGTGGCGTACATCCAGTCCAACTTGTCCGTCTTCTTCTTCCCCGTCTGCGCTTCTTGAAGCGCTTGGAGTTCGGCCAACTGACGTTCTTCTTGACGCTCTTTCATTAGCTGGCGGAGCTTCTTCTCTTCTTCGGCCTGAGGGTGTGTGCAAGAGTCAGAGCAAAGTCAAGCAGATGGGTGAGAAGTCAGTCGACTGCCGGGTGAGAATCGTGGCGAGCGAGTGTGCAAGATGAAAGAAGAAGAAGAAGAGAGCAAAGGAAACGGACCTTGGTCTTTTCGGCTTTCCAGACCCGTTCCTGGTTGACCAGCAGGACCGGGTGCCACGACTTCTTCCTGTGGGAGGGGGAGGGAGGAGGACCATCTCGAGCGGGTCAGTGGGTGCGGTTCGGGAGCCTGGAGTTCGAAGGAATACTAAACGGACATGTTGAGGTCTCCTCCTCCCATGTTGGGCGATAGCTTGGACGCGAGGTAAGGGCTGAGAGGGAGGGTGACGAGCTGTTGCTGCTGTCTTGGCTGTTGGTGGTTGGAGAGAGGCTGTTGGCTGAGTGCGAGCTGGATGAAATTCAAACTCCGACAGCCCTCAGACCGAGACGAGCCGCCTGCCCTGTCGCCTGCAACCCTTACCCTTCCTCCCTCCCCTCGGACCGAAAAGTGTGTATGGACCCTCTGCACGAGAAGCCATCTTCGCTTGCCAGAGGTTGACACCCGTTTGCCGTCGCGTTCAGAAAGTCTTCTCGAGACAAGAGCCCTTGCCTGCACGCATCGGTTTCTCCATCAGCAATCCCTCCTCCCTCCTCCAGCTTCCAGCACCCATCGACACCTCCAGGACCCTCGACGCCTCTCTCTCTTCTAGAACCGCTTAACTGCGCGTGCTTGCCGCTTGCTCCCGAGGTTGGATGAACAACATGGACGAAGACGAGAGTGCGTCGCCCTCTCCCTCTCTCCTTGCCACGCGTTGGACGTCCCAACTCCCTTTCTGACCCCCCCTCCTCTACTTTTTGCCTGATTCGACCGAACAGAAGAGGAAGTTCAAGAGTCCACCTTCTCGTACGAGAAGAACGACTATAGCTCGTACGACTACGACCCCTCAACTCTAGCAGGGCACGACTCGCTCGCCCACGACCATGGCGAGTACGCCGGCTCGGACGACCTCAACGACGAGGATGACGACGGGGATTTGCTTCAGGAGGACTTGTGGACGGTGATTTCGAGCTTCTTTGAGGACAAGGGCTTGGTTACGCAGCAGCTGGAGAGTTTCAATGAGTTTGTAGAGAACAGCATGCAGGAGTTGGTCGAGTACGTCCGTTTCCTTGGCCCCCCCCCCCCTACCTGCCCACCTCCTCCTTCCAGCGTCCTCAAACCACCCCCTCCTCTTTTGACCCTTCTTTCAACGGCGTCTGCTGCTTCGGTGGGGGTTCCATGTCTGACTTTCGTCCGTTTTGGTCCCTTGCAGCGAGGAGGGCAACCTCACCCTGGACCAGTACAACCAGCACACGGGCGACGACGCCGACCAGACGAGACGGTACGAGATTTCGTTCGGTCAGATCTATCTGAGTAAGACGACGATGACCGAGTCGGACGGAACGGTCAATGCTATGTTCCCCCAGGAGGCGAGGTTGAGGAATTTGACGTGCGTTCTTCCTGCCCTCCTTGGGTTTGTCCAGAAGCTGTCGAGGAGACCTCGCTGACGAGCTTTTCTTTTCGGGTGGGTGGAATTTGGAACAGGTACTCGGCACCGCTCTACGTCGACATGAAGAAGACGGTCTTCAGTGCGCCGAGCGACGAGGACCCGATCGAGGCTGACTGGGAGGAGTTGGGAGATGAGTTCGAGGAGAGCAAGATCTACATTGGAAAGGTGCATTCTTTCTCTCTCTCTCTTTCTCTCTTACCGAATGATAGTCAACTCGAGATGGGAGGAAACTGATGCTCTTTCCTGACTTGCCCCCCTCGTTACGGCAGATCCCGATCATGCTCCGCTCCAACTTCTGTCTGCTGCACGAGCTCGAGCCCGAGTTCCAATACGAACTCAACGAGTGTCCACTCGACCAGGGAGGGTACTTCATCATCAACGGCTCCGAAAAGGTTCTCATTGCTCAGGAGAGGATGGCGGCCAACCACATCTACGTATTTGCGAAGGCTCAGCCGAGTCCGATCAATTTTCTGGCGGAGATTCGGAGTATGGTTGAGAAGGGGGGTAAGAGCATCAGTATGATGCAGGTCAAGATGTACCACCGTGGTCAGGAGAAGACTGTCAGTTCCCGCTCCCCCCCCCCCCCCCCCTCCCCTCCGCTCTCCTTCCTCTTCCTTCTCTCGAGAGACCGTTGTCCGAAAGCTGCTCGTCTGACCTTCTCGGGTTCTTCGGATTTCTCGTTTTCAGAGCGGCAACACTATCAAGGCGACGCTGCCGTACATCCGGACCGACATCCCCATCGTCGTCGTCTTCCGGGCGCTCGGGATCGTGCCTGACCGAGAGGTGCTCGAGCACATCTGCTACGACCAGAATGACACGGCTATGCTCGACATGCTCAAGCCTTGTATCGAGGAGGCGTTCATGGTCCAGGAGCGAGAGGTACGTTCCTCTCACGTGCCCCTCTTCTGCGGCTTTCGCACAAGTCGTTCGAAGAGACGTGAGCTTTTTAATTGACCGCTTTTTGCCTTCCTTCTTTTTTTCGTCAGGTCGCGCTCGACTTCATCGGACGACGAGGAACGTCAAACATGCTCACTCGGGACAAGCGACTGCGGTACGCCAACGAGATCCTGCAGAAGGAGATGCTCCCGCACGTCTCGACCGACGAAGGGTTCGAGACCAAGAAGGCCTATTTCTTCGGGTACATGATCCACCGGCTCTTGCTGGCTGCGCTCGAGAGGAGGGAATTGGACGACCGAGATCACTTTGGAAAGAAGAGGTTGGATTTGGCTGGACCGCTGTTGGCTGGATTATTCAGGATGCTGTTCAAGAAGTTGACGAAGGACGTCTACCGATATCTCCAAAAGGTGCGGTTCCTTCCAACCCTCTCCTTTTCTCTCGACTTGGGAATGCTGATGCGGGTGCCTTGTTCCTCTTCTTCCCACACAGTGCGTCGAGACAAAGAAGTCGTTCAAGCTCGACTCTGCCGTCCGGTCGGCGACCATCACCAACGGACTCAAGTACTCGCTCGCGACCGGAAACTGGGGAGACCAGAAGAAGGCCATGCAGGCTCGAGCGGGAGTCTCTCAGGTTCTCAACCGTTACACCTTTGCCTCCACCCTCTCGCACTTGCGGCGGTGTAACACCCCGATCGGTCGAGACGGAAAGATCGCCAAGCCGCGTCAGCTGCACAACACGCACTGGGGCATGGTCTGCCCTGCCGAGACGCCCGAAGGTCAGGCCTGTGGTCTCGTCAAGAACCTCGCGCTCATGTCGTACATTTCAGTCGGTTCGTACTCTGCTCCGATCCAGGAGTTCCTTGACGAGTGGGGTCTCGAGCAGCTTGAGGAGTACGCCGGCGCACCCAACGCGACAAAGGTGTTCGTCAACGGAGTCTGGGTCGGTATCCACCGAGACGCCAACGAACTCTCAAAGCACCTCGTTCGCCTTCGTCGGTGCGCGGACATCAAGTCGGAGGTGTCGATTGTCCGAGACATCCGAGAGAAGGAGCTTCGACTGTACACGGACGCCGGTCGAGTTTGCCGGCCGCTGTTCGTCGTCTCGGAGGAGCAGAAGCTCGTCATCTCGCGACACGACGTTGCGCGGATCTCGCACGCAAAGGACGAGGCTCTCCCGGTCGACGACGAGAACTACTACTCGTGGAACCACCTGCTCGAGGAAGGCAAGGTTGAGCTGCTCGACGCCGAGGAGGAGGAGACGGTCATGATCGCCATGACGCCCGAGGACCTGGCAGCAGCGCGGTCGGCCGAGGACGCGAAGAGTCTGAGGGAGAACGAGACGCAACGGATCAGGGAGGCGACGGGTGGACTCGACTTCCACATGGCCGAACGCATCAAGACCAACATCTTCTCCCACACGTTCACCCACTGCGAGATCCACCCGTCGATGATCCTCGGTATCTGCGCTTCCATCATTCCCTTCCCGGATCACAACCAGGTGCGTTTCACTTGCGCTTTCTGTGACCTTCCACTGCTTGAGCCCTAGAACTGACTCGCGTTGTATCTCTTTCTCTCTCCAGTCTCCTCGAAACACCTACCAGTCGGCGATGGGCAAGCAGGCGATGGGAATCTACCTCACTAACTACCAGATCCGGATGGACACGATGGCCAACATCCTCTACTACCCCCAGAAGCCGCTCGCGACGACCCGGTCGATGCAATACCTCAAGTTCCGAGAGCTTCCGGCAGGCCAGAACGCCATCGTCGCCATCCTCTGCTACTCGGGCTACAACCAGGAAGATTCCGTCATCATGAATCAGAGTTCGATTGACCGAGGTCTCTTCAGGTCCATCTACTACCGATCGTACCAGGTCCGTGCCCTTTTCCTTCGCCCTGACTGGCGCTGTTGGGACTCGTACTGACCATCAGTACCCTTCCTTTGTGTTTGACAGGACGTCGAGAAGAAGGTCGGTATGCAGGTCATGGAGGAGTTCGAGAAGCCCACCCGAGACAACACGCTCCGGATGAAGATGGGGACGTACGAGAAGCTCGACCCGGACGGCCTCATCGCTCCTGGAGTCGGAGTCAAGGGCGAGGACATCGTCATTGGAAAGACGGCGCCCATCCCGCCAGACAGCGAGGAGCTCGGTCAGAGGCTGGAGAGCCATACCAAGCGAGACGTTTCTACGCCCCTCAAGTCTAGTGCGTACTCTTCTTGTTTCTTCGTTTCGGCGGTACGGGCGACTAGACTGACTCTTGCCCTTTCTCCTCGTTCACAGCGGAGCAAGGTATCGTCGACCAGGTCCTCATCACCACCAACGCCGACGGTGCCAAGTTCGTCAAGATCCGAATCCGATCGACTCGAGTGCCGCAGATTGGAGACAAGTTTGCCTCGCGTCACGGTCAGAAGGGAACGATCGGAGTCACGTACCGTCAGGAGGACATGCCGTTCACGTCCGAGGGAATCACGCCCGACATCATCATCAACCCGCACGCTATTCCTTCCCGAATGACTATCGGTCACTTGGTCGAGTGTCTGCTGTCGAAGGTTGCAACGCTCGAGGGAACAGAGGGAGACGCCACGCCGTTCACGACCGTCACGGTCGAGCAGGTCTCGGAGAAGCTGCGCGATCACGGTTACCAATCGCGAGGGTGCGTTTCTCCTTCGTCTTACCCCTACTTCACTGACGTCTGCAAAGCTGACGGTTTGGACCTCGTTTGTTTCTCCCTTTCTGCAGACTCGAGGTGATGTATCACGGCCACACAGGTCGAAAGCTCCAAGCCCAGGTCTACCTTGGACCGACCTACTACCAGCGTCTCAAGCACATGGTCAACGACAAGATTCATGCTCGAGCTCGAGGACCGGTGCAGATCTTGACGAGGCAGCCTGTCGAGGGTCGGTCGCGAGACGGAGGGTTGCGGTTCGGAGAGATGGAGGTACGTCCCCTTCGTTGCCGCGCCGTCTATATTTACTCCTGGCTTCGGTCCTCTGACTCTCTTTGATCTTCCCTGCCTTCCCTCGAATCAGCGTGATTGCATGATCGCTCACGGAATCGCCAACTTCCTTCGAGAGCGACTGGTCGATGCGTCCGACGGGTGAGTCGCCTCCTGCCTGTCCTGTCGTCGTACTTCCGCCTGGGGCTTGACTGACAATGGTTCTTCTCGTCCGCAGCTACCGAATCCACGTCTGCGACATCTGCGGAATGGCCGCGACGGCTCAGCTGAAGAAGCAGCAGTTCGAGTGCTCGCACTGTCGAAACAAGACGGAGGTTTCGCAGGTCCACCTGCCCTACGCCGCCAAGCTGCTCTTCCAGGAGGTACGTCGCTCTGCCCTCCCCTGCTCGGATCTTTCATCCTTTCTGCGTGTCTGACCCGTCTCTTTTTGTTGTCGTCAACAGCTCCAAGCGATGAACATCGCTACCAGGATGCAGGTCAGCTGAGCAAGGGGCCCTTTATTCCGCTCGGCTTCCCTCTCTCCTTGCTCTTGTATAACTCCCCACTTGCTGCTATCATGCAACTTACAGATCAAAGGGACGGAGTGCGTCGTTGCGAGCAAGTAAGACTGTCGGGAGGTTTTGGCCGAGCGCAAATCCTCGTTGACAACTACCCTTCTCATCGTACCCCAGCGAGCGTCGCCGTAAACTACAAAGTCAAGGCGTCGTCCTTTGAGAATGACGGCCAGAAGACACTCCTCTCCGTCGTTGACCTCGTCGTGCCTGTCACGCTTAGACTTTAGCATGTCCCGCTGGTGACTTCCCCCTGACCCTTCTTCGGGGACGAGCTCTTCTCCAAACGAGCTCTCCTCCAGCACCATCCACCGTCACCTCCTCTCGCCCTCCCAGCCACGTTTCAGGATGTCCATTCGACCCTTGTTGAAGAGACTCAAGCGCGTCCGACAGCCTCGACTGGGCGAGTCGACGCAGACCACGACACCAAGGTACGCATGGCAAATACTCTTTCAGCGTCTCTCATCCTTCAGCTCTGATCAATCCTGACCATCCCTCGCTCCTCCGTCGTCTCGCAGTACTGTCGGTCTTCAACGGGTTCCGAATGAGCTCCTCCTCGAGATCGTCCGAGCCGGATCGATACCCGCTGGAGGACCTCGGGCTTTGCTCGACACTCCCAGCTGGACTTACGCCCAGTCTGTCCTTCAAGTCCGACAGTTCCTTCTGACCATGTCTCTGGTCAACGCCATCTGCAGCGTACGTACCTTGCCTTTTCTCTCTCGCTTCGTCGAGGTACGAACGTGAGTGCTGACACGACTTCCCGGTTTCTCCGTCAGCAGTCTCTGGCCGCCCGGCGCCTCAACGAACTGGAGATCCAGATCAAGATGGCCAGGACGTTCATGAAGATCTCCAACATCGCTGCCGTCGCTGCGAGGTGGGACGTCAGCAATCTGCAGACGTTCGCACCGGGGGCTCGGGAGGCGGGCGTAGACCTCAGCGCGTACGGACGAGGAATGCTGGAGACCTTTACGGAGTGTGAGCATTACCCGACATCCAGCGGTCAGAAGGATGCTCGCTGACGCTGTTCGTTGTTCCCTTTGCTTTGTATCGGTGGCGCTCAGTCAGGAGCTACTACGACGGCATCCACGGAGGGACAGTACTGGAAGACTGGTTCACCGCTTGGTTTTTGTCCTGGTATCCCTCCTGGTACCCTCTCCAATCCCTCGGCCTTGGAGACTTTGTCTTCTCGACCGGTACCACCAGAGGTCCGTCATCGCTTGTCTGTTCTCTTGTGAGATGCCTGACCTGATGTTGGGCCCGATCGTTTCATTGCAGATCTTCCGTACGAGGTTTGGCTTCCGTCCGCTGGTGAAGACGACGAAATCGGACGGCATCCGAACTCGCAATCGGAGTCCGTTGAGTACTCTCCTCTCGACTCCTCTGTCCGACGTCCTCGGCATTCTTTAGTTGCTTGGCTTCGCCGAAAGCGCGCCGTTTGAACGTCCCCTGCCCTCCCCGAGGTCCAGTCCTCTTCTTCCACCCTCTCTTAGCAGCCCACAAAGCCCTCGTTGACGATCAGCATACATGAACTCATCTACACTCATCCTTCCCGCGCCTCGCGATTGTACTTCCAAGGACGATACGAATGAAAATGGTTGCCTATCCCGCTTTCTCTCTCTCTCCCTTTTTCGCGCTCATAAGGTAACTATGGCATCCCATCTAGACAGTTCTAGAAGCAAGCTCTACGTCCACCCGTCTCTTGACGACCCGCCAGACAGCCTCAACGTCCACCTCTCGTAGGACCAACAAGTCGTCGTACGACATGCCCATCTCCTGAGCCATGTTCTGCCCTCCCATGCACACACCCGCAAGCACGCTCGTCAGATCTTGTCAACTGCCAAGCATAGGATGAGTAGATAAGAGGAGGACGAAGGACGAACGTGAAAGTGGTACGAATGTTCTGTCCCTGGAGGGCGGAGTTCGACGACGGACGACCGAGGACCAGGAGACAGGAAGAGGGAGAGTCCGAGCGAGCCGCCGTGCAGGCCGACGAGGATCGTAGAGTGGCCGACAAAGTCGATCTGGGTCTCGATGGCCTGCGTGACCGGGTCAATCTGGGCGAATCTGATTTCCAGCTCGTCCTCGCCTTCCTCGCTCCACCGCTCCGGTTCCTCCTCCGCATCGCTGAACCGACATTTTCCTCTCCGGATTCGACAGACGTCCTCAAGGCCAGACTTGAGGCGTTCGACGAGGGCGGGTTCGTTAAGGATGTGGCGTGTTTCACGCCAGGGCGACCAGTCATTGGCCTCGTGCGCGATCTTCTCCCTGATTGATTCAAGAGGGGTCCCAGCATTTTTGGATTAGCAACAGGAACAACATTCTAGTCGAGGGCTTGCAGGAAAGAGAGAGACGAACATTTTGGCCCGTGATAGCCAGAGGATGTTGATAGCGCGCTTCTTGGGCGAGCTAGGCGAGAGACCGAAAAGATGGCGAAAGTAGTGCGACGAAGCCCACGTGAGGGAGGAAGCGCACTTCAGCCTGTTTCCCCCAGAATACCCACCCACAGCCAGTGGGAGATCAGTTCGTCGAACCAGAGATGCAAGAGAAAGAATCAAGGGGACAGACTCCTTGCCGACGTCGGTAGCCGAGAGGAGTGAAGCGCCTGCACCGATCGAGTGAATCGCCTGAGAGATGCATGTCTTTGGTTTGAACGGATCCAGACTCATCCTCCTCGGTGCGTAGCCTCCTATCCGATCCCCTGTAGAAGCGACACCTCGTTGAACGTCAGTTTCCGTCGTACCTCCGCGAGGAATCAAAGGAGATGAAGGGAGAAGTGAAACACTGACAAACACTCGTAAAATGGTTGCCGCTCACTTCGAACTCATCGGTGAAGACGAGCTGGATGCGATGGTCATCCGAGAGTAACGCGGGTCGGTTCATCCCTCCCAGAATCATAGCTAGGAACGTCGTCACAAAGTCCTCTGCGACGTGAACTGAATCGACAACGCAGAACGGGGGAAATAAGACGAGTTTCAGAAAGTGTCATGGAGGGAGAGGCTTGGTGAACAGCGACAGAGGTTGATACGCACAGGGATTCCACCTGTCTTGTCTCCCGACGAAAAGCAACGGATGGTCCACCTTTCCACCTTCACACTCTCCACCCTCCTCTCCTTCCCTTTCAACCATGCTCCCCAAAAACTTCTCGTTTCCCATCTCCTCCCTCAGCGTTTCTCCCTCCGGCGTGACGTCGCACCCGACCGTCTTGAACAACTTCCACTCTCCCTCAGTCTGATCTTCTGCAGGCCGCGTGCGTGGGTAGCCAAGAATGTTGGAAGAGAGACAATAGGAAGCTGGGTAGGGCCACCAGGAGAGGAAGGGGGAATGGTGATTTGGTAGACAGGTGATGCTTGTCGGAGGGTGGGTCGAGTCCGGCGAGGAGGGGGAACAGAAGGACATGGAGGTCGAGTTGTAGGCTCTGCAAGAAGACCGCAACAAAAATGATGAAAGTAGCAAGACACATATCAGTCTCCCCGTTGTATCTTTTCGGAAAGAAACGTTGGCGGAGCGGGAGGAGGGGTTTGGGGGAAGAGAAGGAAAACGCACAGAGCCAACTCCGAGCTGAGCTTGCCATCGCAGGTGTCCAGACCGAGCGTCTTGATCTCCAGGTTGGCCACGGTGAGAAAGTGAGCAGCACTTCGGAGAGGATGATGGTCTCTGTAGTGAGAGCCTGGACGAGTGCTGGGCAGGACTGTGTCTAAGGGGAGGAAAGAGAGAGGCAGATAGAAACGGGAGAGACAGCAAGCAGGATCTTCAGCGAGCTCGTTCCGTCTATCTTGGAAGCCCAGCTGCACTCTTCTTCTACAATCTAAGAGACAGACGAAGCTCACCGTTCTCGAGGCTCTCGACCAGCTCGTCCCACTGTAGCACCTTCTTCGAGCTCGTCACCGAGCCCGCCCGTCCGACGACAAACTGCGCAGCGGTCCCCGCGACGACGAACACCTCGTGGACAAGCGCGAGCGATCCCAGGACGACCAGGAGGGCGAGCAGAGGGTTCTTGCGCGCGAGCGAGCCGTAGAACCTGAGTCGGGTCTGCAGGAAGGACGGTCTGGAGGTAGTGCTTGTGGGCGAGACGGCGATCCGAGGGCGGGACGACGACGACGGCAGGAGCTCGTAGTCGTTGGCCATCGGACGTGCGAGAGGAGGCTCGACCGACAGAGGAAGAAAACACTGCCGCCAGAAAAAGACTTGTAGAGCAGAGTGTGTGGTTGCTGACGTTCTTTGTCGTTTCCTCGGGTGACCGTTTGCTGACCGGAGTTTCGTCTCGCGCTCCCTCCGTCCATAATCTGAACCTCAAAGATCGCCCTTGACCGACTCAGCCCTTCTCTCCTTACTCTCGCACTCGGTCAAGATCGGCCTGCTCTGATGGAAGGCGTCGTCACTCCGATCGCCATCCTCCTCGTCGTCTCGTCCTCAAAGGGCAACACTATCCCCTTCCGCTGGCCTCCGAGACCGGCCAGACGACAGCGTACGGAGCAGCCCGAGTGGAAGACGTCCAAGGGACACATTGGAGGGCAGGGCTTCGGAGGAGGATGGTCGACTGGCAGACGAACCAGGTCAGTCGGTTGTGGTCGTTGCCTCGCAGTCTCTCCCTCCCTCCCGACCCTCGTGTGGAGATCTGACCGGCTCCTGCTACCCTTTGGCCCTGCAGCAACGCCGACTACTCGGACGACCAGGAAGAGAGCTCAGAGGACGACAATGAGGCCTTCTTCCCCATCCAGTCCCGGATCAACACGTCTCGGAAGCAGAGCATGTCAACCGTCCTGAACTCGCCCATCGACGACGGTCGGCGGTCCCGTCGCGTCCCTCTCGACTCCTCCCAGCCTTCATCCCGAGCGTCCTCCATCCACCCCGGGCATTCCAGAGCGCCTTCTCAAGCCCGAAACCGAACGCTGAGTAACGACGCGCCGTCTCGAAGAGGCGTCTCCCCTTCCATCTCGGTGCGACCACTCCCTCATGACGGAGGGCTTACTTCCCAATCACCCATCTTCCCGTCGCCCGATCAAGCCCAAGCGCCCGCACCTGTCAACGTGGACGAGTATCACACCTATCTCTCCTTCCCAACGACATTTCTGGCCCACATCCTCACGCCCAAAGAGGAGATCTGTCAGCAGCGGTTCGACCTGAGCGTGGACGACATGTGCTTCATTGGCCATCCCATGCGACGGGACGGCGGAGATCGAGCGGGAGGAGGATGGGGAGCCAGCTTGGCGCCTGATGACGAACGTGGCTTGTCGTCCTCGACCGCTGGAGGGACGGCGTCCATGTCGGCCAGCTTCAGCGAGCGAGGGAGAGCGAGAGGAGGGAGGTTTACGCCTGGCGGTGTCCTCAACCTCGACTCGGGCATCAACAGTCCTGTCGTCGGCAGAGCCCAAGGCGCTTCGTTGCCAGACGTCCAAGAAGGGAAACTTCTAGCCACTGGTACTTCGTCGACGACAGGTTCGTCCTCGGCCGGAGGAGGAGGAGGTCCTTCAGGCGTTCACTCGAAACCGCCCCCGTCGGCACCTTCGACGGCCAGTTCGATCCCTCTCGACCAAGTCCCCTCATCGTCGACGACAGCAGACAAGGATATTCCGAGCATCTCATTCTTCCACCTCGTGCTCGTGTGTGACCAGCCGGACGGGTCGCTCAAGGGTGTGCTTGCGCCTGAACGGAAGCTCGAGGCCGTGTATAAGGAGATCGTGTTCAAGGTGACGGCTGCGCTGATGGAAAGTCAGATGAGAGACAACTGGGTCGCAAAGCAGGGGACGGAACTGTACAACTTGAGGGATACGTGCTTGCAAGAGCGTGAGTACCCCCTCTACCCTTCCCGCCTTGCGTTCCGAGCGTCCGTGTCGCTGGTCCAAGAAGCTGACGAGAGTCCGTTGTGATCGTTCAGTTGTCCCTTGGGATACGTTTTACGAGAAGGCTCTCCAGATGTCGCCCCTCGCCCGGTCGCTCAAGAAGGTCTTCGAGGCCATCTCGGCTTACCCCTTCTCGACCAACGTCACCATCGGCGGTCTGCCCTTCTACGTTCAACTGCCCTTGCTGCCACCTTCGGCCAACCTCGACTGGGCACTTTGGGAAGATCAAAATTCGATTGGGGACGGCGTCGATTCGGACTACGACGAGGAGGAGGGCGAGGAGTTGTACTTGACTCTGGACCAAAGCTCGACCATCCGGTTGGCACCTTGGAAGGCTCTGCTGCTGCTCGACGACGGGCACGCCGCACGGTCTGGGGTCGAAAGCCAGCTGTCCAGCAGCACAGGGGGAGGGGTTGGAGGCAGGGTCAGTCGATCGACGAGCGGTGGATTCGGACCTGATCCGAGAGGGAGGATCGATTCAAGCGCAACGGCGATGTTCGGAGGGTACTGGACCCAACCTCTTTCGTCGCTGCACACCAACGCCCCTTCCGCCCCAACGTCGACGGGTAACCTCTCCGCGCCGGATTCGCAGACCAACACGCCCAGGCCGGGAGGAACGCCCCTGGTCAAACCGGTCATGTTGGACGAGGACGTCCAGAGTTTGCCAGGCGTCAAGGAGGACGAGGATCTGCCGCTGGAAGAGGAGAGCACGGCGTTGTACAAGTCCTTCGTGGCAGCTATCAAGCCCAACTTGAGGTTGGTCTCCATCGTCTCCTTGCTCGACGTCTGTTAGCACAGCTGGACTGACAACTGTCCTCCTTCTCTTGGGTGGTCGCACACAGTTTGGCCGAGATCGCTCAGCTTCCACAGTTTGTCGAAGCTGGAGTGGATCTCAAGCGGGATCTGTACCCCCTCGCTCGGCGGCTCGTCTGGAAGGTGCGTTCGAGTCCTCCTTCGTCTTGCTTGATCACACTAGGGGCTGATACCTAATGCGTCCCTTGCAGAGACGAGCGCGCATCATACTACCGGTCAAGCCTGGAACGCGCAACATCTACCTTCCGTCGACCAGCCGGGGGAAGAAGTGAGACCCCAACTCCGATGACTCTGCTGGTCGTACCTTTTTTCCTGACCAGGTTGCCTTACTCCATCATTTGAAGCATTCCCGCTCTCATCCACGATTTCGAGGACCGTTTCCCCGAGCTCGGACCCTTCGTCGTCTTCTTCACGAGGTTCGCGTCCTCGCCCGTCCCTTACGGCAACCTCAACTCCAACCTAAAGCTGAAGAAGCTCTACTACGAAGCCCTTTTGTGGCTCCTCCGGTCGGACCTCGCCGTGCTCGCTCCGATCCGGGTCAGGATCCGCATACGACAGGAAGTCAAGGACAAGGCGCGAGCGAACCTGACGGCGACGAGGCAGGCGTTGGAGGACGAGAGGGATGCAGAGGAGGACGAGGAGAAGAAGCGCAACCTGGACGACTTGATCGACGCGATGCCGCGCGAGGAGGAGTTTTCGCTCCTGGAGGAAGACGCGAGCGTGATCGCCAGCCCTGTCGAGTGCAGAGGCATCGTGCGTGTCCTCTCTTCTCTCGAAGTCTTCCTCAAGCTCTGGCTCTGACAAACTGGTTCACGTTGACAGGAACGAGCTTGGATCGACGCGATGTCGGACGACAAGTCTCCCGAGGACGCAGAGCTCTTCCAAAAGTCAGTCTCCGTCCCCCTTTGCCCGCCAAGGTCGTACACTGACCAACTTCAACCACCTGAGCGTCCAACAGAGTCCGACGCTACTTTGACGGGATCACGACGACGCACGAGATCCAGTACAGGGAGGAGTTGACGAGGAGGGAGATGTCGCACGTCCTTCGCGTCTACGAGCAAGATGTGAGTCTGACGCACGTCGCTCAGTCAGCGAAAAGACATGAGAAGCTGACGCTGCAGCTTACTTCCAGTTGATCACGATCATCCACCCATGAGGCGTAGCTTGACTCAGGCCAGAGCTTTCAGGCGATTGCGCAAAACCCTCCCTTCCCTCCGTCGCCTTGCTCTCCTCCTTTGGCGTGGTACATTGGCTCTCTTCTCTAATGAACCCTGACCTTTTTCTATCTGTTGACGGGCACTCTCGATGCGGCAAGAAGGTCGTGAAAGTGTCATTTATCGAGCCAAAGTAAGGCGCAACTTTTAAGCGACGATTTCCTCCTTCTCGTCGACGACCTCCTCTACCCACTCCTCGACGACCTCTGCCTCCTGGTCCTCCTGCTTGCCGGCATCCTTGGCCGGCCAGACGCCCCGAGACTTTCGTCCGTCGAGGAGCGTCTTCTTGGCCGCGCTGTGCCAGGCGTTCCACTCGTCGACCAACCGCCTCCTAAGCTGAAGCACCTCGGCCGATCCTTGCGACTCGGCAGCGGCGTCCTCCTCGTCGAACTGACGCGCAAACTCTCGGAGGTTCTTTCGGATCTTCTTCTGCTCGTCCTTGGGCAGGAGCGTCGCCGGTCGGGGTCGCCAGAGGAACTGCTTGAACGAGTCGACGTTGTCCATCTTGAGCTGCTGGCCCTTGAAGTCCCAGATGGCGTAGCCCGAGTCGGTTCCCGGTCGCCAAGACGTTGCGTGCGAGGCAACATACCGACCACTGGGGTCCCAGGCGAGGTCCGTCATGCCGTAGTGCTCGCTCACGCTAGGGTACTGCTTAACGTTGGCTCCCCAGGCGGCACCGTCGGCCTTCTTGTCGTCGATCGTAAAGTCGACGTCCCAGAACTCGATGTCGCATTTTTGGGACGACTCGAACGTGGCGAGGACGACCTGTCGACCTCGGGGCGACCAGAAGAGTCGGTTCGTCGGCTTGTTCTCGAGCGTCGTCAACAGGCGGAAGTCGCCCTTTTTGGGGTCGATCTGATAGAACGAGACGTTGTATTTGAGGGTTACTCCTGGTCCAGGGTTGGGGTCGCTGCAGCTAATGAGGCCGAATCGGTCGCCCTTAGGCTCCCAGGCGAAAGCGGTGACGGCGTCTGATCCACAAGAAGAATAGCCTTTCGTCAGTTCAGAACAAACTGGAGAAGGAGTGTTGGGACGCACCCTTGAGCTCGATGACCTCAACGGGGTAGTTCTTCTCCCGCATGCGGAAGATCTCGAGGTTGCAAAACGTCGACTTTTTGGTCTTGGTGTGTCGGTCGACCTTGACGCAAAGGAAGTCTCCCTGGTCGTGCCAGTGGAGCTTGCACTGCAAGAAGACAAAAGTAAATACGCCAACGTCAGCGCCACGACAACGAGAGGGTGGGAGGATAACGATGGAAAGGAAAACGCACGTCCGAGACGTTGAAGAGGTTCTTCGATCGGAGGATGGTTCGGCTAGGGAAGGCCATGAGCGTCACTCGGGCGGGCTGGTTGTCAACCTCAGGAAGCCAGAACGCAAACGCGTTTTCTCGCTCCTCCTTCTTGCCCTTCGCACCAGGGGCGGCGGCGGCCTTGTCCTTCTCGCCGAGGGGACACCAGGCAAAGTCGCGCACGCCGGGAATCTTGATCGACTTCTTGTCGACGAGCTCCATGGAAGGGGCGGAGTAGACCGAGATCTGACTGCCAGTCGAGAGTCGACCTACGAACTGGTCGTCAGGCGACCATCGGAGAGCGGGCCATCGAGGAACTCGCGAGGGCTCGTCTGATCCTGATCCGGGCGCGGGGGTGAAGTCTCCCGGGAACGTTCGGAGGAGTCGACCAGACTTGATCTCCCAGACGGCAATGTGGTTTCCATCGTCCTCGCCAGCGATGAAGTTGGAGGGACCCTGGGGTGAGCCCTCGGGAACGGTGATGGGGTACTCGGCCGTCGAGCAGGTGACGAGGTAGTTCTCGCAGGGGGAGAAGTCGACGAGGGAGACGTGGGGGTGAGAGAATCGACAAAGAGACTGGAATCGCTCGCCTCCCCAGAGGGCGACTCCGGGTGCGTGGGTGGTGGCGAGGTAGGTTCCGACGGGCGACCACTGGAGGTAGTAGTCTCCCCATCGAACGTCCCGGTGAGGGATCTCCTCCGACTGTCCACCTCGTCCGTTCCAGAAGACCGAAGCCGTCGTTCCTCGAAGGGTGAGGAACTGGTCTCGACCGTGGGGGTCGGCGAGCCATTTTTTCAAGTGGGCCTGCACGAAATCCAAGTCATAGCTGGTCGTCAGTAGGATGATCTCCGAGCAGAAGGGGAGAGAGCAAGGGGAAATGACCGCACCTTAGCAGTGAAGGGCTCCTCGGCAGGCTCGGTGAACTCAGGCTCGACGTTGGCGAACCGCTCGACGTCCGAGAACCGGTTGAAGTGCAGCAGGTTCTTTCCGAACTTGGTCTGGTCGAGTACCCGGAGGGCGAACGCAGCGTCGGCCGCGTTGGGCAGGACGTAGAATCCGAAGCTGTACGGAAGACAACAGAAATGACGATCAGCAAGATGCAACGGACTGGAAAACCGAGGCCAAGGCGGAGGGAGAAAGGAGGAGAGACGTACCCCTTGGAGGAAGCAGCAGCGTCGTCCCAGGGGAGGATGATCTGCTCAGGCTTCGCGTCCACGCCGAGCTTTCCAAACTGCGAGCAAAGTCGCTCGAGGAGCTTCTGCTTCTTCTCCGCGTCGACAACTGTATCGCCAGCCAAACGTAAACAGAGGAGAGGGTAGAGTGGTCAGGATTCCTGAATGACGGACGCTTGGGAGGGAAAAATCCGAGCTGGAGCAGAGGGAACGAACCGGGCAGGTTGTCGATGACGAGGACGTGCTCGAAACCCTCGTCCAGAGTGGGCTCGAATCTGGTGCAGACCGAGAAGTAAAAGGTTGTTGCAGGAGGGGTTGCCGGGAGGGAGAGGACGGCAGTGGGAAAAAGAAGGACAAGCAGCAGCAGCAGGAGCTCAAAGGTCAGCCCTTCCTGCCCCTTGAAACAGCTGAGAGATGAGAACTGACCGTCGTTCGATCTCGGAGTAGTCGATGTCGAGCTCGTCGTCGTACTCGTGTTCTGATGCAGACATTCTTAAAGGAAAGTAGGGTGTATGTGGTTCTTGCTCTCTCCCAGGCACAAAGTCGAATAAGGGCGCGCTCACTGTTCTAGATCAAGTAGCGTCTTTCATCTGTCTCTGTTCGGCTTGTCTAAGTCTCTCTCTCTCCATTGTCCACCTCACACACACCTCTGGATGCCGTGGTTGAACATGCCTATTACGCAAGCGGAGTGTTGGGGAGAGGAGGAAGGGTACAACTACAAAAGAGAAAAGGTGTTGATGAGAGCACACGTCTAGAACTAGAGGAAGAAAAAAAGGGGAAAGGACAGAAAAGACCAAGAGAAAGGAAGGGGAAGCAAGAGATGAGAAGGAAACCCCTGTCTCAGGAGTGTTTTACTTCCTGATGAGGGTGAGGAACTCTTCCCTCGTCTTTGCCTGGTCTCGGAAACACCCGAGCATGGTCGAAGTGATGGTCGACGCGCCCGGCTTCTGGACGCCGCGCATCGTCATGCACATGTGCCTTCAGACGAGAGGAACGAAACGCAAGAGATCGCGAGTCAGTTATCCCAGAACCTTGACGTCAAAAGGAGAAGAAAGGGACGCGAAGGGAGAAGTCCGGGGGGGGGGGAGGAGGAGCGGAGAACGTACGAAGCCTCCATCACGACGGCCACTCCGCGCGGCTTGATAGCCTCCTGAATGGCGACCGCAACCTGCTTGGTCAGCCTCTCCTGGACCTGAAGTCGACGCGAAAACGTCTCTGCTATCCGGGCGAGCTTTGAGATGCCCAAAACAAGCTTGTTGGGGATGTAGGCAATGTGGATCTACGACCACACCACGATCCGAGAAAAGAAACGAAAAACCCCGACGAAAGGGTGTCAGCAAGAAGACAAACGGAAAGAAAAGAGCGGAGGGAAAGTAGAAGGGAAAGTAGAAGGGAAAGGAACGTACAACTCCGTGGAAAGGCACCATATGGTGCTCGCACAACGACGAGATGGTGATGTCCCTCACGATGACCATCTCCTCGTGATCCTCTGCAAAGACGGCGTCGTTGATGACGTCTAGAGACCCAAAGAAAGAAAGCAGAGAATGAATTAGGTCATGTCTCCTGTCGACGGACGACCCGCGCAAAGAAGGGAGTGGAGTAAGGAAGGAGCAAGGGGGGGGGGGGGAGGAACGCACCCGTCAACTTCTCTTCGTAACCCTTGGTCATCCAAAGTAAAGCCTTCGCATACCGGTCCGGCGTCCTCAGCAGACCCTCCCGATCAGGGTCTTCTCCGATGCATTCGAGGAGCGTCCGGACGGCTTCTGACAGCCGGGCCACGTTGGCTGCTGACTCTTCTGGCGTTGAGTGAAGACGGAGGTGGGAGTTCTTGGCTGGGTAGATAGCGAAGCAAAAAGTGAAAACGGAGAAGTGTGGAAAGATGGAGAGAAGGACAGGGTTGTCAGGTCGTTTTGTTCCGTTTGGAAGCAAGTTGCTGGGGTGGCAGAATGGTGAGCAAGGGGGAGAGAGCCCGACGTACCTGGCCAACCGAGTCCGTTCTGGTCGGGAATGAGAGCGTTAAGCACACCCGAAGCGACCTTTGCGTTCTCGGTGTCCTGCTCCTGACCGGTGAGCTCCCTCTCTCGAGGTGTGGGAGGGGCCGACTCGGGTCGGAAGCCGTAGCCTTCGTGGTGAGGGAAACCGGCGGTCGAGACGGCTCGGGCGAAGGCGTCGTTTGGGTTGGTTGCCTGGCGAGGTGGGAGGGACTTGAGAGCGGCGGTCTTGTCTGTTGAATCAAGAGGGCAGCGTGAGAGGAGGAGGAGGCTCAGTCCTTGTCAACAGGCAGCCAGCCAAAAGAGAGAGTGGGCTGAGAAGGAAGGCCGAGAGAGAGAAAGAGAGACGACCCGTACCTGCCGTCGCTTGAGCGCCGAGGACGACGCCCGTCCTGCCCTTCTCCCAGGCACCAGTGCTGCTGTCTCCGAGCCGCTCGAGGTTCTCGACCCTGCGCTGGGCGTCCTGCCTGTCCTGCTCCTTGCGCAAGGGGGAAGCGTCGGGCCTGGCGCTGACGGCGAGGCTCTCGAGCCGCTGGGCGAGGTGGCTTGCCGAGGGCGAGGTCGAAGGTGAGCCTGGCTGCTGACTGGCTGCTGGCTTGGTGGAAGGAATGTCCATGTTGGAGTAGCTAGTAGATTGGGGGTCGGAGAGAGGGTACAGTACGGGAGCCAGGGCACAGGGCTCAAACTCAAGACGAGTTCTGGCACCCAACCGTGATCCCTCAACTCCCTCCAGGAATCCAGCAACTCTCCCTCTCCTCGCCATCTTCTGGCTTCGGAAACACGCATCTGCAACTCTTGTCTGAAGTTTCTGTCGAAAGAGTCATCTCGGTCGGCTTCCTCCTCCAGCGGTTGCTCTCAGCCCACCCCTCCCTCCTTCCTTCCCTCAGCCCGTCCTCACCTTTCGCCCTGAACCTCGGCCGGCATCCCTTCGCCTAGCACGATGGCAACCCCCGCTCCCCACTTCTACAACCTCACGCTCAGTCCGCCCCAGACCATCACCCACTCGATCACGGGCTCCTTCTCTGGCCTGCCAAAGACCCAGGAGATCATCGTCTCGCGAGGGACAAGGATCGAACTCCTCCGCCCGGATCCAGCGACCGGCAGGGTCGAGACCATCCTCGAGCATGAGGTCTTCGGAACCGTTAGGAGTCTGGCTGGATTCCGGTTGACGGGAGCTTCGAAAGGTTCGTGCCCGTTTGCTTTGCTTTGGATGGGCTCCTCCTGGCAGCTCTTCATCCTTCCCCCTTCTCCTTCCTCCTCGACCTATCCCTTTCCTGCAGGCTTCCCTTCCATTTGCCGACCGAGGAATGTCTAGCTGACTTTTACAATGGGATCTGACCTCGTCAGACTACATCATCATCGGATCCGACTCTGGTCGCATCTCCATCCTCGAGTTCAACCAAACCCCCCACCCATCCTTCAAACGTCTCCACCTCGAAACCTTTGGCAAATCCGGTTCACGTCGAATCGTACCCGGTCAGCACCTCGCCGTCGACCCCAAAGGTCGGAGTGTCATGATCGGTGCGGTCGAGAAGGCAAAGTTGGTCTATGTTCTGAACAGGGACGCAGCGAGCGAGTTGACGATTGGCAGTCCGATGGAGGCACACAAGAACAATGCCATCATCCTCAGCATGGTCGGCGTTGACGTAGGGTTTGACAACCCTCTTTACGCCTGCCTCGAGGTGGACTACGCGGAGAGTGATCAGGATCCAACGGGGGAGGCGTTCCTTAACGCAGAGAAGGTGAGTCGTCTCCCTTCCTCTTCCCTGGCTCTTTCCTTGGCTATCGACCGCGTTTAACTGAATTCAAACTTCCACCTGTCGCGACACCCTCTTTGCAGATGTTGACCTTCTATGAGCTCGATCTCGGACTCAACCACGTCGTGCGAAAGTGGAGTGAGCCGACAGACCCCCGAGCGAACATGCTCGTCCAAGGTCCGTATCACCTTTTTTTCTCCTTTCTCCATTCTCGCATCCAACTTCAGGACGACTGACTCACCTTCCCCTTACGGTCGTGCTGCGTTAATTTTACAGTTCCTGGAGGTCAGTCAGCCTCGACCGACCGGTGGGAAGGACCCTCTGGAGTGCTCGTCTGCTGCGAGAACTACATCATTTACCGCCACATGGACGCTCCACAGCACCGCGTACCGATCCCTCGACGAAAGTACCCCAAGGGCGTGGCTGACTCGGATGGGGAGGAGAGGGGGATTATCATCGTTAGCGCTGTCATGCACAAGATGAAGGTTCGTCCTTACACCCCCTCTCTTGTCAACTACATTCGCTTGGAAGGACTGACAATCTAGTGGGCTTTTTATCTAGGGAGACTTCTTCTTCCTTCTTCAGTCGGAGGAGGGTGACCTTTTCAAGGTGACTATTGAGCACAAGGACGAGGAGGTGCTCGACCTGCGCATCAAGTACTTTGACACCGTCCCTGTCGCGAGCGGCCTGTCGATCCTCAAGTCGGGCTTCCTCTTTGTCGCCGCAGAGTTTGGCAACCACCAGCTGTACCAGTTCCAGAAGCTCGGTGACGACGACGACGAGCGAGAGTACAGCTCGACCGACTACCCCAAGCTAGGCATGGTCGACGGTCCTCTCCCTTCGGCCTACTTCGTCCCGCACGAACTCGACAATCTCGCTTTGACGGACGAACTCGACTCGCTCTCGCCGATCGTCGACGCCAAGGTCCAGAACCTCCTCGAAGGACAGGACACACCCCAGATCTTTGCGGCGTGCGGACGAGGGGCGAGGAGCACGTTCAAGATGCTGAGGTACGGTTTGGAGGTTGCGGAGACAGTCAGTAGTGAGCTGCCTGGAGTTCCTCAGGCGGTTTGGACGACAAAGTTGACCGAGGATGGTGCGGTCTCCTTTCTTTCAACTTTGGCCTTTTCGTCTACATTTGTTCGCCCACGCTGACATTTGCTCCGTCGCACATTTTGCGGGGTTTTCTTTTTCCCTCTCAAGACGAGTACGACTCGTACATCGTCCTTTCGTTCGTCAACGGCACCCTCGTCCTCTCGATCGGCGACACGATTGAGGAAGTGTACGACACAGGTTTCCGATCGGACGCGCCCACGCTCGCCGTCCAGCAGCTCGGGGCCGACTCGCTCCTTCAGGTGACGCCGCACGAGATCCGACACGTGCTCGCCAACAAGGAGAAGAAGAAGTGGCCCGCTCCGGCCGGATCGACCATTGTTGCTGCGTGCACCAACAAGCGTCAGATCTGCGTCGCGTTGGATTCGGACGAGCTCGTGTACTTTGAGTTAGACGCTGTTGATGGCAGCTTGAACGAGTACCAGGACAGGAAGGCGTTGCCCGCTGGGGTGACGTGCATGAGCATGGGTGAGGTACCCAATGGACGGCAGAGGTCGCTTTTCCTGGTTCGTTTCGCCTCTTCTCCTTTAAGCTACGCTCGAGTGCGTTCGCTGAACCTTTACCCCTTCTCGCCATCCCTTGCGCAGGCCGTCGGATGCGCCAACCAGACCGTCCACATCATCTCTCTCGACGCCGACAACACGTTTGCCACGCTTAGTTTGCAGGCGCTCACGGCCGTCCCGTCGTCGATCTGCATTGCCGAGATGGTCGACACGAGCGTCGACAAGAACCACCCGACCATGTTCCTCAACATCGGTCTCGAGAACGGTGTCCTGCTCCGAACGGTCATCGACACGGTCAACGGCCAGCTGACCGACACCCGCCAGAGGTTCCTAGGGTCCAAGGCGGCCAAGCTCGTCCGGGTTGAGATGTCCGGCCAGCCGGCCGTGCTGGCTTTGTCGAGTCGATCGTGGTTGAACTACAGTCATCAGGATTTGCTGCAGTTTGCACCCCTCATCTACGACAACCTCGACCACGCCTGGACATTCTCTGCCGAGCTCTGCCCCGAGGGATTGATCGGTATCGCTGGAAGCACGCTTCGGTTAGCCCCCTCTCTCTCTATCTCCTCCCTTGGTCTGAAACTCTGGCTCACTGACTCTTTGGCTTGGGTGCTTCGCTTTACAGGATCTTCACCGTTCCAAAACTCGGTGTCAAGCTCAAGCAAGACGTCACCCCCCTCTCGTACACTCCTCGCCGCATCGTCTCGCACCCCACCAGCAAGATCTTCTACGTCGCTGAATCAGACCACCGCACACACTCGCCCGACTCGCTGAAGCGCATAGCCGCAGAGAACGTGAGTCCCTCTTGCACACCGTGAGGTCAAGCGAGAATGACTCGCTCACAACACCGCTTGCATCTGTTCAACCAGAATGAGGAGCCTTTCGACATGTCACCTGAAGCCTTCGGACGACCCCGCGCCGATGCCGGTCAGTGGGCCTCGTGCATCCGTGTCGTCGACCCCGTCGAGTCCTCCACACTCGCTCTGGTCGAACTCGCAGACAACGAGGCAGCGTTCTCGATTGCGGTCGTCCCTTTTGCGAGCCGGAATGGCGAACCCATGCTCGTAGTGGGAACGGCAAAGGACACCTTCCTCGCTCCTCGGTCGTGCAAGAGCGGCTACCTTCGCACGTACGCCTTCACGGACGGAGGACGCGGAATCGAGCTCGTGCACGTGACGGAGATTGACGACATTCCGACGGCGCTGCTCGCGTTCCACGGGAAACTCGTTGCGGGAGTGGGCAAGGCGTTAAGGTTGTACGACCTTGGTAAGAAGAAGTTGCTGCGCAAGACCGAGAACAACGTACGTTCCCTTGCCCTTTCATCCTCTCTCCAACGCTTGGTGTACTGAAATTGACCTCCCTTCCTTGATTTGATCAGCAATTCCCCACTGCCATCACCTCGCTCAACACGCAAGGCTCAAGGATCCTCGTCGGCGACATGCAGGAGTCAATCTTCTACGTCTCGTTCAAGCCCTCCGAGAACAAGTTTATCATCTTCGCCGACGATTCGCAGCCCCGATGGGTCGTCTCGTCGACCATGGTCGACTACGAGACGGTCGCAGTCGGAGACAAGTTTGGCAACCTGCTCATCAACCGACTGCCGTCAAACGTGTCGGCCGCCATCGACGACGACCCGACCGGAGCGACAATCCTGCACGAGAAGAGTAAGTTCATGGGCGCGCCCAACAAGACGACCCTGCTGGCACACTACAATGTGGGCGACATCGTCACTTCGCTCTCCAAGACGTCGCTCATTCCCGGAGGTCGAGATCTGCTTCTCTACACCGGCCTGCACGGAACGCTCGGTCTGCTCATCCCGTTCATCTCCAAGGAGGACATCGACTTTATGTCGACGCTCGAAATGCACATGCGGTCCGAGGCGCCGTCGCTCGTCGGCCGAGACCACCTCGCCTACCGAGGCTACTACGCCCCCGTCAAGGCGGTCGTTGACGGCGACTTGTGCGAGACGTACGCTCGCCTGCCGCAGACCAAGCAGATGCAGATCGCCCAGGAGCTCGACCGGACCGTCGGGGAGGTGCTCAAGAAGGTCGAGAGCATGCGGACCGCTTCGGGCTTCTAAGGAGGGATCCCTCCCACAAAAGCGACCTGGCTTCTTCTTCGAGGCGGAGTCTGGTCGAGCGGCTGGGGACAGCTGGCGGGTGTATCGTATGACTGCTTGTACTTCTCCAATAGATCGATTCGCGTGCAAGAAGGGTCATCAATTGTGGGATCGTTAGGGCATGAGAAAAGCGACAGGAGGCTGGAGAGGTGACACGAGCGATGCAAGTGCAGTACTAGTAGAGACAAGGGCAGTGCGCAAGAGCAGTGCGCAAGAAAGAGTACAGAGAGACAGGGGGTAAGATTCAAGGGCTGATCAGAGGACGTTGCCAGCCGCTCGAATGCGATCCTCGCGTTCTTTTCGTCGGCGAGCGAGACGCTCAATCTCGAGGTTGATGGCCCACGCCCACGAGTCTCGCTCGAGCTTGGACCTGGCTCGGAGGACAAGCTTCTGGTGACCCGCTTTGCCGAGGTTGGGCGGGATGTACTGCGCGTCTTGCTGAGCTCGGGCTTGGTACTTGTTGGCGTCGGTGGTGGTGAAGTGAGGTCGATACCAGATGACAAGGATAGTGTCTACCGAGCGAGGGGGCTCAGAGGTCAGTGCCCAATCTTGTTGAGCTCCCAGTCTGTATGTCGCACATACCTTCAGCGCCATCGGCAGTCTGGAAACCATCAGCGTAACGTCGAGGTTCGCCCTTGCCCAGGTAGGCGTCCTCATTGGACGAGGGAGGCAAGCCCTCCTGGGCGAGGTAGCCGGTGTAGACGTAGGCGTCAATGAGGAAGAACCGGTGAGAGCGAGCGTGGACCGGTCGGTTGAGGTCGAGCGAGAACTGGACGAGATGACCGTGGACGAGGATGTTGTACTTGGCTCGGAACTGCCAGTGCTTTCTCTTGCTAAACAGTCGCCCGGCTTTGACGATCGGTCGGCACTCGTCGAGTACGCACCAGTTCCCTGTGAAATCAAGGAAGCGTCAGTACGTCTGGAGACAGATCGTGCTTTGAGAAGGAGCATGACTCACAGAACTCCTCGATGTAGGGCGGCGGGTCGTCCGGATCCTCGATCTCGCCGTCATCGTCCCACTGGCGCTGCTTCTGGCCGGGAATCTGGTAAGGCATGTGGATCTGCGACGACCGAGCGACAGCCATCTCCTGCTTGGCCTCCTCAATATGCTTCTCAGTCCAGTAGATGCGCAGCGAGTTGAGTCGGTCAATCCATTCTCGAGCGATGAGGGCAGAGTGGGCCTGCGAAAACAGAGAGTCTCAGCATCGGACAATCCAGGGTCAAAGATAGCCTCTGAACGCACCTCAAAGTGGGTAGTTTCTCCGTTCCTGCAGCGGATGAGCACCTGCCGTCGCCCTTGCAAGGTCTTCTGGCCCTCACCGGCGACCGCCTTGAGACCTTCCTCACCTCCTTCATCCTTCTCATCCTCACTCAGACTCTCCCACCCATCGTCGTCCTCTTCGTCCTCCTGACCGCTCCTCGGTCGACTTCGGCCCGAGGCTGATGACCTTCGAGGCTTTCTCACCTCCAGCGTCGTCGCCCGAGTGATCTCGACGACGTCCCGAAAGTCGACGAACGCGTTTGACCCGAGAATTTGCTGGATCGCGCGGATGCGTTCGGAACGCTTGAACTCGCGCTCGGTGGCGGGCATCTCGTCAACCGATCGGCGTCGACCGTTGGCGTCTCGTCCAGCGTTGACGCTCTTGGGAGGGATGGGAGGGTGAGACTTGCTTGGACTGCAGATAAAGATGCACCCGTCGCTGCGAGAAGCCAAGACAGGGTGAGTCAACTTCTGATTGACGGAAAGAGGGTGGGTTTCCCTGAAAAGGACTGACTGCGTGGTGAGGTAGGTGAGAGTTTTAGCCTGCGTCTTGATCCGGACGCGCTTGATGTACCCTTCGACGGCAGGAGGCTCCGTCACTCTCGTTCCGGACTTGAGATGCAGGACAGACGCCGTGTGTCGAGCCAGTCGAAGCTCTAGCTTGGGAGGTCGGAGAAGCTGAGCGGCGAGCAAGAGGAGAGATGTTTTCAGACATGCGTCGCTCAACGCCCTCGTCAAGAGGAAGGCAAACTCACGTTCTGCAAGGGTCCGGCACCAGCCAAGACGTTCCAGTTCCGCTCCTTACCAGCCACGTCGTGATCCGCCCAGATCCAATCCAGCCTCTCGCCATGCCTCCAAGCGAGCGCAAGATGCTTGTCGACGTCGTCCTCCTTCAACCTCGCATCCCCATCGTCCCCAGCTGGCAAAGCTCCACACTCGATCATGAGCGTCCTGAATCCTTCCACCTCGCTCAAAATCCTCGCGCAGTGCTTGATCACCTGCTTCCTCGTCAACCGTCGCAAGACCGACTCGATGCTGTCGAACCCCGGATCCTCACCCACGACAGGCACCCGAATCCTCACCCGAGCGTTGTTGAACGCAGGAACATGCACGTCGAGGTACCGAGGCAACGACGTCGACCCGTGGAGTTGAATGTAGAGTTCCCACATCCAGTCGATCGCTCGCGTGCGCGACTTGATCTTGAAGATGAAGACGGACGTGCCGGCTCGCGTCAGACGGGGCATGCGAGACTTGATTCCGGACGGGTTGCGAGTCGTTCGGGCGTCTTTGAGCGAGGTGGGGGGCGTGAGGAGGCAGAAGGTGAGGTCCGTTGGCGAGTCTGAGACGGAACGGCGCGAAGAGTCAGCCTTGCTGAAGCAACCAGGTCATTGCACTCTGTCCGACGCGGATGGAGACGCACAGAGCGACACCGACGTCTCCCTCTGCAGGTAGATGACGTGGACGAGCTTCTTCGTCCCCTTGAAATGCTCTTGCAGTGGAAAGGCCTAAAAGAGGAGCGAGTCAAAGTCAGTGATGGTTCAATCGAGTTGGAATGAAATCGACAGCATGAGAAGTGGAACGCGCCCAGTCCTCGTAGATCTCAACCCTACCCTTCTTGAGAACGACCAGTCTCTCCTCCCACGACTCGCTCCGGTCGACCGGGATCTTCCGCTGCGTCTGCTGGTTGTAGCCTGACGGGAGATCCGACGACCTCGACCACTGCTTCTTGACGAGCATCCGGTCTGCAAAAAAATTCGAAGGGACCCGCTTGTCAGTGCGTGCACTGAAGAACCGACAGAGGTGGGAGTACAGCAGAACGGACCTCGCAAGACGACATCGCCGACTCTCAACTCTTCATCATCCTCCGCCTCGATGTCCATCGCCGTCAGAGGCGATCCATTCCCCTCCACCCCGGTCCCTCCTTGTCGATTTAGCACCGTTTCAGGATCCGCCGGCGCTCCATCGCCTTCAACGACCGGTCGTCGGTCGCTCATGATGACCTCTGCTCGATCTTCGATTGCCCTTTCCCGTCCTTGGGTGCGCGTTCGGAGGTCGCTCAGGAGGTTGCTGATGGACGGGTTGGCAGTCACTGGGAAATGGACCGTCTGGGTCTGAGTCCCGAGAGGAGAGGGCGTCGTGGTCGGTCCTTTGAGGATTGGCATCGTCGGTCGGCGCATGGCGGGTTTGAGGGGAGATGAGGATGTTGGAGAAGGGAGGTTGGGGTAGTGTTTGAACGACGAGGTTGATCCGGTTGGTGAGGCTTCGGTGTGGATGATTTTTGGAAGAAGTGTAGTCTCCACACGCTTGGCTGGTGCAGACGAAGGGAAGGAGTGGGGTTTGGGATCGAAGGAGAAGGACGGTTTGGTAAAGCTGTTGGAGGTAGTAGGGATGGCTAAGAGGTCGTCCGAGGAGATCTGGCCAGGTCCGGAAGCGAGGCTGTTGAGATCGGTCCGAGCGGAGTAGAACGTGTCGACGCTGTTTTCGCTTGCGCGACGAGACGGATGGGGCTGTCGAATCTGGTTCCTCGGGTCGAGCAGGTAAGGCGTCGGACGTGTTGACGGGAGGCTCGAGGTCGAGTTCTCGGGGGAGGACGTGAACAGGCCCGTAGGTAGGACCAGCCGAGGAGAGACGACCGTGGTCGAGCCCGTCGAGGACGACACGTGCAGAGCGTCCCTCAGAGGGTGCTGCTGGTGCTCCTTTGTCCCTACTGGACCGATGGACGACGAGATTGACATCCTCCTACGATCTCCCTCCCAGCGGACCTTCCACCAGCCCCTCCCCCCGTCTGCATCCTCATCGCGCACGGGCGCCATGATCGTAGCGACGAGCGCTTGCTCCTCCTCCGAAGGCTGCCTGACTCCATGCTGTCCTTCCTTTCCGCGAGCCTCGTTGACCCACTTCTTGAGCTTCCGCTGGCCGTCTCGGAGATGGTGCTCCTTGTCGTCGTCCTCGTCTCCATCGTCCTCGTCGCCCCATGCTGCGCCCGAACTGGCCCTCCGACGCTGGAGGACCTTGCGCTTCTGCCTTCTGACAACGTCCCGCTTGCGCTCGTTGGTGTGGTAGTCGTCGCCCTCCTCGACCTCACCCGAGACGTAGCGCTGGTGGGCTGAGGTCTTGCCGGTCGTCGAGGGTAGGCTGCCGGCCTTGGAGGAGGATGCCGTCGGGTGGTCCAGGAGGGGCCCGATGAAGACGCGCGAGTGCTGGTGGGGCTGGTGGATGGTGCTGGGTGTGGGCCAGTAGGAGGCGTCTGTCCCGAGGCGGGAGGAGGCCATCGTCCGGCCGTAGTCCAGGGGAGAGGGGGCAGGGTAGAAGGAAGCGGGTCGAGGTCAAGGTCCAGAGGGCGAATTGACCCTCCAACAGCATCTCCGCCTTCAACATGTCTTCAGCACACTCGTCCGTATGGATCTGCCACCAGGTACGCAGCACACTTGAGGGCACACGTATCTCCTGCTTGTCGACTGACGACCCTCGCCTTTTGTTTGCGTGTTGCCTCGCGCAGTGTGGCCAGCAGGTCCACCCTCGCACCGTACGCCTCTGCTCCTCGCCTTCGACAGTATCGACCTCACTTGCTGACCAAGACCTCGTACTGAATCCAGGTCAACGGCAGCAGAGTCTGCTCAGAGTGCCACTCCGACTTTCTCGAGGAGATCAGTCTGGTCAGCCCTCCTTTGCCACACACCCCGTCCCCCGTCCGTCCGTACGCAGCAGCTCCTGACACTTGACCCACCCCTCCTCTCCCTTCAGCCCGACGACGACAGTCCTCTGGCCGACCCATCGTTCTCGATGGACCTGCTCCGTGACCTGGACGAGTACGATCTCGGTCGAAACGACGACGAAGATGACTACTAGTTCGTCAAAACCTCCTGTCGTCTCCCTTGTCCTCTCTTGCTGACCCTCTCTCCCGTCGCTTTCCACTCAGCGACGTCCCAGGCGCCTTCCCGACCTCTCACGACGAACCTTCCGGAAGCGCAACTCCTCCTCTGACTCAACGACAGCGCACCAACCCACCCCTCTTCCGGATGGGCGTTCGAGGAGGCACGCTCACCTTTGGCGGCGGCGGCGGCACGCCTTCCGACGGTCGACGATCAGGTCGAGGTGCCTCCTTCGCCGGCGGTGGGGGAGACGAACCTCTCCTTCGAACTTCCTACCAGGAAGGCGTTCCGACCCTCTCCGAGTTCATGGCCGGCGTCACGGGTGGTCCTGCCCGAGCACGAAGTCCTCGGTCGCCGACCCAGCAGGATCCGTTTCAGGCGTTGTTTGGGATGCCGACGAGTGGACCTGGGAGGAGACCGCCAGCTCAGGGAGCTCAGATCGATCTAGGTGACGTTGTACGTCCTCCTCACAACCCTCCCTTTCCTTGTTCCCTGAAGCTGATTGTTCAATACTTTGGTCTCTTTCCGACAGATTGGTGGTCTGCTGGGTGCTTTTGCTGGTGCCGGTCCTTCAAGAGGCGGGAATGAGGACCCATACTTGGCAATGCTGCGTTCACGAGGTGGACTGGGTGCATTCCTGGGCGGAGGAGGTATGTTTGGCGGTAATGGGCAGTTTGGCGACTTTGCAACGTCGCAGGAAGGTGTGATTTTCCATCTCCTCTCACCCCGTCCCCCCTTCTCCGCCCTCGGAGGAGTAGCACCAACACTGACTTTCTACCGGTCCTTTGAAAACAGCCTTTGACCATATCGTGACAAACTTGGCGCAGGCGGCAGGGGCGAGCAACCAGCCTCCTCCCGCTTCAAAGGAAAAGATTGACTCGCTCCCTTTGGTCCCTATCAGCGACATCCTCCTCAGTATGTTCCCTTCTTGGCTTTTATTTCAAAGGTCTGACGATACTTATGCTTTTCCTTCTGCTCGTTCGTCGCAGGCGGGATGGAGTCGAAAGACTGTCCGATTTGCATGAGTGACTTTGAAGTTGGCGAGACAGGGATGAAAGCTCCCTGCACCCACTTTTTTCACCAAGGTCCGTCCTGCTCCCCCCGCCCCTCCGATCCCTCTCCTTCGCGCATCCAACGTATTCTTGCTGATCTCCTTCTCGCGGTTTGATTTTTTCAGGCTGCTTGAGGACGTGGTTGGAGACGAACGGCACGTGTCCCGTTTGCAGGTACTCGCTCGTCGACGAGTCCCTCAACGCCTCAAGTTCATCCACCGGCAACGCCGACAGCCGTCAGTCTTCTATATCACGGACTTCCACGCTTGACAGGCCTTCGGGACCGACTTCGGCGGAGGAGGAGAGTGGGATGGAGAGAGGGGGAGCTCTGGTTAGAGCGAATGGAGCGGCGGCGGGGACGGGTGTGCGAGCTCGAGAGGAGGATTTTCGAAGGAGCCAGTGAGGGAGATTGAATGTTTTACGAGACTGCTAGTCAGTCGATTGCTTATATGATGGCCTTCTTTGGTTTTTCGAGTGGACTATGCAAGAGTTCTCTAGGCCGGCTCTCGGCAAGCTCGTGCCAACCGCCCGAAGGTCTTCTCGAACCCCATCTTTGCCTTCCTCGTACGGTCTCCCTCTCGCTCACACCCCTACAACTCCCGTCACACAGACTCTCGCTTCATCGTGCAACGATGTCCGACCGGCCACCAGCGCCATCAAGCCTGCTCAAGCTCCTCCAGCAGCCTCGCCTGGCCCGCCTGTCCAGCTCGTACGCCTCCAACCGGCCAGCGATCCAGAAGGTCCTGACCGCATCCCTCCTCGTCTGGGTCCTCGGTATCACGTGCAAGGGCGTCCTATTTCCAGGCAAGAAGAAGGGAGACGTCGTCGTTGGTCGACAGCCAAAGGGTGGGAGGAGGAGCCGGGCTGGCAAAGGGCCTAGAGTCGAAGTTTGTCCCCTCGTGCTCTCTCCTCCCTCGTCCAGCCATCAACAGACACCAGGTTGCTGATCGCAGACCACGACTGTTGCACTGTACCATCCAGGTCGATGCCGTCTTCTACGCCCGTCTTGCCAAGCTGCTCCGGATCGTCATCCCCTCCTGGCGATCCAAGGAAGCTGGCCTGCTCGTCCTCCACTCGTCCTTCCTCGTCTTCAGAACCCTTCTAAGCCTCTACGTAGCAGACCTCGACGGAAAGATTGTCTCCTCCCTCGTCCGAGCTCAAACGGGGGCGTTCTTGAAGAATCTGGTCAAGTGGGTCGCAGTGGCCGTGCCGGCTACGTACACCAACTCGATGCTCGTTCGTCCCTCCCACCTTCCACAAACGCCCAGTGCAGCTTCTCTCGTCGAGCGTCAGATCTGACTATTGAACTCCCTTTTATTGATTTGGGGGAAATAAGGAGTACATCCAGTCGAAGTTGGAGATGTCTTACAGGACGAAGTTGACGAAGAAGGTGATGGGCATGTACCTGGGCGAGGACGGACAAGAAGGAGAGGAGGTCTTTTACAAGCTGGGTAAGTCCTCTCCCAGCTCTGCTCGTTCGCTTCTCCGTCAAAGAGTCTTAACTGACTCACTTCCTGTTGATCTGTAGCGAACTTGGACGATCGGATCAAGAAGTGCGTTCATCCCTCGCGCGAGCAGGTCGGCTCCCCTATACTAAGCTGTTTTCCCTTGCTCCCCCCCCCCCTCATCCTGCTGCAGCCCTGACCAGATGATCGTCGTCGATGTAAGAACCCTTTCTCAAATGAAAGTCTAGCCGTCGAAAGCATGCCGACTGACTCAACTCCGTTCTCAACCGCTCAGATCAACAACTTCTCGGCCAACCTCGCCGGCCTGTACTCGAACATCGCCAAGCCGGTGCTCGACCTCATGCTGTTCAGTGTTCAGCTGTCCAAGAACGTTGGAGCAGAGGGACTAATCGGGCTGGCTGTGCTCATCCAAGGCAGTAGTGCACTGCGTCAGTCGCTCTTCCATCTGCTCTGTCTAGGAGTACGGCTGACCCACTTGTTTCTATTCGCAGTCAAGGCCATCACACCCGCCTTTGGCCAGTTCGCCGCTCAGACCGCTCAGCTGGAAGGTCAATTGTCCTTTTCTGACGCTTGACCTTTCCATGGTCTCGAGACTGACTGAGGAGCGAAACCTGTTGAACTTCCAGGAGAGCTTCGGTTCACCCATTCTCGCCTGCTGGAGAACGCCGAGGAGATAGCTTTCTACCACGGAGAAGGTCCGCCACCATCCCATCCTCTTACCTTGCCGCAGAGCACTCGACTGACCCTTTGGACGTTTTCTGCGGACGACAGAGATTGAGAAGAGCACGATCGAACGGTCGTATTTCGCTCTGGTCAAACACATCAACGAGGTCGTGCGCATCAAGGGCTGGCACCTTATGTGCGAGGAGGGAGTCGTCAAGTGGCTCTGGGGAAGCTTTGGACTTCTCATATGGTTCGTCCCCCTCCCCTCCTCTCACGACTTTCAGATAGGTGGTAGCTGACGGAAGATCCTTGTACGTGATATCGACAGTTCGATACCCGTGTTCTTCCCTTTGCCTGGTCTGGTCCCTCATGACCTAGGTTCGTTCGACAAGTTTCTCTCTTCGTGGTCGGAAGTCGCGCGCTCAAACCTGTCTGCTATATTTCACAGGTGCCCGCACCGAAGGCTTCGTCACCAATCGACGCCTTTTGTTGTCCGCGAGCGATGCGATGGGTCGAGT
This sequence comes from Cystofilobasidium capitatum, assembly GCA_014825545.1. Taxonomy (NCBI): domain Eukaryota; kingdom Fungi; phylum Basidiomycota; class Tremellomycetes; order Cystofilobasidiales; family Cystofilobasidiaceae; genus Cystofilobasidium; species Cystofilobasidium capitatum. The sequence goes on from MVAJ01000012.1 coordinate 151,456, forward strand.
CATGTACTCTTACAAGGTCAGTCTCCTGCTCATGCCATACCTGTACCAAGCCGTGCTGACGCTGGAAGGGGCTTCATAACCTTTGACAGGAACTCGCCGAGCTCGCAGGCTACACGGCGCGCGTGGACGAGCTGCTGACGACTATCGAGGAAGTCAAGGCCGGCAAGTATCAGAAGAAGCTCGTCAGTTCAGCGTCCATCGAGGAAAATGCCAAAGGTGGGTTCGCTCTCCGTCTCTTGTGCCCAGGAGGAAGGACGCTGACTTTTGGTGTTTCGCGCAGTCCTCGAGGGACGAGGGAAGATCATCGAGTCGGAAGAGATCATCTTTGAAGATGTACCCATCGTCTCTCCGAACGGTGACATCCTCGTGAGTGCCGATTTAGCCCCCTTCGTACGATCAGGACCTGACAGCAAGCCTGGTACAAAACGCAGGTCAAGGCGATGTCCTTCAAGGTCGAGCGAGGGAATCACCTCCTAATTGTCGGACCAAACGGTTCGTCCGAACCCACTTCGTGATGAGTCGCTTCGCAACCTGATTCGTCTCTCTTTCTCCTGCTAGGTTGTGGAAAGAGCTCCATGTTTCGGATTCTCGGAGGTCTCTGGCCAGTGCTCGGTACGCCCCTTTCTTCAAATTGGATCAGATCAAACACGAAACTAATATGGATCGGAACGGGTCTTCACAGGTGGAACCGTCTACAAGCCTCCAGCCGAAGACTTCACCTACATCCCTCAACGACCCTACCTCTCTCTCGGCAATCTGCGTGACCAAATCATTTACCCAGCGACCAAAACAGACCGGACGGACGACGAGCTGCTCCAGTGCCTCAAGGTCGTTGAGCTGGACGGCATCGTTGAAAGAGAGGGCGGGTGGGACGCGCAGAAGGACTGGACGAACGCCTTGAGCGGAGGAGACAAGCAGAGGGTTGCAGCTGCGAGGTTGTTCTACCACAAGCCGAAGGTCCGTCTTTCCTTTCCATTCGGCCGCTCTCGAGTCTACAAGCTGACACTGACGGACTGCTTCAGTACGCTATCCTCGATGAGTGCACGAGCGGAGTGACGCTCGAGGTGGAGAAGAACATGTGCGTGCTGCCCACTCGCAAACTTCAATTGCATATGTACAGGATCCTCACGTTCTACTCCCTGACAGCTACGACCACGCGACCGAGCTCGGCATCACCATGCTTAGTGAGTGTCTTGTACTCCTTTGCTGCCTCGCGAGTCATCACATGACTGACGTCTTTTTGCGTCTGATGTTCAGCCGTCTCCCACCGGCCTTCTCTATGGAAGTATCACAGCACTATCCTTCAATACGGTTCGTGTCTCCCCTCTTTACCTCCCGCCCTCTGCGTCTGCTGAAGCTCGCCGGCGCTTGCGCTTTCTCCAGATGGAGAGGGAGGGTACGTCTTTGCTCCTTTGGATCCTGAGGCCCGCCTTCGACTCCAAGAGGAAAAGCAGGCGCTCGAGCAGAAGTTGCTCGAAGTCCCAAAGCTGACCGAGCGACTCGACCAGCTGTTCGTGCCCCTTTCCTTCTCTCAATCGCCCTGTGATTCGCGCTTTGCAAACTGACAGGCTCTGTTCTTCCTCCCTGCAACGACGCGCAGACGGACTATGGCTCGAGAGCGAGGTATCTCGGTGTAGAGGTCCTCTCTGTCTCCTGCTCATGTACAACTTCCTCTACGTCTCGATGACATGTTGTTGTTTCTCAGCCCGACCTTCTCTGCATCCCTCAGCAAGTCTTCTCCTTTCGAACGTGACGCAAGCAGGCTGAAAGCGGTCTTCAGATCGATGTGAACAGTAGAATCTTGACTGTCAGGTCGTTCGTCCCGCCTTCTTCGGCTCCCCAGAAAATGCGCTGGACTCCGCTCTGGTCGACTTCTTCAACCTTGAGTCCCTGGGAGACTGAAGGAGTAACAAACAGGAAAAAAAACAGCCGGTAAGACTCAAAGTGTCAGAAAAACAGGGACGGAAGATGCAGACGAACCTGCTTGAGCAACAAATGCATCGAACGTCGTCTGGTTGCGGATCGTAGACGCGACGATGGCAGTCTTCGGACGAGAGCCGACTTCTTCTAGCACGGACGCCGACGAGAGGAAGAGGCGGAGGGTCGAGACGAGGGGAACGATGATTGAGGGGTCGTACACCTGACAACATTAGGAAGGGTCATTCAGGTTAGATAGACGATTGGGGGTATTTGAGAGGGGAGAGAAGGGGGACGAACAACATCGGCCGCGACGAGCAAGTCTGGGTTTCCGAACGACGCCACGTCGAGCGACGACGGAGAGTCTATGTCGAGACCGTCCTCCCAATTGAGCGCCTCTACCCGAACCTCCTTCGGTGGGAAGTTGTCTGCGAAAGATGAACACACTTCAGTCAAAAAGATCTGACCGAGCGGAAAGCGCTCTGGTAAAACGGCCATTTGTAAGAGGGGCGCGAAGGGGGACGTACTGATCTCCACGTTCTCCCTCAGAGCGGCCAATACCCGCTCATCAAAGTCCGTCATCACGACCTGACCTCTCCCCTCTCTCAACTTACCCAGCACCAAGCCCAAAAACCCCACGCCCGATCCAAGCTCGAGCACGCCGCCCTCGCCGTCGGGCAAGAGGGTTGGCCTCTCGAGAAAGAGTTCGGCCAGTCTAAGAGAGGCACCCCACGTTCGAAGACCAGTCGTACCCGCCTGGATCGTCTTTTGCTCCTCTCTGAGCGTGACCGCTTCTGGGTAGATCGACGCGGGGAGTGCGTGAGGGGTTGTCGAGGGCAGAGGTGGGAGAGGGAAGAAGAAGGTCTTGTACGACGTTCCTGGAGGGGCTGAACTTGAGAAAGGGGACGAGTCGACGTTGGATGAGGTGGCAGAGAGGTTGTTCAGGTAGGCTTCGTAGATCTCTTCGTGCACCTCCTGAAGAAGACGGTCGTTGGCAGGGAGATTGGGAAAGGTGAGACGTCAGTTTTCCCCATACTCGAGCGCAAGAAGGTCCGCAAAAGCGAAAGGAGGGTGAAGAATGCACCAGTTCCTCCTCCTCTGCCTCTTTTGATCTGCAGCCGTCCTCCAGACGGCCAACGATGAGCTTCCAGAACGCTCGCTGATAGTCTCCGGCCGGAGGGTACCTTTGCAGGCGCTCGTGGCCGACGAGGTGGTCGACGATCCAAGCTTGGTTGCGGGCGAGGTCAAGGTTGACCGATGGTCCCGAGGCAGGCAGGGAGAGGTGCGAGGGAGGGTGGAGAGAGGCGTACTGGTGGAGAAGGGTTGGGAAGTGGGCTTTCATCGTGCGAGGGTCGCCTGTCGACAGCTGGAGGGTCCGGGAGAGCGACTGTCGGAGGGGCACTTGGTGGACCGAGTTGACGTGTCCGAGAGCTGGAAGTGAGCACAGAAAGGGAAAGTGTTCTGTGACCGATTACTGTCGCTTCTTGAAGGCGTCTCTGTAGGTCAGAGTGGGTGTCTTCGACTTTAGCCCAGCAGCCTGGCGGCGGGACGGGCGGAGTTTCGGGCCAGAGTTACACCGGCTGTCACATGCGAGTCACGCCAAATGTAACACGGGGGCGGACTCTTCTCGAAAGTCAGCCCCAGCGTCCAAGCACGCACGCCCTCCAGCTTCTCCTCCTTCTTTCCGCTACACACCCTACCTACCTGCAAGCATGTCGGTCCGTGCGCCTCTGCACAACGCACGCCGGGTCCTCCAGGCCCTGCCCGTCGCGTCCACCTCGGCCTGCCCTCCCCCACCAGCTCCGTCCGCCGCTCGCCGACACTTTGGCCACTCCGTCAACGCCTCGACATCGGCCAGATCCCAAGCAGGCCCCAGGGCAAAGGTCCAGCAGCGCGTGCGTACATTCGAGCTCTCACCCGACCTCCTCGAGTTGCCTGCGATGGGAGCACTGACGATTTGGTCCGACCTTTTGCTCGTTCCTTGCAACAGCGTGCTTTCCATTCGTCTCGTCCGTCGCAAGCCAAGGACCCTTACAAGGTCCTCGGAGTCGACCCCAAGGCCACCGTAGGAGACATCAAGAAGACCTACTACCAGGTCCGTCTTCCTTCTTTTCTTGCTTCTCGAGGTCTCCGTTGCTGATTACTCTTCCGGTCAAACTCCACTGCGTCACTCACCCCTCAGCTCGCCAAAAAGTATCACCCTGATCAGAATAAGGAGAAGGGCGCAAAGGAGAAGTTCGTGGAGATCCAGACTGCTTACGATGTACGTACCCTCTTAGGCTTTCCTTGTCTTTCCGACGCCTGGCCTTTGACGCTTCTGCGCTTCGTCCCTCTTTGCAGACGCTCTCCGACGAGAAGAAGCGAGCTGCGTACGACACATACGGCTCGGCCTCGCAAGACGCCAACTTTGACCCCTCTGGCGGCTCGCCCTTTGGCTCGGGTGGCTTTGGCGGCTTTCACGACTTTTCGGGCGCCTTTGGCGGCGGCATGGGCGGTCGAGGAACGGGCGACCTGTTCGAGTCCCTCTTTGGCGGCATGGGAGGAGGAGCCCGTGCCGGTCCTCAACGTCCGGCCAAGGGCGACGACCTCGAGGCCAACATCACGATTGACTTTCTCGAGGCGTGTTCGGGCACGACGCGAACGATCACCACCCACCCCGTCACCGACTGTGGCACGTGCACCGGCACGGGTATGAAGGGTGGGGCCAAGCGGCAAGAGTGCAAGAGTTGCGGCGGAACGGGTATCAAGACGTTTATGATCCAGAGCGGGTTCAGGATGCAGAGCTCGTGCAACGTTTGTGGAGGGGCAGGGAGCGTCATCCCCAAAGGAAAGGAGTGTGGGACGTGTGACGGACTTGGAAAGGTCAAGGAGAAGAAGGCCCAGTCGGTCACCATCCCCGCAGGCGCGTTTCTTCATCTGCCTCGAAACTTCTGGTTGAGGCAAAAGGACTGACATCCACTTGCGTGTTCGTCTGAAAGGTGTCGACGACGGCCTCCTCCTCCGCATGCCCGGCGCTGGAGACCTCCCCCTTTCAGGCTCAGGTCCTGCCGGAGACCTCCTGATCCGCATCGGTGTCCGCCCCTCACCCGACTACCGTCGTCAAGGCACGACGCTGTTCTACACGGCCAAGATTCCCGTCCATGTCGCCCTTCTGGGCGGAAAGACGACCGTCCCTACGCTCGAGGGCAACGTCGACATCAAGGTTAAGAACGGAACCCAGTTTGGAGACCAGATCGTCCTTAGTGGAAGGGGAGTGACGAGTGCGATGGTGCGTGAGAAGAAGAGGGGAGACTTGATCGTCGAGTACCAGCTCGAGATCCCCAGGTGCGTCCCCTTTCACTTTCGATTTTTGCAATCGTCCCGCTGACTTATGCACTTTCCTTCCTCTGCAGGTCCCTCACTGCCGAACAGCGTGGTTTGATCGAGGCATACGCAGACACGGTCAAGTCCAACGGCAAGTCGGCCTACTCCTCCTCAAAGTCGCCGACCGGCTACAGCCCGTCCCCTTCGCCCTCCTCCCCCGGTCCCTCGTCGCCCTCGTCGTCAAGTTCCTCCAAGACAAAGTCGACCGGTGCAAGTGGTTCAGGTTCGTCTTTTAGTCCCTCTTCGGCTTCGGGGTCGACGATGGACGAGAAGGACGGCAAGTCGAGCTTTGCTGGAAAGGCGTTTGGATGGTTGGCCGACAAGCTTGAGGGAGGGAAGAAGTAAAGCGGGGAAAGATGGGAAGGGCTCGCTTCTCAAGTCGTCGACCTCCGATACTCGTTTCTCCAACGAACCCGTTCAACTCACTCGTTCGTGCCCTCTTTTCAACCTTTCCTGCGTGGTGACTCTAGGAACGACCGACTCAACCACTTCTTCGTCGGCCTCTTCAGAATCGGACGTCAAGACGGACGATGAACCTGCGTCGAAGAAGCGCAAGACGGAAGGGTCGGAGGGAGAGACGAAGGAGAAGCTTGAGGAGGACGGAGAGCGGGAAGGAGAGGAAAAGAAGAAGGTCGCTGCTGGCGTTTGATAACACTAGATCACGATGCAACCACCACCCACCAACTAATCCAAAGAGTGGAAGAAAAAAGCAAGTGGACGTCAAGTGGTTTGTCCTATGGGGGGATCCGGGAGAAAGTGCAAGCGCGAGTTGGGGTCTTGCCGCGAGCCATCACCAACCCCCAGACCGTGCCCTTTCGACGGCCCATCCACCCGTCTTCCTCTGCTCCCCGCGTGCCATCCACCGACCCATCGTCTCCGCCCGACCTCGCGCTTTCGCCCGGTCTCACGTTTGTCCGTGCTCGAGAGGGTGGTTTGTCGAGCAAGGCTTCCGTTTCAAGTAGCCAGGCGCCGCCCTCTTTTCACGCCCTCACGCCCTCACTTCGTTTCTCCGCGCGCGCGCGCCAGCTCGTCTGACGTCGGATGAAGGTCAGTTCCCTCCCTTCCATCGCATCCAACACCCTCTCCCCATCGGACTACTCTCCTCTAGATCATCGTGGACTGACGCTCGTATTGGGTCTTTGCGCGATGGTGATGCAGTACCTGCTCCAGGCGCTCGAGAGTCGGTCATCGAGGTTGGGGCTTAACGAGCTCGAGCTCAAGCAGCTCCTCAACGACGTCCAGGAGGGTCGGGTCAGTACTTCTCTCCCTCTTTCGCTCATACCTCAGCCTTCTAGCACCTCTGGGACTGACTGGTGAATTCTCATGCTGTTCACCTTGTAGGAGACGAAGGGAAGCGATGACTGGTACGACAGTTTGGAAAAGGTCGTCAACGAGCTCCGGACGACAGTGAGTCCTCCCGAGCTCGAGCCATACTCCAGCCTTCACTGACGAGCAACTCCTCTGGTCGCTTGCTTGTGCTAGCCCGATGCCCACTGGTTCCTCAAGCCCGTCTCGAAGAAGGACGTCCGGGACTACCACCTCAGTGCGTCCTCAAATGGCCAAACCGACGCGTCCCAAACCGACTGACCTCTTGCTCTGTTCGCGCTTGGTTCACAGTCGTCAAGCACCCGATGGACCTCGGAACGGTACTCAAGAAGGTCAAGCAACGCGTTTACAAGACCAAGGCCGAGTTCAAGGACGATATCGATTTAATTTGGGACAACTGTCTGCTGTACAACTCGTCGCCTGTATGTCTTCGCTCCAGAGATCGCTCGTTTGTTGTGAACACCGCTGACTTTGGATTGCTACGTATTTGCCATTCAGACCCATCCTATCCGAAACGTTGCGATCCAGATGAAGCGCAAAGCCGACCACCATCTCGACTTCCTCGTTGACGCAGCCGCAACTCAAAAGGACCCCCTGGCCGAGCTCGACTTCAAGGACGACGACGACAGCGAGGAGGAAGCCGCTGCCAAGAAGATCAAGCTGCTCAACGGAGGATCCAAGGCCGTCAAGGTCGTTCCTGGGCGGGAGAAGGACGCGAAGGGTCGGCTCAAGAAGCGTGGCAGGGCAGACAGCACGTCCTCGCAAGCTACCACCCGACCTCGCTCGCCACCTCTCTCTACCCGATCCTCCCTGCAGCGAACAGCAGGATCCATGGTTCAATTCCAAGAGCTCGACCAGGATCTCGCCGACTCGCCCTACCCTGTCGCCGGGCCCTCGCGCATCCCTGCCGGTCCCTCCCGCCCACAAGCCGCCTCCAAACCCAAGAAACCCACCGTCTCTCTTAAAAAGGCCCGTCACAGCCTTCGCAACGTCAAGTCAACACCCTGGGACGGTCCCGAGCCGCCGCCTCTTTCATCGTCGGTCGACCCTCTCACGACCGAGGTTCAGTCGCCTGCAACCTCGCTCGGCGAGGTCGACGACGACCTGGACGCAAAGTGGTGGAAGCACGTCCAGAACGACGACATGCTCCGAGCGGGCGTGCCGGAGATCCCCCAGATGGCGCAGGATTTTCACAGGCGTCGGAGGAAGGGGATCGGGCTGAGTAAAGGAAAGGGAAAAGAAAGGTCAGTACGATGCGCTCGGTAGAGATTACCGCGCTGCTCAAGAAACTGAACACTCCACTCCCGCCGTCCTCCCTTCCCTCTTCTCGCGTCTCTCTCATCGTCTGTGGATATTGTTCTCGGCCGAGCAGCGAACTCTCCTCGAAACCTCAGCCTCCTCCGCCGCCTGCAATCCCCTCCTCGACCGACCCTCCCCTCCTCGCTACTTTGGTCAACCAGCCACCCCCATCCCTCTCGGCGCAGGTCTACCAGAACATCGCGTCTCTTCAAAAGGTCCAGCGGATCCACTCGCAACTCGCTGCTCTGGACGCCAACGACCCGACCTTGTCGCCCAGCAAACGAGCCGCCGAGCTACCGCCTACGCTCCCGTATCCATCAACAGAGGGGGGAGATGAAGATGAGGAGGAACCTGACGAGGTTCGGGAGGCAAAGAGGGTAGAGAGGGAGTCGAGCAGACGGTTACCCGCCAATCCAAAAGCGCGGGTTCCCCGACGGCCGGAGACGTCGTCGTCCCAGGCGCTCGAGGGACTCAAGTTGGTCTCGGGGACGATGCTCGCCCATGCCGGCTTTGAAGGAGCCCAACAGGCTGCACTCGATACGATCACGGATGTCACGGCGACGTTTCTGGCCAACCTCGGCAAGGCTCTGCGGTTTTACGTCGACACGCACGGGCACAAGATGACGAGCGAGGTACGTCCTTCACTTAGAATGGACACGGTGTTGACCTCTCTCTGACCCCTGTACCGCTCTCCTGCCTGTGTCTGCTCGCAGGAGATGATCCTTCATACGCTGTACCATAGTGGGACGCAGGAGGTCTCGCAGCTTGAGCTCTACATCCGAGACGACGTCGAGCGCCATGGGAGCAAGCTGGCCGAGCTCGCAAAGAAGATGCAGGCCGCCTACACCGAGACTGTGGGTTCCTCCCTCCTCGCACCACGCTTCTGTGAGACGGCGTGAAGGCTGATTAGCTTTGATTCCCTTCAAAGCTCGAGTCTGCGGTCATCGAGGACGACATGCTCTTCGCCGACGACGGAGAGATGTTCATGTCGTGCGTTTACCCTCCTTTACCTCTCCCGCGTGCAGATCTGACACTCTTGTCCGTTCGCTAGGAACTTCGCGGAGGACCTCGGCGAGGACTTCTTCGGCTTCCGAGAGCTCGGACTTGATAAAGAGCTCGGTCTCGCCACTTTCAGCGTTCCCTCAAGACTCTTCCACGGCAAGGCCAACCAGGGTCTTCCAGGTCCCGCTCGAAACCGACCCGAACCTGCGCTCGAACATCCTCCACCTCCAGATCTCGTTCGATTCGCGCTCTCGGACGTGCCGCTCCAGATCGGACTACTTCGACCTTTCTACGAGGCCGAGTTCAGAAAGCTCATCCCGGCTCCTGCATCGCCAGCGCATGTCGTACCGGCATCCACAGCACTTCCTACCCCGACAGCCTCTATCGAGTCAAGTCAAGCAGCACCAGTACCGACGCCTGTGGAAGGTCTGGACGCACCATCCCTCCCTCCCACCACGCTACTCCCCACACCTCTTCCTTCGGCCGTCGCATCTTCACATCCACCGCACACCCAGTCCGCACCACAACCATCCCTGGCGTCCTTACCTCTTGCGGCAAGCCTGCCCGAAGACCACTTCGACCCCATTCTGCTCAAGAAGCTCACCCCGATGGCCCAGATCCCGGCTGCTGCGTCGGCCAGTGCGTTGGCGGCCAAGCGTAAAAAGCAAGAGCGCGTCGCTGGCAAGAGCAAGAAGGAACCTGGAGTGCCTGCGAAGAAGAAGAGCAAGGCGACTGGGGTTGGGTAAGTCTTCTCCTGTCAACTTTCTCTTCCGTCGTCTCGTTGCTGATGTCGCCGTGCTTCTCTCGTCCCTCCTCTTGCAGCAAGGGCAACTGGAAGCGACCTCCCAAGGACCCGAACGCACCGCCGAAGCCCAAGAAGACGCCCAACAAGGGCCTCAACGCCCAGAAGGGTGGAAGCATTGGAGACGGGTCGCCGCTGAAGGCCATGACCAACGGGACGACGAGCGCCAACTCTGCAGCGACCGACAACCCGCCACCGATTCTGCTTAATGGGACGCTCAACGGCGCGTCCAGCGGCATCAAGAGGGAGGATCTGGGCGGGTCGCCTATCAAGGTCGGCTGAGGATCGGGTGCGCGCATGTGATGTTGAGGAGGAGGCGAGCGACGACGTTGTATCATGACACACATTTTCTGTTCTTTGCGTCTCTGTCGACGCAAGTACTCGCTGAACCAGTTTTCGGGCGAAGCGGCCAGTCCCGAACGGTGTTTACTTGGCGTTTTGATTTCTTTGCCAGGTTCGTCACGAACGGACGCGCATGGGTCGGGGCCCAGAGTCGTGCACCTGGCACATTTCCTTCGCCTCTCTTGAGTTGCCCTGGCCCTCAACACCACCCTCAGCTCTCTCTCTCTGTCTCGTACAGAAACCTCTCCCTTCCTCCTCTCGTCCACTCAATCCTTGTTCCTCGCACGATGGGTCTCTCGCTCGGCTCAACCCTCTTGTCGGCTCTCGCCGCGAGCGCGCTCGTCGCTCAACAGGCACAGGCCGTGCCTACCGACGCCCAGCTTGGCCAGCTCTTCAAGCGGGCTCCTTCGTCGCTCAAGATCGGAAGCGACGAGTGGAAGGCTCAGTACCCGTACGTCTCTGCTTGTCTCTTGCGTGCGAGAGGGAGCTCAGGGCTGACCGGCTGCCTTTCTGGATCGACGTGCTTGACAGGCCTGGTGGGCAAGTCCCCACGCCCAAGGACGAGTGGCTGGCTGCTCTCAAGTCTGTCGTCGACGCTGGCCTGATTCCCAACATCCCAGTGGCCACATTGAACGCAGGATGGTGCGTCTTTTCGTTTGTGGTTTCCGAAGAAAAGGGGAGGAGGCTGACTCTGCTCTCGGGCGCCTGTCAACGTCAGGCCTTCGTATTCTGACGGAACCAACCCTCAGGACCCCAAGTACTGCCACTACACGGTCGGCTGCATCGCGCCCTCGGATAAGATCGATGCGCCCGACGGTATGATCGGAGTGAGTTTCTTGCTCGATGGCGCTGCAAGTCAGGCCGGAGGGACGACGCTGATGTTACTCCGCTTCATCTCCTTCCGTACAGATTTCGCAGGACGATGGGCCCCTCCCTCCAGGGCGCGAGCTCAACGCCTTCTTCAAGCAAGAGAAGATTAGCGCAACTCACTTCTTCATCGGGGCCAACATCGTTGAGAACTGGGACATCGCTCTCGAGGCGCATGAGATGGGCAACCAGAACACTGGTGTTCACACGTGGTCACACGGGTATAGCTCCGGCCAGACCAACGCAGAGCTGGTCGCTGAGATCGGTTGGACGATGCAGATCATCGCGGACGTCACTGGCGGTCGAATCCCCGCCTTCTGGCGACCTCCTTTCGGCGACATCGACAACCGAGTGCGAGCGGTCGCCAAGGAAGTTTTCGGCCTCGAGACCATCATCTGGAACCAGGACAGCGAGGACTGGACACTCGGTGCGGGCGCAACCCTCGACAAGATCCAGGGCCTCCTACAGGGCTTTATCGATGGGCCCAAGTCGCCCGGTCTAATCATGCTGGAGCATCAGTCGCACGACGGTTGCGTTACCGGTTCGTCTAATTCCTCTTCGCAGCATCTTCAGTCAGGCGACTGATCATGCTTGATTCTTCCTTTGCAGCTTTCAAGAACGCCTACCCGAAAATGCTCAGCCAGGGTTGGACCCTCAAGTCCATCCCCGACCTGTGGAATCTACCTTGGTACAAGAACGCCCAGACCGACACCTCCGAGGTATTTGGGTCGATCGGCATCACCAATACGTCGGCCGTCTCCTTCGCCGACTCATCGTCCTCGTCCTCGGTGGCTTCGTCTTCATCCTCGTCTGCGGCATCCTCCTCCTCTTCCTCGGCGGCTGCCTCAAAGTCTGCGTCCTCCGCCTCCACTCTTTCCTCCTCCGCCAGCTCGGCCCCTGCGCCCTCAGCCAGCAACGCGTCCTCAGGACAGCAGTCGAGCAACAACACATCCTCGGCGTCCTTGACCATCAAGAACTCCTTCGCTTTGGCTTCTCTCGCCCTCGTCGCTTCGGTCCTGCTCATCTAGATCTTCCACGGCTCAAATTGTCTTCTGCTTCATCTCCCTTGCAAAGAACTTTTACATAGATCTCTCCTCTCCAACTCGTACAGCTGTCTGCTTCGTCCCATCACTCATAGTCTAGTCTATCAGCTCTCCTTCCGCGTGATCACCCGGACTTTCTCGTCTGTGCTTTGCTCTCCCCTTCCTCCTGTATCGCTACACTTTGGAAAATTAACATCAAATGCACCTCCTCGCAGTAGAGACCTCCTCAAACGCGAACGCCCTCCTCTGCCAGTTTGACAAGCTCGCCAACGCAAGCCAAGATGTCCTCCTCATACTTTCTCAACCACTCATCCCCAAGCCCAACCCTTGCCTCGGTCCGGATCACCTCCCTAGGCAACCAAACCTCCTTCTTCTTCTCACCCAACCTTACGCCCATCGACCGCAAAACAAACCTGAGCTGCTCTTGGACGCTCGACCCGCCGTGTCCTCCCAGACTGACGATCCCGACCGGCAGCTGCGCAAACTCGTGGTAGAGGCTATCGAGTGCGTTCTTGAGAGGAGCGGGGAAAGAGTGGTTGTACTGCGGCGTAACGACCAGCATGGCCTTCCATGAGAGGACGGTTGAGGACCACTGTCGAACTCGGATGTCTTCGTATGCCTCCGGCAGGGCACTCGGGAGGAGACCCTTAGGGATGACTGACGAGAGTTCGAGAGGCAGAGGATGACCGGGTGAGGTTCCTAGATGGATCGTTTCAATTTCGAGGTGTGGGAAATGCGTTTGGAGGAGGGCGACGATGAAGAGGCCGAGTTGGGAGGTGTTGGAGGGCTGCCTTGTTGAGCCGAGGACGAGACCGATCTTCATGATTGCGTCTGAGGTGGTGAGAGAGGCCGAGAAGAGCGAAGAGCGCATACCTTCCTCCTTGCTTCTTTTGTAGGCCTTCGTTGAAGGCTGGGGACGTTGGGAGAGTCTATTTGGGGAGGCAGTTGACCGCGTTGACCGTCCGTCGCCCGAAGCAGGATTCGAAGGTAAGTCTCGGGTCAGCTTACGGTCTCAAAACAGTCAGTGCAAGCAGTTCAGCAGGGGCTGAGGGTTCGGGAAGAAAACAAGAACAACAAAACTGAAAGAGAAAGGAAACCGGGAATTTCAGCTTGTTTTCAGTCAGGGTCATTTGGGGCAACTGGGCTTTTTCGCCTTCTTCTCCGCCGCCTCGCCTCCTCCTTCTCTTTCGCCTCCATTGAACCCGTCCATACGACAGCCCTCGTAAGCATCCTGCCCTATCCTGCCAACACAAGACGATCGAGAGACTGACAGCAGACCCTTCTCAACAGCCTGAACCATGTCGCTCTCCATGGCCAGCCTCCTTCGGCCCCTGCGCTCAGCATCCTCCTCCGCCCTCCCTCGCCAACTCCTCGCCTCGTCCTCCCGCCTGCCCCCTCCCTCTCCTCGCCCGTCCACCTTCCTCCCCACCCGCACGCCCTCAAGACCCTTCTCGACGTCACCCATCGTCGCTTCGACGCTCGGCCAGGTCCACCGAGGGTGCAAGATCACGCCCTGGAAGCGGATCAAGCGGACGATGAAGAGTCCGCTGCTCGAGGGCTGCCCGCAGAAGCGAGGTGTTTGCGTCAGGGTCTTCACGGCCAAGCCCAAGAAGCCCAACTCTGCCGTGCGTAGCATCTCTCGCACTCTTTCGAGCTCTTGCGTCGGGGCCGGGGGTGGGGGGGACTTTGTGGGCTCGGAGCTGGGAAGACAAGCTCAGCCCAGGCCCCGTCTTTGGGTCCTCCTCGACGCCCGATCTCACTCTATACAGATCCCTTGTAATTGACTCTTGCTCCCTCCTTGCGTTCGACTCCCGCAGGTCCGTAAAGTCGCCCGAGTGAAGCTCTCGACCGGCAAGCTCACGTACGCCTACATTCCCGGAGAAGGCCACAACCTCCAAGAGCACTCTGTCGTTCTCATCCGTGGAGGCCGAACGCAGGATTTGCCAGGGGTTAAGTACAAGATTATCCGAGGGGCGATGGATTGCGCTGGTGTGGTTGGAAGGACGAGGAGTCGGTCCAAGTACGGAGGTGCGTCCCCCCCCCCCCCCTCCCTGCTTTTGCTCTCTCGCGTCTGACCCTCGCCCTGACACAACCTCCCGACCGTTCTCTTCGTCGATTCCACAGCCAAGAAGCCCAAGACGAAGTAGAAGCGTTGATCCTCACGCGCAGAGAAAGTGTACCCTAACGTGAAATCATGGCCAGTCTCTTCAAACATCGCCCTTTCGGCTTCCTCTCGAATTGCGTCCTTCTCTTGCCAAAGAAGCTGTGAACAAGCCAGACGCGCTAGAGATCTACAAGCACATCAAGACGCTGATTCTACAAGCTCTATCAATCCGAGCCCTCTTCCTCACCCTCCTCCTCTGGCTCATCGTCGTCGACTTGCTCAACCGCCGACTCGCCCCGCGTTCGCCGCACAGCCTGATCCCAAACAGGTCCGACGGCCGGGTGTGCCTTGAGCCGGCTGTCGACGAGGACTTCTTCCATCTCCCTGTAAAGCGTCTTGACAGGGTCGGCGAGGGCCGGCGTGGGGTCGAGCAGGGGCGAGAGTTCGGTCGCGTAGATTCTTGCGGCTAGTGCAAAGAGAAAGTGTACAAGAAGGGACTGGTCAGACCTCCTCACTGGCTTGAGGCCATGAAGAGGGAAATATTGGGAGAAGGGGGACGCACCTTCCACTTCAGCAACCTTGACCAACGCACCCAACCTAGCAACCAACCTAGCCTCCTCTTCCTCCCGCTTCTCCCTCTCTCGAGCCCCTTCCTCCTTCGTCACCGAACCAAACACGAGCGGCCCGACCTGGTTGAGGAACATTGTCGTGCACAAGCCGACGTTCCTGAGCAACAGGATGAGGGAGTGCTGCGTCTTTTGGGGTAGGAGATGGGAGAGGAAGACCAGGGGGAAAGGGGTTGATGGAGTCGGTGGGGTTGGGTTGAGGAGGAGGTACAGTTCGAGAGCGAGGAGGGTGGGAAGGAGGAGCAACCTCCACTGTTCATGCAAAAGAGAACCGAGTGTTGAGCATCAGTTGCTGTCAAGAAGACTTTCATAGGCTCGGAGCGCAGACGTACGAAAGCAGTCTCTTTTGCGCCCGTGCCGAGGAGGGCCATCCCGAAGAGGACGACGAACGAGACGAGGTAGAATCCTACCGAGTCGTACAGACCCCGGAGCAAGAACTCTCGCTGCGTCGCGCACGATTTCCACCAGTTGGTCGAGTCGGGTCCAAACCTGGGCGAGAATGAAACCAACAACGAACTGAGGTGAGTTTCTGTCTAGAACACAGAAAGAGGAAGGCTAAGACGCACCGGTCGTAAGCCCATCTTCGGACATCGTCGTTGAGCGTATCATACGCGACCCTCCCAACTCTAAACACGTCCTCAGCGCCCTCCTCTCCCCCTCTCCGATCCGGGTGGTTCCGTCGCGCAAATGCCTTCCAGCCTTGACTGACCTCGGTCGTGCCCGCGTTACGCGGCAAGGACAAGACGTCGTAAAAGGTCGGCTGGCGGACGATTTTGAAGACGGAGGCTGCGAGGGAGTAGAGGAGGTAGAGTGAGAGTATGAGGATGAGGAGTTGGCGCTGCGAGGTCGGGTTGCGAAGCTTTTGAGGCAGCGGAAGGCGGGAGAGGATGGTTGGGAGGAAGAGCGGGAAAAGTTGCGTGACTGAGAAGAGATAGGCAGCCAGATCGTCAGTACAGGAGGATTGGGAG
Organism: Cystofilobasidium capitatum; assembly: GCA_014825545.1. Lineage (NCBI taxonomy): Eukaryota > Fungi > Basidiomycota > Tremellomycetes > Cystofilobasidiales > Cystofilobasidiaceae > Cystofilobasidium > Cystofilobasidium capitatum. The sequence continues at coordinate 167,115 of MVAJ01000012.1, forward strand.
GAGTGAAGAGGGGAACGTACCGATGCCCGACATCCTTGTGGCCCTTGAGTCTACAGCCGCTCGCGCGAACGAGATTCAAGATCAGCCCTCGAAGGCACGTCAAAGGAAGAAGTCGCGGCGCGTGCGTGCGTGAAAAGTGATCGTCAGAGTCGTCCAGGAGACCGCTCAGTGGACTGAAGTCTCTTAGAGGTTGGAATCTTCTTGCCCTGCCCTTCCAGTTCGTCTCCCAGCCAAACGCGACCCTCGACCGATCCCCCACCCTTTCCCAGCTTCCCCGACCAAGCTCCCGACCATGATGTGAACTCCGGAATCCTCACGAACCCCCTCTTGAGTCTCGTAAGGGGGCCGCTGTTGCGGTGTTCGTTTTGACTGTCCCTCCGTTAAAGCAAATCCCTCGCTGGTTCCACCTCCTCCCTCTGGAATCTTGGAAAGAGGAGGCTCGGCCTATCCTGGTAGGGTCAACGTCGTCCCTTGACGAGCTTTAAGTGTTGATTGATGCGTGAAGAAGCAAAGAGAGATTGTAGATCCGAGCCTTTGCTCCCCCAAAGACGACCTCGAAAGGCGCGTGCTTCTTAGATCTCGAGAAGTGAGGAGCTTATGATCGGATCCCCTCGACCTTCTCGCCAGAAGAGAAGAGGTGGTTGACCGTCCGGCCTTACGCTCACCCTCTGTGGGTCTTGGAGAGGGCGAGCTGTGAACGGACTGACGTCGGGCGTTTGTAAAGGAGGCGGGAGGGCAGAGGAGGTTTTTGAAGGTCGGTTGGAGGGAGGTGAAGAGAGGAAGGGGCAGGACATCATCCCTTTTACTATTGGACATCATCGCGGCCCCTCTGGACAAACACTAATGGACGCGTTCCGCACGCACGCGCACGAGAGAGAGGGGAGGGACCAACCAAGGTCTGAGTGGTCCAGGGGTTCTTCGGAGAGCCAGCAGGAGATCGTCCGTTCGCGTCTACTGGGCGTCCAAAAAACGAGTCGGCCGAGGCAAGCGCTCACGTGTCCGAGGCGAGACTGGTACCGTTCGACGCGCGCGAGTGAGCCCTCTCTGATCGAGCAGGACTGGGTGCTTGCTTAGGTGGTGCGAGGGTAATTCGAGCGGAGGGCGGGTCGGCGTTGCTGCCTCGAAGACCTGAGCTCCTTCGCTCGTTTTCGCTCACTCTCCCCAAACCACATCTTGCGCTCAAAGCAGTAAACATCTCCAAGCACAAACGAGCGACTCCTTCCTGGTTCTCTAGCTCTCCCTCGACTGGCACCTCCCGAGCTTTCGACGGTCGTCCTCTGATCACCTCTTCCTCGACGGATCCCCCGGCTCACGCGCTCTCCTGCGTCATTGCCCCTGCTCCCGACCGGATCCCGACCAACAGTACGTCCCGCTTCCCCAACTGCCTCTTGGCTATTGTCTGCTCGAAACCGAAGGAGAATGTCACGCGGTGCATTGAGTAGCGTGTAGGGTTCGGGTAGGGGGGCGGCCGGGTAGGACGGCTGGGCCGAATGGTCGTCCGCTCATAGGTTGAGAGCCGTCGCTGGCCGACAGTCAAGGCAGCGCTCCCTCTCGACTCTGCTGGACAGACAGAGCATGTAAAGGAAGGGCTGGGTCACATAAAGATGAGCCGGAACTGATGCTTTCACCTCCGTTTCCCGCAGGCTGCTCCCCAAACCGACTTCGTCCACGTTCCAGCTGTTGCCCCAAACCACATCAACCCACCTCCTCTCCTACGTCAAGATGCCCGCTGCGCCCAATCCCTACTCGATCAGCCCAAGTCTCTGCTCAGGCTCGCCATCAGACCTAGCGACCCTACTTCGCACACTAGCCTTCTCCTCAGAGGTCCGCCCGGCTCGCTTCCGTCGTACTCAAATGACCAGATCACTTGGCACTGACCAAGCTTGCTTCCCTTCAACAGAAGCACAGTTTTCAACGTCGAAAGGACCCGGAACGCACGCCCTACGTAAACCACCCAAGTTCGTTCTGCAGGCTTGACGATTGTTTGAGCTCTCCCGCTGACCTTCGCGCCTCCACTCGTTGCCAGTTGCCGTCGCCAACTTCATCGCCGAGACTGGTGAGACCGACATTGTCGTCCTCCAAGCTGCGATCCTGCACGACACGGTTGAAGACACGGATACGACGATTGAGGAGCTCGAACAGGAGTTCGGACCGGAGGTGGCGAAGGTCGTCGAGGAGTGCACGGACGAGCCCAACGTTGGGTCGTTCAGGAGCAAGCAGGCTCAGGTCAAGACGAGTCCGTTTAAGTCGTCAAGAGCGCGTACGTCCACTCCTGCGAACAATCTCTTGCTGTCAGCCGAGGGCTGATCCTCCTTCCATCTCCAACAGAACAAGTCAAGCTCGGCGACAAGCTGCACAACCTCCTCTCGATCCAAAAGGCTCTTCCTGTCGGCTGGGACCTCGAGCGAGCCCAACGCTACTACTGCTGGGCCCGAACCGTGACCGATATCTGCGCTCCTTCCAACCCGATGCTCGCTGCTCGGCTGGAGCAGCTCTACCGGGACGGGACGCTCGTCTGGAGGGGCAAGACGTACCCCTGCCTCCCCAAGACTCGGGAGGAGTTAAAGGGCAAGAGGCACGAGTCCCTATACCCTCCGATACCGGATCGGATGTGGGAGCACAAAGATGAGTGAGGGCTTGTCTATCTCGGTATACTTCTTTCCCACCCTCTGCCGCTTCGGCCACACACCACACTTCACGACCACCTCACTTTGCCCCGTCTCTCGACGCCTGTACACCTTCTCTCCTTTAACAATCTTCAACCGAAGAGTATATACGTGATGATCAAGTCCTCCCCCTCTCAAGACTCGTTGGTGGCGCGGAGAGGAGGCGTGGGCACGGAGGTCAGTGCAACGCCTGCTGGCCCCTTTCCCCAGAACTAAATCGTCACCTCGCACGCTGACCCCTTTTTCTGCAGCTCCTGAGTCGCTGACTTCTCCTGGCTCAAGGTCGCTTTACAGGTCGTCAGGCGTCGTTGCTCACCTCCCCCGCTCACAACCCTCACTCTCTACCCTTCCTCCCGACACTCGTCCTCGCTCGGGCTGGCCCCATCCTTGTAAATACGACTCTGGGCAGCACACTTCACCCCTTTCTCCCTTCACCCCTTCGACAACGTCCTTGGAGGCGGACATGTCCACCCCTTTTGGTGTCCTCGCAACCTCCTCTCTCCCTCTCATCGTTTCGTTCGCCAACCTCAACGGAACGCTCGCCAACGGCACTTCCACGGTCAACGGGACGGTTGGGATCGGTGATCTGGGGAGCGACGGGGGTGGAGGGATGCTGAGATACGTGTGGGCTGTCTGTGAGTGTTTCGGGCTCCAGTTTCTCCTCGTTCTTAAGACCGCACGCTCATCATCTCGCACTCCTGCTGGGGAATCACAGACTGCATTCTGCTCGGAGGTCCTCTGCTTCTCTGTGGATTCCGACTGCGCCAGTTCACCTGTGGTGCTGGTTGCGCTTTGTCCATCTGCGTGTCTCGTTTGTGCTCCTTCCCTTCTCACGCGTCTGGCCGTTAGAGCGCTGACCGAGTTTCATATATCTGTCACAGTTTGGGCCGCCTTGGTCAACTCGACTCCCTCATCGGGCTTCTCCTCCACCCCTCTCGATTCCGACCTGGCGATCGCGCTCCCAACGCTCATCCTCTCCCTCTCTGCGTTCAGTCTTGGCTGGCTCCGCGCGTTCACGTACATCGGTCATCTGCTGCTGACGACGGCAGCTGGAGTGGCGCTCGTCCTCCAGGTGGTGCTGTTCAAGGAGGAACTGGTCGTCCCTAGCTTGCAAGGCGTGTTGGCGTTGATGGGTGCTGGAGGACTTGGAGGATTGTTTGTCGGGATCTGGAAGCAGAGGGTTGGAGTTGTGAGTCTTCGATTCCATGATAGCCGTCGAAGAAGACTGACTGGCACGGCCTCTGGACGCAGTTGATGGCGTGCACCATCTCGGGCGGTTTCCTGCTCTCTTTGGCGGTCAACCTGATCTTGGAGAAGGAGGACGGGATGAGCTACGGTTTGAGAGTGATCCTGGATGGAGAGGCGTCTGTGAGTTCTTTCTCGACCGTTAGTCTCGCTCATGACTGACCTTCAGGTCTTCTCAGACTCTGAAAAGAGAGGACTTCAGGCCTACCCTCAAGACGCAGGTCAACCTGTCCGCCGGTCTAGGACTCATGTACGTTCAGCCCCTGCACGCACCCTCGCAAACTCCTCCTGACGTCCTTCCGTAACCTTTATTACCAGGCTGGTCATGTTCATCATCCAGTACTTCGCCTTTCCAGGCGACTTCATCCGGAGCCCGGAACCTACCATCTGGAGTTCGCTCCCACCCTCTCATGCGGAAGGGCGAGCAACACCCTTCTCCCTCAGCCGGCACGTCTCGATGGCATCCTCCTTTGAGGCCATCACACCCCAAGACCCAGCCTATCAACGTCCCTGGATGAAGAAGTCGGGCCTCAACATGCCTCTCATCGATGAAGGGGAAGAAGGAATGGTCGACCCTATTCCGATCAGCATCATCCCCCCCGAGACGACCAAGCATAACAAGAGCTACTCGACCATCAGCCTACACCAAGACTCACCATACACGCTCTCAACGGCCGAGCTGAGGGCCAAGGAACTAGTGCCTCCTGTCCCTGACCTTCCTGCGCTGCTCCAAACGGCTCCTAGCGCGTACCATCCTGTCGACCAATCTACCCTCCATCGCTCTCCGTCGTCCGCATCCTCGATCTCACAGTACCCTCCCACGCCCATCGTCCCAGCCTCCTACCACCGAGCATTCTCCAGTCATCCCTCCAACGAACCTCGAGGCTACTCGCCACCCATCAACTCGTCCTCCATTCTAGCCGCTCCCCCTTCAGCGTTCTTCCACGCGACTCCCCAACCACACTTCAAGTCTGCCCATCTGCCGGACCGCATGTCCAACCCTTTCGACGGTCTCGCACGAAACGAACAGGAGTACACGCCACCTAACTCGAAAGCCGACTTGCTGGGAGCCGTCCAGGGGTTGTACAGTGCAGGGGAGGAGAGGAGGGATCTTGCTGGCGGCAGTCAGAAACAGGCGCGGTTCTTGCCCCCTAGCCAAGCGCGATTCTAGCGACTTCCTCTTGTGATCAGATGTCTGCGCCCCTTGATCACCTCGCTGAAGTCGTCGCAATGAAGGAGATGAAGATCTACATGGAATCTTCGATCTCCATGGTTGACCCTTCCTCCGTCGCATTGACAAATGACCTGCTGAGGTCGTCCCCTGTCAACTCCGCCTGCCCACCCGTGCGATCGTCCTGGCTCGCCTGGGAGAACGAGTGCAGAGGGTCGACGAGGAGCGCATCGGGCAGGTTGCCGATCGAGCGCAAGGGTCCGAGGAGGTCTATCGAGGCGTCGAGAGCGAGGTTGAGGAGCGTTGTTGCGTGTGCCGATTGTGGGTTGAGCGACAACGCCTGTAATGCAAAGGATAGCGCCACGAGTGTCAGAACAACGATCCTCCAAACGGAGGAAGAGAAGCGCGCGACTCACCTCGTGATAGCACTCGATTGCATCATTCCACCTGCCCTGCAACTGATAGACCAGCCCTTGACCCGCAAAAGCGCTGTCGCAAATCGGATCCAAGCGCAACGCCTCGGCATACGAATCGAGAGCTTCGTCGTAGCGTCTATGAGACGGGCACAGAACGCGATGTCAGAAAGAGTTCTCCAGAGAACAAGTTATCGGCGAGACGTCACGCACCTTGTCTTGCGGAGGGCATGCCCGAGGTTGAGGTGCGTCGACGCCCAGATCACTGGCGAACCCTGCATGTCGACCGCCGCGTTCAAAGCCTTCGAGAAATTGTCGACAGCCAAGATGTAACTGCAGAGCGAGAAAAGGGTACGATTTCGTCAGCGCCAACCTGATCGGTGAAGACGATGAGGTGAGGGACTGACTCTCCACGCGAGTAGGCAACAACCCCCATCTCGTTGAAGAGTAATGGGTCGGTCTGACATGTTGCGAGTGCCGACTCGAAGTTGCCCGAGGCGATGTCGATGTTCTGCATCTGGAGGTGCTCCATACCGATGTGCAGCATGGGCAAATGCGATCTAGAACGACCGAAAGAGGTGGAAGGCTTAGCAGGCAGACCTGGAAAAGGGACGAGAGGCCGACTCACCCTTGGAAGAGACGAGCGGCGGTTGAGTAGGCGGTGATGGCCTGATCGTGCTCTTTCTCCATCGCGAACGAGTGTGCGAAAGCGATCCAGGCTGCGCCGAACCGAGGGTCCATCAGACTGGCCTTTCTGTTGAGCGAACAAAGCAAAGCGGTTCACAACAGCCTCCAAGGCCGAACTGAGAAAAAATAAAATGAAGCAGGACTAACCCAAAGAACCTCCTGGCCTCGCCCCATCGACTGCCCGTGTAGTACCACAGACCGACCGCGTACCAGGACGTCGCCTCGTCTGGTGCTGACTCGGCGAGCGTGTGTGCGAGCAGGAAGAGGGAGGATCGAAGTCGAGGGAGATGGTGCATGCAGGCGAGATGCAAAGGCAGAGTAGCAGAGTGTGATGGGTAGGCCGAGAGGATTCTGAAAGAGTTCAGGACCTCAAGGTCAGTCATGGTCAAGGAACGGAAAGAAGTCAGAGGAGCTCACTTAGAAGTGATGGCGTAGCACTCGGACCATCGGTACTGGGCGTACAGCGCGTCTGCTCGGCCGAAGAGCACGTCGGCGTTCTCCTCCATCGAGTACTCCTTCTCAAGTCGTTTACGAGCCGCCGTAATCTCGCGCAGGTGCTTGAACTGCAAAGGTGAAGAATGAGAAGAAGCGAGGATCAGCACCGGCTCTCTGAGAATAGAAAGAGGATGTGCAAAACTCGTACCTTTTTCAGTCGAACGGTGTACACCATTCGGATGAACTCGGCGCACTCCTCCGTCTGCTCAGAGAAGCAGAGGCCTTCAATGAAGTCCCACTCTGAAAGGGGAGCGCCGAGAAACAGCGCGTCAGTACAAGGAAGGGGGAAAGAGAAAGGACGAAAAGCTAAGCACCTTCGTCCACGCTCATCATCTCGCCCCCGACCAACGCCTGGAACGCATCGTAGCATCTCACGTCCAAGCTCAACGCTTCCAAAAATGCCTGCTTCGCTTCTTGGGTGTTGGACAGTCGCAGATGGATTTGTCCTCGAAGAAGACACATGGACGACTCGAGCTTGAACCCTCCGTCCGACTTAACCTTGGGTCCACTGAGGGCGGTCCCTTGGAACGGGTTGGAGGTACCGAGCATCTCGAGAGCGTCCTGGAAGAGACCCATTCGGACCTGAAGCGATACGGCAATGCAGTTATTATGCATCTACTCCGAGGGAGTATCACGGAAAGAGCAGCAAGACGGGGGACGACGTACCTGACATTGACCAGCGAGGTACCTACAAGCCAGACTTATGTCGACCATCCGTTTTCCTCCCTCCTCCTGCCAATCCTCCATCCCCAGTCCATGAAGTCGATGGTCCTCCATCCCGCCTAGACCCTCGTTAAACTCCTGATCGTCGTCCTCCAAGAAGTCCGAGTCGTCCGCGCGTTGCTTGCCTTTGCCTTCTGGGTCGAGGTAGGGCGCGTGAGGCGGTCGTGCTGGTCGGAGGGGAGAGAGAAGAAGTCGGAGAGCGCGAGAGTAGTGGGTGGTGAGGAAGTGTATCTGAGCGAGCCAGAAAGCGTCGTTTTTGTCACCTGAAGAGCAAGACGGAGTGTCGAGACGAGAGGGTCAGGAGACTTTCGAACACGACCAGAGCAAGATGGAAAGGCGCACCCGTCCAGGTGAGCACCTTGTCACCCCAGAAGGCAGCCGTCTCGTACAGATGCTGCAGCATGGCGTCGTGTCTCCACATCCTCATCTTCTCGATGATCACCTGCGCCCCGGCATCCTCCCGCTCTCCGTCCTCCTCGTCCTCCAACTCTGCCCCAACCTCCTCGATGGGCTGCGCAAAGCTGCTGTCGTCCACCGTCACTCCTGGTGGCAGACCCGTCTCAACTGACCGATCAAACCCTCCTCCAAACCTCAGCCTCGACCTGACAGGCGGCGTGTCGAGGTTCCTCCCCATCGGCCCTGGACCTCCCAGACCCCCAAAGGCAGGCGACCTTCCTCCCAACTGTAACGCGCTCAGATCGCCCCCACTCGACCCACTCAGATCGAAACTTGCCGATCCGGGTCGCTGGAGTCGTCTGCCTCCGGGAGCGTCAGGTGCTTGAGCGCGTCGGATCGACCGTTGAGCGGTCGTTGTGATCCTTGGCGAACAGGGCAGCAAGGAGGAGTTGTTCGCTCCGTGGTCAAACTCGGCTCCTCCACCGTCGACGAACGATCCGTCTCCACCTCCCAGAGCAAAGGAAGACGACCCTCCTGGTGTGCCGGGTGCGAGCTGGAGGTTGTCGACGAGCGATTCGGGGCCGAGCGAGAAGGAGGTCGAGAGCGAGTCGCGTGCGGGTCGACGGTTGCCTGGCCGGTTGAACGCTGGCAAGGGCGGCAGTCGGAAGGCCTGAGGTGACGTCTGCGACGGCGGAGGGGTGTTGTAGGCCATCTCCAGACGCGAGTTGCTGGATCTGTCGGGCGATATGCTGGAGGGTTGAGTGAACTCAAGCTTGTCCTTGACTTTCCAGGCATAAACCGGGCGCGTCCACGAGCCGCCGGGGTGCCGCGAGCTCTGCGCAAGGCACACCGTCCACCCAAGAGCACCTGCACGGGAAGCGAGCTCACTAGTCGAGAACGATTCCCTGCGAACTTCACCTCTCCAAGAAAAAAAAGGACTTTGGGTGTCGTGTGGAGATTGCGTCTGAGTGAGTGGATCTGTGCATGAGTACTGGCGTAATGATTTTGTTACGCATCGTAGCTTTCCGTATACGAACGCGTCCCCCCCTCCGGTGTCCTCTTGCCCTGGATCCGCCAGAAGACACCCCTCTCCAAAGCATCGGCACCCGGCGGACGACACCTCATCAAACACGCACAATGTCGAAACGGGCCTCAGTGGACGACAGCGACAGCGAAGTCGAGGTCGTCAACCCATCCGTACGCTCCTCTGCCTCTTGCTCCTACGTCCCACTCCGCCCTCTGACGCACGCGCCGCCGCTCGAGACCAGGAGCTGACTGCTGCAATCTCTCCGCCCACCCAATTCTGACTCACCACAGCCCAACAAGAAGGCACGCAAGGTCACAATCGAGGAGGAGGATGACGTTCCGATGATCGCGAGCGAGCCAGAGGCCGAGGGGCAGGCCGACGAGGACGACGCGGAGTACGAGGCGGAGAATGAGGAGAGGATCAGGGCCGAGATTCAGAGTCAGGCAAAGAACAAGGAGACAGGAGTGAGTCTCGCCCGACTGGCTGTCGATTTGGATTGTGACTGACTGAACCTATTCTTTCTGGGTGTGCTGGACGAGCAGGAGGTAGCAGAGATGGGTGTCATCCGGAAGGTCGAGCTCGTCAACTTCATGTGCCACGACTTCCTAGAGTACGTCTCTCTCCCCCTATTTCTCTTAAGTTTGTCACTGATTGATTGTCTACTTCTCGGCTTGTAGGGTCAACTTTGGTCCTCAGATCAACTTCCTGACGGGTCACAACGGAAGTGCGTGCCTGGCGTCCCTCGCTCGTGAGAGCGGCACTAACCCTCCCTCCCCTCTTCTTCAGGTGGAAAGTCGGCCATCCTCACCGCCATCACGGTCGCCCTTGGAGCTAAGGCGTCGATTACCGGTCGGGGAGCTGGAATCCGAGCGTTCATCAAGAACGGCAAGGAGTTTGTGCTCGCTTCTTTTCGCACTCGCACCTCTCCAGACCTCTCACTAAAGCGACTTCACTTCCCAGTGCCTGCCGAGTGACGGTCACCCTCAAGAACCAGGGCTTCGAGGCCTACCACCACGACATCTACGGCGACCACATCATCGTCGAGCGACTCGTCTACCGGGAGGGAGGAGCAGGAGGCTACAAGATCAAGTCGGAAAAGACGGGCAAGATCGTCTCGACCAAGCGCGAGGAGCTCGACAAGATTCTCGACCACATGAACATCCAGGTCGACAACCCCATCAACGTCCTCAGTCAGGATGCAGCTAGGGCGTTCTTGACCAAATCGAACGCGAAGGCCAAGTACGACGTGCGTACCCCCTTGCTTTTCCTTTTTCGCCTCGCAGGCCAAGTCGTACTGACTCAAAGGCTTCGCTTGCTCATCCCTTCTCCGACCCGCAGTTCTTCCTTCAAGGTACCCAACTCGCTCAGCTGTCGGAGGAGTACGACCTCGTCCAGACCCAGATCGAGGTCATCTCCAACTCGCTCGCCCAGAAGGAGACGGTCCTGCCCGAGATGAGGGACGTCATCAAGGAGGCCAAGAAGAAGGTTGACGACATCGCTGCGGTCGGAAAGGCTGAGGAGAAGCTGTTGCAGCTTGAGCATCAGTTGGCGTGGTGCTACGTTTGTGGGAAGGAGGAGGAGACGAAGCGGAAAGCGACGGAGGTTGAGCAGAGCGGGGATAGGCTCAAGCAGGCGATGCTTTTCGTCAAGGAGGGAACAGTCAGTCCTAGCTCGCATCCTGAACCTGTCGGACTGCGAGACTGACGCTTACACGTTCTGGCCGTTTCACAGAACACTCAAGAGGACCTTGAGGACCAAGTCACCAAGCTCGAGGCCCTCGCTGGGGAGCACAACAACAGCATCGGCCCTACTAAGGCGCTCGTTGCGGAGACCGATGCCCAGATCAAGAAGTACAAAGCCGAGTACCGAGCTCGAGAGGCTCGTTCTCTTCCGCTCTTGATCTCACTTCAACAGACCGCGGCTGACCCAAACTCATCTGCTTTATCTTCAGAGCGACCGAAAGGAACTTCAAGCTTACGTCGACCAAGAACAAGCCGAGGCGAACGGGATCGAGGCGGCCATCCGTGTCGAACAGGCCAAGCTCAACATCGACACCACCGAGGAGAAGGCCAAGAAGCTCATCGCCATCAGGGTGCGTGCAGTCCCTCGTGCTGTCGCTATCCAGTCTTCCAGTTTGCAGGACGCTGATCTTCACTGTTTGGGACGTCGGAACTCTCTGCGCTCGACCTCTGCAGGACCTCGAAGCCGAAATCGCCAAGATCAAGCTCCAGTTCCCTCGACTTCAGCAGCAGATCCAGTCTGAGCAGACGGAGCGGACCAGGCTCGTCGCCGAGGAGGAGGAGGCTCGCCGACAGGTCGAGACCCTACAGCAGGAGATGCAGAACCTCCAGGGAGCTCTTCAACGACTTCAGCACGCCCAAGGAGCAGGTCCATTGGCGCCGTACGGTCAGAACATGCAGGCCGTCGTCAACGAGATCAATCGACGGAAATGGGTGGGTAGGAAGCCGCTGGGTCCGTTGGGGTTGCACGTCAAGCTGAAGGACATGAAATGGAAGAGGCTGGTCGAGGCCAACCTTGGAAACATGATGCACTCATGGGCCGTCACCAGTGGAGAAGACGTGAGGCAGCTTCGAGACGTCTTCAACCAGTGTCGACAGCGGTACAAGACGTGAGTCTCTTGCTTCCGCTCTCTCCGTCTGTGCGCACCTGGCTAACAACTTCTTTCACATTTCGTCTTCCTAGATCTTTCTACGTCAACAACCCTGACGTGACCGTCTTCAGGCCGGATTCGTCCAAGGGAGCTGAGATCGACCGGGCAGATCTGACGCACAAGGGTTTCCAGACCATGCTCTCGCTACTCCACGTACGTCTCCCGTCTCTTCCCAGAGTCTCGCCAGTCCTCGAGCTGACTGGGCCGTGCTTTTACAACTTCACCAGTTCGAGGATCCGGATGTCCGAGATGTCATCGTCGACCGAGCCAACATCGAGCGGGCGCCCATCAAGCTCACTCGAGAAGAGGCCGTCCAGCTCGCTCGAACGGTCGGAGATGGAATTAACGTCTTCAGTCTGGACCCTCTGTACAAGGTCTTCACTCGGTGCGTTTCCTTCCTCTCCTCCTGCTTACGTTGTCAAGAGATGATGGCAAGTCGGCTAACGTCTGGGTTTGTCGACTTTCAGACAAGGTACCCAGGCTCAGAACTACCTCGAGAAATGGAGCAAGATTGGGCTGTTTGTGGACGACCGATCGGCTGAGATTGAGTCCGTCTCCACTCCGTCAACCAAGCCCCACACGAGCAAAGAGTCGATAGGCTGACACCTTTCGACTTTGACAGGGAGCTCAAAGACGAGATGAGGGCCAAGGAGGCAGAGTGGCAGCAGGCCAAGCAGAAGCGAGACGCGCTGGCGCAGGAGCTTCAGGACATCAACGCGAAGATCCGAGAGATCGAGATCGTGCTTTTTTTTTCTCCTACCTCGCCTCTGAGGGGCGTTGCTGACTCGCTACCTCGAATTGTCTCGACTTGCAGAACAAGATCCAGAGGCTGCAGAGAGCTTTGGTCCAGCGAGAACGAGGCCTCGCCGATGCCATCGAGGCGAACAGAGAGGAGGCGCCTCCCAACATTGCTGCGATGGAGGAGCGACTTGAGGTGCGTCCCCTCAGATTACTGAGCTAGAGTGAGATCCACGAGGCATTGACTGACAATCCTGATTGTCTTGCGTACATTGCAGGGAAAGCAAAGGGCACTAGAGATTTCCCGAGGCCAGGTGGCGGACATGGATGCCGATCTTCGTCAGCTGCAGGACGAGAACCGACCGCTCGGGACTGAGCGAGATCGGCTCAAGAAGGAGCTTGAAGAGCACGCTGGGGTCACGCGAAAGTACGCTGTACGTATTTCTGCTTTCTTTGCTCCTCCCTCCCTCTTTCTCAGCTCGAGGCACTGATCGTACCCTTCTTGTTGGTTGCAGGGCGACATTACGGCGTTGCAGCGCAAGTTGACGAAAGCCAAGTCGGACAAGGCGCACTACGCGAAGAAGCAAGCTGAGGAAGAGGACAAACTGGAGATTCTGCAGAGCGACTTGAAGACGTTGGAGAAGGAGGTCGAGGACTGGACGGCAGAAGTCGTTCGTCCCTTCTTCTCGTTATAGATCCTCGAACGTGCCTCGCTGATAGTTCGACATATCTCCGACCCACAGATCAAGGTCCACCCTCAGCGAGTCGATGTTCCTCATGGCCAGACGGCCGAGACGTTGGACCATCAGATCAAGGCCCAGCAAAAGATCGTCAACAAGCAGGTTCAGTCGTGAGTCTCCCCCTCCTGATCCCCAGATATCTTTGAGTGGGAGGTCTTGCTGACTTGCGCGCAAACGCACGACAGCTCTGGCACCACCATGGAGGAAGCTCAAGCCTCTTTTGATCGAGCCAAGAAGGCCTACGACAGTGCGAAGAAGGAGGTTGCTGAGATGAAGAGCTTGCACTCGGTTCGTCCTCTCTCATCTGCAGGCCGTCCGTCTCGAAGGGTGGACTCTGACCGCTTCGACCTTTTGCCCACAACAGGCCCTCAAGGCCGCCCTCAACCTCAGGAGCATCAAGTGGCACACCTTCCGACGCTTCATTGCTCTGCGCGCCAAGGTCACCTTCCAAGAGCACCTCTCCGTCCGAGGTTTCTTGGGCAAGATCATCTTCGAGCACGAGCGAGGAACGCTCAACTTGCGGGTGAGTCTCCGAAGCCGCCTTGACAGTATCGCCTCAGAGACATGACTCCTGAACTTTTGTTTTGCGCCTTGCTCTAGATCCAAACGGACGACCTCGCTTCCACGCAGGACGCATCGTCGCGAGAGAAGGACCCGAAGCAGCTTTCGGGTGGAGAGAAGTCGTTCTCGACCTGCGCCCTCCTGCTTGCGCTTTGGGACGCTGTCGGCTGCCCGATCCGATGCTTGGACGAGTTCGACGTCTTCATGGACGCCGTCGTTCGACGACAGACGCTCAACATGATGGTGCGTTCCAAAGTTGTCTTTCGTTCTGACTGCACGTTGTCTGACCACTTCTGCGCTGCTGTGTCTCTTCTCTGCTCCAGATGGAAGTCGCTCAGTACGTCTCTTTGACCATTTTACCCTGTGATGCCACGGACTGATCTTGCTGTCACTTCGTCGCCCACAGGAAATCCGACAGCACCCAGTATGTTCTCATCACCCCGCAGGACATGTCTGGTGTCCGAACCGGTCCCGCCGTCCGAATCCACAAGATGCGAGACCCCGAAAGGTGCGGATTCGCCATTTACCTTCTGCCCTCCTTCGTTGCGTGCTGACGACTGGGTGCTTCTCTCCGCGCAGACTCGACAACCAGACTCGGCTCAACTTTGCAGGCCCCTCCGAGCCTCTTTAAACCCTGACTTCGACCCTTTCGACTTTTCGCTGCTTCCTTTCACAACCATCCTTCACTCGCATCAACTCTTTCTCGTACTTGACACGCCCCTCACGACCTCTTTCCAGCCTCGCCCTCCCAATTGTATCACTATGCTCTTCGTTTGGCGTCTTCCCGCGTTGCTCTGGCTTTGTGATTTTCATGACCTCTCTTCATTCTCAACACGACCCAACAACCTATACTAGAAGACAAGAACCTCTCCCTCGAGTCCTCCGCTTGCGTCTCTCTTCCCTGCGACAGACGAAAGCAGGAGAATGTGTGACCCTCGTCATAAGTCTTGTGGGCTCTGACGTTTTGCTTTCATACTCCGCCGAGCTCCGACCTTTGCCCTCAACACCGATCTCGACCTCTCCAGAGTATCAGAAACGACTCGACTCTTCAGTCTAGGCCGGTACAGAACTTGTACATCATGCCTCGCAAGGTGGCTCGAAGCACAAAGTGCGTCTTCCTTGCTCTGCCCCTTCAAGTTCGACGCGGACCTGACGACGACTGCTGCTCCTCTACCTTCCAGACAGCGCAAAGGTACGTCCCATCAATCTGCAGATGAACTGAACATGTTACTGACGTGGCTATCTTGTTCTCTGCCAGCTCAACTCCAGGAGAAGCGAGCGGTCAAGCGCGGCGAGATCGATCACCCCCTGACGGGCTACACGTCTGGCGGCGTCAGGAAGCTCACGAACCGACAACCCGTCGCCGGCTCAGGTCGATCTGGCAAGGAGAGCTTGGGAGCAGCTGCCCAGAGGACGAAGCTCGTGTCCAAGTTCTTGCCCTTGACACCAGAGGTAAGGCTGCTCTTCGCTCCGCTTGCTCGTTCTCCGCTGGCCTTGAGCTAACGCTCTCCGCTGCCGTCACCTCCTTCCTCTGATCTACTCCAGTACATCGCCCGATCGAAGACGACTGCCTTGACGGACGCTCTACCTCGACCGATCACCGATGACGCTCCCTATTTCCCTCTCGAGCTCCTCACTCCTGCGCAGGAGATGAAAGACCGACTCTCGATCCCCCGTCGGCCCAAGTGGAAGTACGAGCACACCAAAAAGGAAGTCGAGGCCAACGAAGCTGGTCTCTTCAAGAAGTGGCTCGCGGGAGCCGATGCTGCAGTCGAGCAGTGGAGAGCCGACGAGGAGTGTGGTCGGGCAGAGGAGGGCGGAGAAGAGCACAAGCCGGCGTCGACCTCTTCGAGTATCGTCTGGCCTCGATCTACGACGTACTTCGAACGCAACCTGGAGGTCTATCGACAACTCTGGAGGACTCTCGAACTCTCTCCTGTCCTTCTCGTTCTCATCGACATCCGGTGCCCTCCGCTTCACTTTCCTCCCTCGCTCCAGGAGTACATCCTGTCGCACCAACAGACGTCCAAGAAGGAGGTCGTTCTCGTCTTGACGAAGTGCGATCTCGTACCCGACGACGTGAGGGTTGCGTGGGAGGGATGGTGTAAGAGGGAGTGGGGGAAGCACGGGTGGGACATCGTGAGTCTGGAGGCGTATCGTCGGGAGAAGCGAGTGCAGGGTACGTTCCTCTCAACTCGCCCTGTACTTCGATCGGCTGACCTAAAGTGTCTTTCGAATTTTAGGTACTCGATCGGTTCTCAAGTCCTATATCCCGCCAGAGTCTCTGGTCAAGCTCGTGGAAGCAATCAAACGCGCTCACCACAGACTCATCACCCCACCCGCCGCGCTCGCCGACGACCCGGTCAAACTCGCCAAGTGGACCCCTCGAGTCCGATCGTCCATCGACTGGGAGAAGCTCGTCAGAGGATTGCCCATCGATGGTATCTCTCCAGAGGGAGAGGATGATGGAAGCTTGGAGGCAAAGCCTGCGGAGAATGACGCACCAAGCATCGGCCAAGTGGGAGAAGCGCCGGACGAGCATCTGAACTTTGACTACCTGACAGTAGGCCTCATCGGGTGAGTCGGTTCTCTGACAAAGCATGCCAACAATGAACTGACTAGTTTTATTTCTTGGTGCAGCCAACCGAACGTCGGCAAGTCTTCGCTTCTGAACGCAATGGTCGGCAAGTCGAAAGTCAGGGCGAGCAAGACGCCCGGAAAGACCAAGCACTTCCAGACCATCTTCTGGACACCGGAGGTGCGCATCGCTTGACTCCTGAGTTCCTTGTCTGTCTCTGACCAGTTTCCGGTTTCGTCTTTCTCCAGGTCCGACTGGCCGACTCTCCAGGACTGGTCCTGCCGTCGCTTACCCCCTTCGAGCTCCAAGCCGTATCCTCCATCTTGCCCATCTCTCACATTCCCGCCCTACCAGCCGTCCTTCAGATGGCAGGTCAGCTTCTCCCTCTTGAACGCATCCTTCAGCTCGACGACCTGGACGAGGAGACGCAGGTGGTCGAGTCGAAACGAACCTGGAGGGCGGACATGCCGGCTCCGAGCAGGGAGCGGGTGAGTAAGGAGAAGGTGTGGTCGACCGGGGACATCATGGAGGGTTGGGCTCTGCAGAGGGGTTTCCGTGAGTGACATCCCTCTTTGGACGTGTCAACGGTCGACTGACGAGTGCTCCGCTCTCCTTTCTAGTGACTGCGAAGGCCGGCCGTCCTGATGTCAACCGAGCAGGAAACCATAGTGCGTCCCTTAAGTCCTTCCACGCAAGCTTTGACAGGCTCTGACCAAGATCATCCGGTCCCGCCTTCGAACAGTTTTGCGCGCCATCGCCGAAGCTAGGATCCCCTGGTCGTTCCGCCCTCCTGCCCTCGACCCGTCTTCCGCCCCACCTTCAAATGGGGATGGCATATGGCTGGGCCCCGAGCACTCGCCGTACCATCTGGCAGTCGAAGTTCAAACGGACGAACCTCGTCACGGGTTCACGTCGGAGGAGGAAGAGGAGGGGAGTGGGTCCTCGTCAGATGGAGAGAGTGAAGAGGAAGAGGAGGAGGAGAGTGAGGAGGAGAGCGATTACGTGGAGGACGAAGAGCCGCTAGGACTGGTCACAAAAAAGAGGAAGCCTGTCGTTGCGGCCAACGTCGGGTCCATGTTCGGTGCACTGGAGATTGAGGGAGGGGAGGACAACAGCGAGGAGAGCGAGGCTGAGGAGGAAGAGGAGAGCGAGACGGCCTGACACACATGATATCATCTACCATCTCAACTCCCTGCTCGTGCTGGATACCTTCTACACGACCGAAAATCAGTTGATGAGAGAAAGGTGGACTCAGGCAAAAGTTCTGTGGGCCCTTGCTATTGTCTTTTTGCCCTCCCGCCGAGTCCTGCCTTTCGTCCCATTCTTTCCACCCTGCACCCCTGCTACCTTTCCTCGATCACCTGCCCTTGCGCTCTACATCTTGCTGCTAGACGCCCTCGCCCTCTGCCAGCTTCAGACCGACCGATCGACCTGGCGCCTCGTCTACCTCTACTCCCTTCGGACAACGACGCGCAGTCTTTCCCCCCCTTCAGCCCCATCAGCCCCCTCAGCCAACCATGTTCCCGTCTTTCTCCCTCTCTGCCCTCCTCCTGCTCGCTGGGTCGGCATCAGCATCCAGACCCCACTGGTCAACCTCCAAGGGTGCCTCGCCCGACCTTGAGAAGCGAGCGACCGGTGCGTCCGTCTCTTTCCTGCCGTGCTCGCCAGGCCAAGACGCGTCGTCTTCTGTGACCGACCGACCTTCGAGGCTTGGACTGACGAACCTACCCTTCTTCCTCTACGGACCTCGGACTACGCAGTGTGCAACGGGCACGAGGAGCTCTGCTCGAGACAATACTCGAACGTGAGCTTTGTCGGTGCGCACGACTCTTGTGAGTGACCCTCTCCTTGACCCCTCCCTTCCTCCAGAAGGCGCGGGCTTCGACTGACTCTCTCTCCTCCTGTCCCTTGTTTCCTCGCCTCTTGCCTCGACCTGGTCAGACGCTGTCGGGACGAGCAACGTCGCTGCCAACCAGGACCACAATGTCACCCAGCAGCTCACGGACGGCATCAGGATGCTCCAGATCCAGACGCACTGGTCATCAGGCGAACTGCGGCTCTGCCACTCCTCATGTGTACGTCCCTCTTACACCATAGACATGTCAACCTTTGTAGAAGCGTTCAAGCAGTACGGGATGCCGACTCTCATGATCTTGACTTTTGCAGCTGTTGCTTGACGCCGGGACGCTCACGTCGTACCTCACGGACGTGAACACCTGGGCCATCGCCAACCCGAACGAGGTCCTGTCGATCCTCATGGTCAACATCGACAACGTACGTCCGCCTCTCCATTTGCACAGTGTTGGACTTCTGACTGACTCATGACCTTTTCCGGGTGCCTCAGATCAACGCTACCCAATTTTCTCTGTCATTTGAGAGCTCGGGACTCGACCAGATCTCATACTCGCCCGACAGGGCTACGCTGGCGCTCAGCGAGTGGCCCACGATGGGAGAGCTAATCGACAGTGGAAAGCGAGTCGTCACGTTCATGGACAAGTGAGTAATGCTCGTCGGATCTGTGTGAAGTTGTCCATTCTGATTCTGACGCTCTTGCACTTGTTTTCCAGCACGGCCGACTTCACGACGGTCCCCTACATCATCGACGAGTTCTCCAACATGTTCGAAGGTAAGCCCTCGATTGTTCTGGCGACGGCGAGCACCGACTGACCCTTTCGCACCACTCCCAGACGCGTACAATGTCCTCGAGAACTCGTTCCCCTGCACCGCCAACCGATCCACCGGCGACCCTTCAACTCAGCTTATGTTGACCAACCACTATCTCGACGTTGTACGTACCCTTTTTCGGTTTAAGTTATCGTTCCGTCCTGGACTTTTTTCTGACGCTTTCTCGTCGGTGTGGAATGCAGGCTGGCAGCGCAGGGATCGTCACGCCCGACAAGACGCAGATCGTGCAGACGAACGGAAATAACGGGACAGGCAGTCTAGGCCAAGGTGCCGACAACTGTTTGGCTCAGTGGGGTCGATACCCCAAGTGCGTCGTCTTTCATTCGCTCACACTTTCTTCTATCGACTGACACCCGCCTATTTCCACCCTCCCCCAGCTTCATGCTCGTCGACTTCTACACTTCGAGCCAAGGAGCCGTCTTTGACGTCGCTGCCGAATTGAACGGCGTGTCCGCACCGACCAACACGATCGCCCCTTACCTTGCCGGCTCCTCCACCAAAAGCTCAGCCGCCGCCTCGTCTTCCGGGGGCGTCACTTCCGAGCCTCTCAGTGCTGGACACAGAGGGGTCGGAGGATTCACAGGTGGAATGACTGGATTGGTGGGGTTGGTAGGAGTAGTTACGGGGCTGGGGCTGGTTGGAGGGGCCAAGATCTTGTTCTGAGGAAGGGAGATGCTTTCCCTTTCCTACTTCGCTTGACCTCGTGGCGGGACACACCAGAAGGACATTCATCTCTCTGCCTTTTCTCTTGCGTCGCTTCGCAGCTCTCGTTTTCTTTCAATTTGTACATTCAAAACTCACATCCTCTGCCGTCTCTTGCGTTCCTCAATCACACTCATTCCCTCGCGCTCGTTCGCCAGCAGTCTAACCTAGTCTCTCTCTCTCACCATGCTCCTCAGCTCCCTTGCCGTTCTTTCGAGTTGTACTTTTAGCCGCTGAAGATGGCGATGCCGCACTCGCTCCAACATGTCCTTCGCTTTGGTGAAAAAGGAGAGAATCATGGTATCGTAGCTCTTCGAGCCGGTACAAGGGGTGGGGTGCGTTGTACAGAAGATTGGCGGGCAGTGGCGGAAGGCAAGAACGAACGGAAGAAGGGACCAGAGCAGATGAGAGCGCAGGGGAAAGGAGAACCGATCACGCGAAAGGAGGAGTGAGGATGTGGGGGGATGAGAAGTCACATCACTCCACGACGAAAACCTCAACCTTCTTCCTCTCGAGCTCGGCCGTCGCTTTCGCCGAGGCGATCGCAGCAGCCGTCGAACCGAGCGGTCGATCGACCTTCTTCACGCCGGCAGCGGTCAACACGGACGACCTCGCGACCGTCGTCTTGAGGGTCAACATGCTCTGGCCTCCTCCACTCGTCCCTCCTGCTCGACTCTTTGTCGCCATATAGGAGGCCGTTTTCGATTTCGGCGCGGGCGACTGGTGGACGTGCGTCGACTTTGGCAGCTTGGAAGTGGGCACTTTCGAGAGCGGCGTAGGTGGGGCAGGCGTAGGAGGGTCGGGTCGTTTTCTGCTTGATGAGGTCGAGCTGAAGAGGACACCCTTCATGGACTCGCCTTGGTAGAGGATCGTGTCGCCCTCGTCGTCCGAGACGACCCCTCGAGCGGCCGAGCGCGAAGGCGCGAGCTTCTGCTTCTTTTTGGGCGACTTAAGACCTCCGTTCGCGATGGCCTGAGGGGAAGGAGGAAGGGCGAAGCGCGGCGGGAGGTTGGTCGTTCGGGAGAGCTCGAGCGGGGAAGGATGGTGAGGTCGAGCGGGGGACGACAGCAAGGGGAGAGGTGAGGAAAGGGCAACCTTCTGGATCGTAAGCATCGACTTGGGGCTCGGTGGAGGTGTGCTTGGTCGTGAGGGACCAGCCGAGGAAGGACCTGCGAACCAGAGTGCGTCAGCGTCCGCGGTGAACAAATAGAGAAGGTGTATGCGTGGGACTCACGAGACGATGCCTTGCCCTTCTTCGCACCAGCTGCCGTAGACGCTCCCTTGACGACCTTTGCCCCACCCGCGACCGTCTTGGCCGAAGCCCCGAGGACGAGCTTCCCCTGTTCCTCCCAGTCGCCCTTCTTGACCCTCCTCCACTCCGCCTCGACCCCATCCACGAACTCGTCGCAGTCTCCCTCGACCCAAGCGTCAAACACGCCCTCCCACTCCTTTCCAGGCGGCGTCTTGTTGACGAAAACGACCCTTCCCTTCCCGCCGTCCGGTCGCGCCTTGGTGACGGACAACTCGTGCACCGCCCGCGCAAACTCCTTGACGACCCGCTTGAGTCCGTGCACCTTGAGCGACGTACCTAGCACGAGCAGCAAGTCGGGCTGCTTGGTCAGGTCGTGCGACTGTAGCGAGCCAATCAGGTCGCCCGATGGGTGGTTCTCGTCGTAGAGGACAATGGCAGGTCGGAGGATGCCCTGTGCAAGTTGCCGTTGTCCTCGAGCCGAGCGGACGGCACCTGAACGAACAACCATATCACACCAGTGAGAACGCGGTTTCAAGCGTGCGAGCGTGGAAGGGGCAGGAGAGAAGGGGGGGGGGGGCTCACTCTTCATCTCGCACGCGGGACACTGGACCGCTACTCCCTCCCTCATCATCTCGACAAATTCGTCCTCAAAGTCATACGTCGTCTGACAGCTCGTACATCGGACCTTGTGTAGGTCGCCGTGCAGCTGGACGTTCTTGGTCGTCTTCTTGTCGAGGTTGGCCGGGGAGGAGGGAAAGATGACCGAGTCTGCTTCGGGCCCGGGGGAGGAAGAGGTTGAAGGGAGCGAAGATGACGGTGGCGAAGGCGACGAAGGCAAAGGATTGGACTCCGTACTCGGAGAGGCTGGTGTTGAGGCGTACGACGAGGGAGGAGGAGCGATAGTTGAAGCCTGAGACGACGGTGGCCAGGACTCGTCCTCCTTCTTAGCCTCCTCCTTGCTACCGAAAGTCTCCTTTCCCTTTCCCTTTCCCTTCCCTTCCACCTCTCCCTTGCCCGAGCTGCACTCCACTCCAGCCTTCTTCTCCAACCCATCGATGTTCTGCGTGTAGCTCCTCATCAACCTGCCCTTCTCATTCAGCCGTCGAACGAACCGGTGCGTCCTCGACGGCTCGACCTTGTCAACGGCGAGCTTGAGTTCGGCAATGAACGAAAAGAAGATGGAGGTCGACTCGGGTGATCGGAGGACGGAGGAGGAAAAGAGGTCTTTGCCGGTGAGGAAGGTTGAAGGGTACCTGGCTTTGACGAGGGCGTAGAGACCGTCCTCGGATCGGAAGTCCTGGAGGGTGCGTGGGGGCGGGAGGGAAGCGTGTCAGATCGAGCAACGTCTCCACGGATTACTGAACGCGTTCGGAAGAGATTGGGGCATCCTTCGAGCTACCAGACGAGGTGGAAGGATGAGGAAAGCTAGCGGTCGTAGCTGGGCGACGTCCAGGTCGCAACCTCGCTCTCCTCTATCCGTCAGTCAACATATGGACGCTGCCCTCACTGGCCCTTCTTCTCTCCAAGGACGCCCGTTCCCAGCCCAGAGTACGCGCCCGTCAAAGCTCCTACTGTCCACCTATCTGCAGGATGCATACGAGCGCGCGAAGAAGAGGTGTGGTCGAAGGAGAGCAGAAGCAAGGGGGCGGACTGACGGGGATGCCGCAGCTGCAGCTGATGCCTGCGCCTGTGACGACGACGACCTTGGAGCTCTTTGCGACGAGCGCGCCAATCTGAGCGAGTTGGCGCTTGAGGGGTGCGTCCTTGGGGTCCTTGGATGCTGCGAGCGAGAGCGGCAGGTGCTGCATGGCCGGCGTCGTGAGGAAGGGGGGAGGAGGCGTAGGGCAGCGGGGCAGCGAGAGCAAGGGGCGTGTTTGAAGGGTCTCTGAGCGCATGCGTTTACACAGGCTCACATCATGATGCTTCTTGTGTAATCAATCACAACTCGATCATGATTGAGCAAATCAACCTGTATAAATGCATCGCTTGCTCTGACCCGCCTCATGCTGGCGACCCCACGCAGACGACACACACCCTCTCCTCCGCCATGTCCGACTCGGAACTCCAGTGGGTCGAAGCACCCCCAGTCCGCCCCAGCCAGCCCTCGACGACCGACTCGGCCCGCCGACGGTCGCACTCGCCCTCCACTTCAAGCCGCAAGAACTGTAGCCGCAGGGACGACGGACGACGCAGCAGGACGCACGACGATCACGACGACCGAGAGGACCGTCGGCGACGAGATCGCTCGAGGTCGCGCGACAGGGACCGGGAAGGAGGTCGTTCGGGCCGGGACGCGGAGTGGGAGCGGGACAGAGATAGGGACGGGGACAGGGACAGGGACAGGAGTCGGTCGAGAGATCGCCGACGTCACAGGTCGCCTTCCAGAGACAGGGACAGCAGGAGAGACAGGGACGGAGGCAGGGCGTCAAAGTCGCACAGGTCGAGCAGGAGGAGGTCTCGTTCTCGATCCCGCTCAGAGTGAGTCGTCTTCATCATCACGCTTGCGAGGCCCCACGGCTCCCAGTAGCAGTCATGGCCTGTCTCGTCTCCCTGCCACTCGTCGCAGCTGCGCTGACCATCTGAACCTTTTCAAACCTCGCAGCTCCGACTCGGACGGCTCGGACATGTCGGAGACTCGATCGGAAAGGAGGGCGCGAAAGAAAGAGAAGAAGGAGCGGAAGCGAGAGAAGAAGGTTTGTACCTCCTCTTATTCCGCTACTGTTGCCTGCTCCAGGGGCTGACACTTCTCACCGTCTGATATCCGTTTCACAGGAGAAGAAGAAGGCCGCCAGCACAATTGGAGAGTGGGGCAAGTACGGTCTGATCGACGACAACGAGTGAGTCCTCCCGATCGTTTCTCAGTGCCGACAGCTCAACTGATTTCCTCCACGGTCTGCTTCCCAGTCGAGAACACAAGGAGAACGTATGTCTCACCCGGCTCTCTGTTGGATGGCGAAATGCAACTGACGTCCAGAACTCTGGTGACGCGATCACGCAGGAGTTCCGCGCGTGGATGGTCGAGGAGCGCAAGATCAATCCTGAGACGATCAAGAAGGACAGAGAACGAAAGGAGTGGGCCGCTTACGTTGAAGACTTCAACACAGGTTCGTCGCGCATCTCACAACAATCCCCCCCTCGCATCGTGGCTGATCCTTATGCCCGTCCCTCCAACCACTTTCACCGCTTCGCAGCGACCTTGCCACACCTCAAGTACGTCAACATGGCCGCCCACATGGCCAAGATGGACGCCATCCGATCCGGAGGAACGTACGACGAGTTCGGCTCGTCCTCCTACGACCCGAACGCCGACATGGCCGCCCATTCGAACGCGCTCCGCCGGCCGGTCGTCGAGACGGAGACGTACCTCAGTCAGGCCCAGCTCGCTGAGCTCAGGAGGGTTCAGAATGAGAGGATCGAGATGGGCAAGAGGAAGACGCTTGGGTTGGAGGTCAAGAGGGATCTGGGAGTTCGGATGGATGGGTCTAGTGAGTCTGCACGCCCTGCGTCCTCAATCGTTGCAAAGCGCTGACGACCCTTCCCTTGTGCTTTTCAGAATTCGACAAACGCTAAGTGTCCAAGCGAGACTTCGGTTACCCTGTCTACTCAAAGGTTCGGATGGCACTCTCCAGACCTCTTCGGCCATGTCACCTGGCAACGAGGACGGGGACAGGTGGTTGCTCCCAACGTTTGACTTTGTATCCATGCCCACCCGCTTATATGCAACACTATCGCGCTTTCTCGTCTCCTTATGCAAAGGGTCTGGTGCGTGTCTTTACGCTGCTCGAGCCAGGCGATCTGTGCTGTCTGTCCGCCATGCGTCGTCTCAGCCTGATCGGCTTCGTCCGACCACGCGAGAAGGAAGGGCTGAACAGCACCTCGTCTTGCTCCCCACCACCCACGCCCAACTCAGAAGCCTCTCTCGAGCCCAGTTCTCTTTCAAAGAGGTCCGCCATGCCGTCCTCCGACTCTACCCCTCTCCTGCCAGCAAGCTCGCCCGCCGCCCGCCGTCACTCGTCCCGGATCAAGCTCTTCATCCTCCTCGCCGCGTTCGCGACGCTCGCCATCGTTGGAGTCAGCATCACCCTCACGAGCAAGCTGGGCTCCGACGAGGGACCTGAGGATCCGCTCGAGAGGGCTAACTGGCTCTTGGGAAGGTCAGTCGATTTTACCTGGCCCTCTAGGGGCACAGAAAGGAAAGGAAGGAAGGAGCGCATCGAGTTCTCCCCGAGATGGAGCTTGTTGATCAAGCTCGTTGCCTTCCTCCCTCCTCTCCCCCCCCCCCCTTCCTCGACCTTTGCACCTGGCGAGAAAGGATCTCTGTCTGTCTGCTTAACAACAGAGGACACGGCTTACTGACGTCAGCTTTCGCCTCTTTTGCTGCCCTCGTTCCTCCGCCCTCGTCCGCCTGTCAACATCCCTTCTCCTTCAAACAGGACTAAGACGCCCATTATCGATGGTCATATCGACCTTCCCGAGGTGGGACCTCTTGCTACATTCTTCCTCGTCATATTCTCACGCTGATGAGGCCCGTCGTTTCCTGCTCCGAACAGTTCGTCCGCATGACGTACAAGAACAACATCTCGGCCTTTGACCTGAACGACAACCTTCCCGGTCACGTCGACATCCCTCGCCTTCGAGAGGGTAAGGTTGGAGGGTTCTTCTGGAGTTGCTTCACGGCTTGTCCCGAGGACCCTAAGGGAGGAGCCGGCTCGGACGACTTCTTGACGGCTCACAACGCTGTTCGAGGTTCGTCCATCACCCCCCCTCCGCTCATGTCGAAGGAAACATCACTGACTCTGATATTTTGGCTGGGCTGCCTCAGACACCCTCGAGCAGATTGACGTTGCCAAGCTCCTTATTGAGCAGTACTCGGACACGTTTGCGCTCGCGACGACTGCTCAGGACGTTCGGAACGCCATCTCGAAGGGCAAGATCGCTTCCCTTCTCGGTATCGAGGGGTACTTCTCTTTGTCTGCAGACCGTTCGATCAGGTCGCCTCGAGACTGATCGTCGCCCACTGCCCGGTTTGTTGAACAGAGCGCACCAGCTCGGAAACTCGCTTGCTTCGATCCGGCAGTTCGCTGAACTCGGAGTCCGATGTGCGTCTTCCCTAGCTCTCTCGAACAAACCCCCCCTCCTTCCAAAGCAAGCTGAAGCCGTCTACTTTTGCCCTTTACAGACGTCACCCTCACCCACTCCTGCCCCAACGCCTTTGCCGACAGCGGAGGCATCTTCAACAAGCCTCCCGTCATCCACGGCGGACTCTCGCCTCTGGGTCGAGACCTCGTCTACGAGCTGAACCGACTTGGAGTCATGGTCGTGAGTAGCTCCTCTCTTTACAACATTTTGGTTGTCTTTGCAGAGTCAATTCTGACTGGAGCCTTCCAACTTTGCAGGATCTCTCGCACGTCTCTGACCAAACGGCCCTCCAGGCACTCGAGCTCACCCGGGCACCCGTCATCTGGAGTCACTCGTCCGCTCGTCACTACCGCGACATTCAGCGAAACGTTCCCGACCACGTTCTTGAGAAGATTGGCACGTCCGAGGGTAAGGTTGACGGTGTAATTCACATCAACTTCTACCCTGCCTTCAGTGCGTCCTTTGCCTTCTCCTATTCAGCGCGCGATCTCCTGTTGACCTTCGTCCGTTTGTGCTTCTACAGTCCAAGAGCCGGACAAGAAGTCGACGGTCAAGACTGTCGCTGACCACGTCGAGTGGATCGCCAAGATTGCCGGCCACAAGCACGTCGGTCTCGGAAGTGACTTTGACGTACGTCTGCTCTTCCTTCTCTCTCACAGCAAAGGCCAATTTTGCCGTTCTGACTTTGAATTGCTTGTCGAATCATCTCGCTTTGCAGGGTATCGAGTCGGTTCCTGAAGGTCTCGAGGACGTCAGCAAGTACCCTGCTCTTTTCGCCGAGCTCATCCGACGAGGATGGACGGACGAGCAGCTCGAGGCCCTCGCCGGAGGCAACACCCTCAGGATCCTTGAGGGAGTCGAGAAGGTGAGGGAGGAGATGAAGGCGGAGAAGGCAAGCATGGGTCGGTATTTGAGGAGGAAGGACCTCTGAAGGCATAGGACAAGGAAGGGATAAACAGAGCTTGGTGCGGATGAGATGAACGTCAGAGTTACTTGCATAACATCGTCGGGTGTGAATTTGCTGATGCCCTCAGTGCGCAAGCAGGAGGCTGACGAAGGCCACCCTTCTTGGAGGCGGAAGGGGTGCTGATCCGACTGCCCTTGTGTTTACCTCCCCCTCCAGGCCTCGCTCATCAGTCAGGCTCCCCTAAAAGTTCGTTATCGCTGTTTTGTGGGTCAGATCTCGAGATCTGGAGAACTGACAAGCCGTATTTGTCATCGGAATCGTCTTCACATAGCTCAAAGGAAAGATGGCAAGGTTGCTGAGCAGGAAAGCCGCCCTGTCCATCCGTGTCGACGCCCTCGCCAACATGGACACCACGTCGGACGATTCGGCACCCACGATCGGTGTTGAGAACCGGGCCAAGCTCGAGTCGCGACTCTGGGCAACGGATGGTGAGGCTCAAGGGTCGAGAGATGGCACCCTGTCGGGCGCGCCCTTGAGTGGCACTTGTGTCGCAAAGGAGGGCGACTGAGGGATCGGGTGCGGTAGGACATTCAATCTTGTTCCTCCGAATCCGACTTAGACTCGTTACAATCACCACGGTCGAACGCCATCATCGACTGCATCAGGTCGTTTCCCTTCCATTTCTCCTGCTCCCGCAGCCGGGTCAGCTCGTAGTCGAATCCCCACCGTCTCTGGTCCTCGAGGTCCTGCTCGCTGTAGCTAAAGCCGCCCTTTCGAGTGTTCCGCCGCCGAATGTAGCCGTGTTCTTGCGAGGTGGAGAGGCACCAGTGGATCGCTGAACAGCGACAGGAAGACCATCTGGGCCCTCTACTCAGTCTCGGCCTTCTGGAGACGTTCCATGATCGGCGCGACGTCCTTTTCCCGCTCCTTTGCGATGACTTATCTCGCGAGTACTTCTTCGGAGATGAGTTGCGAGACGAACGCGCGCCAGGGGACGGTGATCGTGAGAGGTCGTCAGTCGAGATGGTGACGTCTGCGACCTGTCAGAGACGAGCAAGCTTGTCAGATCGTAGATGCTGAGGGGCAGGGGACCGATGGAGCGTACAGCCAGATCGTGAACGATGTCGTTGAGGGCAAACATCAATTCGTGTCGCTCTGCTGCCTGGGCGACTAGAAGTCGGATAGTGAACAGCTGGTTGTCGTGAGGTCCTGAGTTGTAGCGGAATGTAGCGAGAGTGCCCGAGAACTCGTCTAGGACGAACTTGATCCTTGTCGCACCTCTTACTTGCCACCGTAAGGTCAGGAGCGTGCAAGTGATCAGTTTACTTCGTTTCTTGGATATGGAGCTGGCACTGACGTCCCCAGAGTCCTCGAACATGAAGATTCTGGCCTACTTGATCCAGGTACTCCTTGCCTCCCGATCGATGATGTTCTTCCACTCGCGACAGACTGGGTATGAAGACAGAGAACTTGATCTCGTCAGTCCCAACATCTGGTGCGCAGTGAGCAGAAATTCGGACACGACGCACCCTGACGACCCTTTGACCAAAGGAAGATTTGGCTGTCTCCAAGCTCGGACCGGAACCGATACCGACCTGGTGGAGGATGACTTGCTGGATCTCGACGGGCGGGACGAGACGCGCAGGGAGCGGCCGCAGGGGGGGCCAGTTGATCCTCGTGAACAGTCGGACGACCCTCGTCGAACCTGAGCAAAGCACAATCATTCGTCAGAAGCCAGGAGCTTGGAAAGAGACCTTGTAGAGAGATGTACGCTTCATCCTCGCTGCCGTCGTAGCTCCAGTCGTCCTGGTACATGGTCGCCTTCTCCTGGGAGGCCTGCGAGTCCTGCTCGCTCGTAGCGGACTCGTGCTCGTCCGACTCCCAGTCCTGCTCCCCGTCCGAGTCGACCTCCGCAGGTTCGGTCAGCACTTTGGCCTGTCTCTTCTGTTCATGCGCGTGCTTGATCTGAGGGCAGAAAGTGGGGGTCCGAGGGCTGATGAGCGCTGCGGGGTTCGCGTCGTTAGTCGAGTCCGCTCTGCCTTCCTTCCTTCTCCCGAACCTTTTCCCGGATTAAGACAACCATGGACGCAGACCTCGACTCAGCAACTCAGGGTACCTTCTTCCTCGCCCGCAGGAAGCGCAAGCAGCCCGAGGACGCAAGCCCGCCGCCCTGGCTTGACGACTGGAGGAGGTCCGCCTACAGGGCCAGCTGGGCAAAGCACCAAGCCAGGATCGATGTCAGTCCTATTCCTCGAAGCCTTCTCACAAAGGAGTCGCCCTGACACGCATGTCTGCTACAGGACACGCTCAGGAGGCAGACGCGGAGGTCGTCGGAGGCGGTCGTTCACTGGGTCTCCGAGAGCTATCCTGTCGACGAGCCAAAGAAGCCCTACGCGTCGATCCCAACTGCGCTCATCTCCTGTTCGTCTCGCCCTCTCGTCCTACCGCTTCTGCTTGAAGAGCTTACTGACGTTCTGGGAGCTTCTTCTGCGCTACAGCTACGAGCATCCAGACCCTGCACTCCCTGATCGCCAACGTTGAGCTCCTGCTGTCGGACAAGAGGAGGTCCAAGGGCAAGGGCAGGGCGAGCCAGGAAGCGACGCTCGAAAGTGAGGACGTCGACATGGACCAGGCAACAGTGCCTTCTGGAGGTCGGAGGACGGTCATTGAGTGTAAGACTGGGATGTCGCTCGAGACCTTGGTGGAGAGCATCGTCCTGGGTCTGCTGGGAGACGATCCGTCGACAGGCAGCGTACGTCTCCTCTCCTCTCGTCCTTGGGGTTGGTGTCGAGACTCATTCTTGCTCTCTGATCTTTCAGACACCGACCTTGCCTTCGTTGCTTCGGTTTCAAGACGGTCGCGTCAAGCTGTCGATCACTCTCCATCAGATCCACCTCCTGCCCCTCCGAACATTGACCTCCTTCCTCAGCGTCCTCACTCGATACTCCCCACGCCTCAACCTTGTCCTCATCCTCACCACAGCGAGTGCTTCGGGCGTCTTGCGGGAGGTCGTACCGTCGTCAGTTATGGAAGCGCTAGACATGAGAGTGTTCGAGGGTGTCGAGGGAGGTGATCTCTGGGAGGAGGTCATTCGAGACGTGAGTCCCCTTTTCCTTCGTGCGAGCTTTTACACAGGGGCGAGCCTCTGACATCTTGACGGACACACAGCTGTACTTCTCATCTTGGGAGCCGGACGTTCTCATCGACGGACCTACGTTTGACGAGCTGCGCGAGGAGTACGACCGCAACTCGCATTCCGTCGAGTGCTTGATCTCTTCTCTCCAGGTGCGTCCAAACCATACCTAATTTTCAATGTTCGATTAACTGACGAAGTCTGTCCTCGACTACAGTACATCCACTTCAAAACCTTTTTCGGACCCCTGGGCCAATTTGTTCGCCCGTTGCCGGAGGACATCGCAGAAGCCATCAACCTCTTCCCTTCAGACAAAGAGCAACTCATCCTCAAGCGTCTCCTTTCCCTTCATTCCATCCTCCAGTTCACATTCTCCGCTCGAAATGCTGCCCTCCGACCACCGACGGACCTCCTGTTCCAGAACATCCCGGACTTCACCGCCCAGACGTCCATTCCGTCCGCCGACTTTCCTCGTCACCTCGTCAAGGACTCGCTGGTCGCCGTTCACAAGCACGCCTCCGATCGTAGAATGGCCTTTGCCATCTTCGCGAGCGCGAGGAACTACCTGGCGGGCAGGAAGGTTGACGGTGGGTCGACGGGCGGAGGGATCCTCAGAGTGCGAGGAGGAGAAGCGATCAGGTTGATGAGGAACGTCGTCGATGGAGATGCGGCAGGGACGGAGAAGGGCTTCCTCTGGACGTGCAAACTCATCTCGTACGTTTCGACGTCGCTCTTCGACGACACTCTTCGACGACATCTATACGCTCACTGACCAAAACGCGTTTGTTCTCCCCTTCTCCAGCAAACTGCCAGTCTCCGAGATCGCCAAGCTCGCCGAAGGCGTCCGGGTCGGCGTGCAGTCGTTCACGCCCTCTCAGCGCGCAATACCTCTTGGCGAGCTCAGCCGGGTCAAGGACAGCCCTTCGCAGACGGCAGAGGTTCTCGAAACCATGCTGAGACGATGGATCTCGCCGCACGAGGACGTCCCGTTCCACGAAATCTACTACTTCCAGGGTCTGAAGGATCTGATCAAGGTGGGCGTCGCTCACTTTTCGTCCCTTCCTACTCCAGGACTGATGCTCCTTGCCCTTCCCTCCAGGTTTTCCGCCCCGCTCCTCTCGAAGCGATTCAGACGGGCCTACTCTCTCCTCAGACGTACCTCGGCAAGTCTTCGTGCGATCCAGCAGACCCGACTACCCTACCCGACACGACCCTCCTCTTCCTGCGCTACCTCGAGTCGGGCAAGATGATCAACCTCTACGACTGGTTCGACGCGTTCAGCTCGACCCTGCGTGTCCCCTCTCCCTCGGCGAAGGACAGCGACGACGAGGTCGAGAAGCGCAAGGAGGTCCAGGCGAGGTTCATGCGAGGGTTCCACGAGCTCGACTTCCTCGGTTTCCTCAAGGGCACGAAGCGCAAGCAGGACCATGTCCTCAAAACGTTCTTTATGCTGGGAGAAGAGGAGACGGAAGGGTTCCTGGACGGTTTGAGGGCGGGCCGAAGGGACCTAGAGAAGTGATGGGCGTGAAGGAGGATGACGAGAGGATTTGCCTGCAGGTTCAATGTGCTTGCTCAATCTCGTCCTTGCACGGACAGCTCGTCGGACGCCGCGTTGCTATTCAGCCCCGCTCGAACCTCCTGCGCTCTCTTCTTCGCCCTCTCCCAGCTCGACGCCTGCTCTAGCGCACTGCTAACCGTCTTCGCTCCCTCGTCTTAGCTTACCTCCTCTGCACCAGACCGTGGCCTTGGGTCACGGGCGAGGACGGACTTCGTTTTGCTGCGGCCTCCTTCGAAGACCTGGAGGGTCCGTCCACCTTCTTCCATCTCCGACTCGACGATCGCCCCTGTCGCGGCGGCACTCCGGCAGCCGGCTCCTTGCCTCTGCCTACCCGCTGAACCTTGACCGACTCTTCTCTCTTCGAGCGCATGTTAACGTTTTGACATCCAACCCTGCGCAAAGCAGGACAGCAACGGCCAACACCTGGCCCTCCTCCTCTCCTTTTCGCGCTTTCGCTTGGCAGGTCCAGCTTCGTCAGCCTGATGCTTCCTCGAACAACTACCGCGAGGACGACCAGTCGCGTCAACACGGGCGGTCTCGGAGGGGAGGAGGAGGGTGTGGCGAGGGCCAGTCGAGAGGTACGTCTTCCCACTTTCTCACTCTCCTTCGACAGAGGGAGACATTCTCCGACCTCTCTCGCATGTGACAACCCTTCTCGCCGCTTCCCGAGCTTTGACTGATTGACGAGACGATTCTGATATATTCCGCTGGCAGAGTGGGTTGGGCGCGACGACCGCAGGATCCTCTCGGACGACCAACCTCGAGGCTCAGCATGATCTTACGGGTCTCTTTGTCGCGAAGTTAGTCCTTCCACCCTTATTGTCTATCTTGTACGTGCTGACGAGCGACCTACCTCGTCTGTCTCTAGCCTCCCTCAAGCGACGCCCGACAACATCCTCCGCCAGGCGCTCACTTTCCACTTCTCTAAGTTCGGCAGCGTCCTTTCGGTCAAGATCAAGCGCGAGAAGGACGTTAGGACGGTTGCACCGCGCAAGAAGGAGGGAGACGTTTGGGGGTGGGTTTGGTACGAGGTCGGTTTGCATCTCGCGTTCGTCGACGAGGCAGAGACTGACAATAGAGCGAGCCTTTGTACTCCCGCAGTTTCCAGAGGAGGCCACGAATGCACTCGAGCAGGCTCAAGGTATCCGAGTCCTCGGACGAACCCTGAGGGTCGAGCGCGCGAAAGCCCATCGCATGCTCTTGGTTGAACCTCGAGAGGGCGTCTCTTTCGAGCGATCCCCGACCTCGGGCTCGTGGCTCATCCGGACTGGCGAGCAGCAGATGGTAGACTCCCCTTACTCTTTCGCTCTCTTCCTTCAGGAAGCTGCTGCTCAACCGTGCTTGGTGGTCGTTTCTGTTCCTCTAGGACCTTCAGGAGACGGTTGGAGAGCTTGGAGACGTGCAGATGGAGGGGCGACGGAGGGGTGGAGGCGTCTTGATCAAGATCTCGGTGAGTCCACCGCACTCCCCTCTTAACATTTTACCGAGCTAAACGCTTCTCCGTCTCAGAAAGTCGACGGTCACTCGGCGCTGCAGGTGTGTCCTTTCTTTGACTCTTTCAAGACGTCCTCCCAATTGAACCTTCGACATCCGCTCCGTGTCCAGCGTCTCGAGGGCCATCCTCTCTTTCGTGTCTCACTGTCTGCCCAATCTTACTCGTGCGCAGAATCTACGGATGGTGCTGACAATCGGTTCTACTTCCTCTTCAGGCACAGCGAGACGCACGCCCGAGTCCACAGCGAGGGGCCCCCTTCGACTCGACATGGACACCTCCCTACCCCATCGATCTCCCTGCATCGTCGGACGGTCTCGTCAGACACATTCTCGACCACACATGCACCATCTCGCGAAGATAGCGAGGGCCACTTTACGACAAGACCTTCGCTCCTCCATCGACGGAGCAAGAGCAACACTTCCCAATCCTCTCGACAGCCGTCCTCGACTGAAATGGTCTTCCAGGTCCCTCCGCATGACCCCCCTCCACACGCACCGACTGATTCTCGAGTGTCCTCCGAGTCACACCGCCCCCCTCCTCCGCCCCTGCGGCTGGTCATCCCCGAGCAGCAAGTCGCTGGACCGTACCCAGGCTTACGACAGGAACTGCCCTACTACCCCGCCACTCTCGAGCATGGCTACGATCTAGCAGGACAGAACATCGTCATCGACACCTCGGCCATCTTCGTCGTGAGTCGCTGTAAGTTTGGGTTTACCCTCGTTGTGTGTTGACATCTGCTTCTTTCTCGCCAGGGCGGCTTGGACAAGCAACTCGTCAATCCTCAGATTTTGGCTGAGAAGTTCCGGCCTTACGGTCACATCATCGACCTGCACCTCGTCCGTTACGCTCGTACATCCCTGCGCACCTGCATCTCTCCGCCTGAGCTTTCGACTGAATCTCTATCGTGCACTCCTCTTTTGTTCTCGCCATCAGCCAACACATCGTCCGGTGCGCATCCAAGTCTGTGCACATCCGAACACTCTTGCTTACTTCTTGCCCGTTTCTCCAGGCTTCGCTTTCGTGACGTACGACAACGCCGAGAGTGCGGCTCGAGCTGTTTCAGGTGAGCACGGCACGTTCTTCTTTGGGCAGACTATCAGAGTCCAGCTGCGCGAGATCAGGCCGAGGAACACGAGGGTGAGTTTGACACGACACCTCAAGGAAGCCGCTGCGTCGTGGCTAACCTTCAGCTTCCCTAGCATCAGCACCTTCAGCAGGCGTCGTCGATTTACGGACTGCCCGATTTCGCACAAGGTCAACGGCGAGGTCCTCATCAGATGTCCATCAACGCGACTGCACCCAACCTGGACCCTCCATCCTCCTTCGTGCAAGAGCTGCCTCTCGGCCCTCGAGCCGAGGCCTGGATCGACAAGAGTGACGTCGCCCGACCATCAGCCCCTCCGTCCGGCTGGTATCCCACTCCAGAGACCAGCGACGTGCGTCCATCTCTTCCACTCTCTGATTCGATCTGGTTCTCGTCTCTGACTCTCAGTTGTTAAATCGCTCGCAGGTCACGACGACAAGCCAGCAGTCCTCATCGTCCGTTCGACTTGCTTCGGTGGAAGCTGCCCGTGGTTGGATCCAGGAGCCTCCCACCAACGTCAGCAATCCTGTTCCTGCGCTGTCTGATTTCTCGCTAGGGGGAGTTTCACCGACCAGACCCACAGGTCCGCAAATTGGTCCCCAGTCGACCTCGTCTTTTCATGCTCGCTGGGTCCCCTTCCCCACGACTCCAGCCGGAATGTCTTTCTACCCTCCAGGTGCCATCGTCTTCCCCTACCCCCCACCGTCACCTCAAACTTTCGCCGGCCAGTCATCGATCGCCCTCCCACCTCAGAGTCCCTATTTCCCATCCTCGCCTCCCTACTTCGTCAATCAGCAGACCCCCTTCCCTCCCGTTTGGCCGTACAGTCCCCCTCCGTCCTGGTCTGGTCAGACGGCACCCTACCTTTCTCTACCTCCTCGACCCCCTGTGCCGCTTGCTCTGCCTCATCCACAGGCACCTTCCCCCAGCGCCGTGGCATCACCTACCGGCGGGTTCTTTCCTCCCGACCCAACGTCCGGTCCAAGCGCTTCGTACTGCCCGCCGCCTCTTCTCCCAGCACCATCGTTCACTCCGACGCGCCGCCAGCCTTCGACGTACCCAACCACGACCCCTCGTCCACCGTACCACCGCAAACCCTCGTCGCGTTAGAGCCCCAGATCCTGCCTGTCCTTGCTCTCTGTTAGTTGCGTATAGCGCATGCGATGACACTTCCACTCTAGACTCGATCTCGAACGGTTGTCGCTCGTGTCTTGCGAGGAGCGGATAGCGAGTTGATCGTTGGATAGCGCGGACATGGTCATCCAGGCGTTTTGAGGGATTGACCACAGGAGATAGTGAGGGCTGTGATCGGAATGTCGTGAGGGGGGGAGGGGGAGGTATGCAGGGGGTGCGACGAAACGAAAAAGAAAAAGATGAAGAGGCAGAGAAAAACGAAAGCGAGAGAAACGGCTAATAGTGCAGCAGGACAGGTAGAGAGAAAGGAAGGCAGTCAACGAGCTTTACTCCTCGCTCTTCTTGGACTTCTTCTTCTTCTTCTTCTCGCCCTCCTCGGCGGCAGGCTCCTCTCCAGCGGCCTCGCTTGCCCGACGCTTCTTCGACTTCTTCTTCTCCGAGGCGTCCTCCCCGCCAGCAGCTTTGGCCGCCTCCTTGGCCTCCTTCTTGAGTCGCTTTCGCTCTTCCTTGCTGAGCTTCTCCTCGCCTCCATCCATGGCAACGTCCTTGGTCTCTGCGGGCTGGGTGGGGAGGAGCGATCCAGCAGCGTCGGCCGACTCGTTGTAGGTGGCTCCGTTGCCGTTGGACTCGTACCGGTTCGTCTTGCTGCCCTCGCCGGCGGATGAGCGAACCGAAACAATGCCCAGGCGGTGCTCGAGCGCTCGGAGACGAGACTCGAGCTTGGCCCGGTTCTCAACACCGAGGGTGGGTGCCGACTCGTCGGACTTGGAGTCGCTGTCCGCGAGGGCGTCGACACGGATGGACAGGGCAGCCTTAGTCGCAACCATCCTTGCCATCTTTCCTTTGAGCTAGATCAACAACCGCGATTCCGACGACAATAACGGCCTGTCAGTACTCCAGATCTCGAGACCTGACCCACAAAACAGCGAAAACGAACCTTTTGGGGAGCCTGACCAATGAGCGAGGCCTGGAGGTGAGGAGGGACGAAGGGGCGGTCGGGTCAGCACTTCCCACCGAACAACGACGTGATAGTCAAGAAAGGCACTCACGTGGTAGATGAGTCCGTACTTAGGCGTGTCGTGCTTGGTCTTGAGCGCTCGGAAGAGGGCCTTCTCAGCTCCTAGGATCTGGATGGTGGAAGCGGGGTGCTTGGCGAGGTTGAGGAGCGATCCAGCGTGCGAGATGAGTCGGGCTCCAACGAGCTCTCCAACGAGGGCGGTGAGGTTGGGCGCAATGGCGGCCATTCGGTTTCGTAGATACTCGAACAGCTGGACTCGGTACTCGGTGATGGAGATGACCTGGTCGCACAGGGAGTGGATGTGGTTGATGTCGGTGTCGGCGATCTCGGTACCCATCGAGAGCTCAGCAGCCTGCTTGAGGGTAGCCTCGAGGTCCTCGGGAAGAATGTGCTCAAACGAGGTGGTAGAGCAGTTGGTTCGGAAGCCTGGATATGAAGGGTGAGGGGAGGGAGTCAGAAAGGACGCCTCTCAAGGGAAATCTGGGAGAGACCTAAACGCACCCATGGCTCGGACGACCTTGGCGTAAGCAAGATTGTCGACGATGATCTTGGCCATCTCGGGGAAGTGCCATCCGTACCACTCCTGCGAGAGAAAGAAAGGAAGGGGGGGAGAGAATCAGAATTGGGCCTGATGAACCAGAGCCGACGAGAAAAGCGCACCTTGACTCGCATGGAGTAGATGTTGATCTCCTTGTCAAGGTCGTCAAGGAGGGCAATAGCCTGGATGATCATGGTGTCAACCTTGTCGGGCGAGAACTTGAGCTTGAATCTGAGACGGCAAAGGGAAAATGGAGTCGAGCGTCAGCTTGACTGATCCCTTCAACACCCTTCCTCCGTCCACCGAAAGCAGTACAAGGAAGAAAACGCACCGAGAGAGGGAGTGCGAGAGACCGAGGCTCATGGTAGCGAGGTCCTTGGGGTCGAGTCCCTTGAGGAGCGACGTGAGCTGCTCTCGAATTCCTCGGTACAGGTCCATCGTCGTAGAGTCGCTCATAACCTTGATGCCGAGCTTCTTCGAGATAGCTCCTCCGAGCTTGGCGTCCCCGACGATGAGAGTCTCCTCGACGGCCTTTCCCTTCTTGGACGAGCCCTGGACCTCGTCGACGAGGAACTTGGAGAGGACCTTAGAGAGCTTGCCGTCCTGGAGCTGGGTGAGGTCCTCGACGGCATCGGCGGTCGACGAGAATCGGTGGATAGCCTTCAGCTTGAGGCTGGAAGCGAGTTAGGACCACAAGGATGATTGTCAGTTCAACGAAGCCATAGCAGCTTCTTTGCTTGGGGGTAGTGCTCCCTCCGAAGCCAGGGAAGTCGGTTGGACGCACAGGTTGTTGGCTCCCTCGGGCGTCTCAAAGTCCTTGTAAAGGTTGTCCTTGCCGATCTTTCCCTCGTCGGTGACGGAGAAGAGGGCGAACCCGATAGGAGATTCACTCAGGACAAGCATCTTGAGGAAGGAGGAGTAAGGGGGAGGGTAAGGGGGGAAGGGGGGTGGGCTGAATTCTCGCGGCGAGTCTCCTACGCAGGGCAGAGACGAAACCCTCGCAAAGCGACGAAATTTTCAAACTCCGGTCTCTCGCCCCTCAGTCGAGAACTCCTTCTCCAGGCACTCAGGAAAAAAAAAATGTATACAATGAATTGGAAGGCCGGTGAACACAAGATGAAAAGAAAGCGACGAGAAAAAGGTTCCTTCCTGAGTGTCGATGTTCTAGCTCGATCCTTTTTCTACAACGGACTCCTGATCTCCCTCCTTCTCCTCTCCCGCCGCCGCCCCCTCGCCCGCCAGACCGTAGTCTCCAGATACGCTCTTGATCCAAGCTCCAATACTGCCCAGGAACCCTTCGTGGCGGAGGAACATGGCCCGCTTGGTGCCCTTCGACCAAAAGCGAATGGCGTACGACAGGGTCGAGATCGTCGCCGGATGACCTGCACGGACACACACGAGCAGCCCACGAATGTGTCAGCATTGGCCAAAGAGAGAACAGGCTAGGGAGGCAAAAGACGGGTCGCGCACCTCGGATGAAGCATCCTCCAAAGTAGATGCGCTCGAGGTCGTACTTCTCGGCGTTCATGTGCCTGTCGAGCAACCAGTCAAAAGAATGGAACGTCAGAAGATGAGCCCACCAAGCACACGAAGAGAGTAAAAAACGCACGCAATCTGTCCAATGTTGTTACTAACGGCGTAAAGCAAACTCTTTGCCAGATCTTCCTGCTTCCAAGCCGCCGCCTTCTTCTTCCTCTTCCCCCCGTCCTCGGCGCTCCTCGGTCCCTTCTGAAATACCTTCCCAAAGCTCGAGGCGATCGTCGTCGAACTGAGTCCAATCTTGTTGTAGTCCGTTCCGTAAATGTCTCCAACGAGCATATCGACCTGGGCGTTGTCGCCTTGCTCGGAAAGGGAGAGCATCTCGTCAAATGACTCTGCGTCCGTCAAAAGACTCAGCAAGCCCCAGAGCGTGCCTCCTCCAAGACTCGTTCCGCTCACGCGCTCAAACGAGCCGTCCTTGTCGACCTTGACGATCGAGACGCCACTGCCGATGTTGACGAGCAAGCAGGGGAACTGAGGCTCGGGCGACGGGTTGGGAGCGAACGTGACCGAGTACTTTGGAGGGTCGGGCGACGGTCGAGGAAGGTCCGTTTGAGGCTTTGGAGGAGGTGGTGACGGGGAAGGATCGGCCGACGGATTGGATGTGCCGTTGACCGTCAGTGCGGGTGCTTGTGGGGGTGGCGAAGGTGGCTCAGAGGTGGACGAGATGCTGGGGAACGAGTCGGCTATCGCAGGCGCGGGCGAGGACGGTGCCGGTGTCGACGTCGGCGACGGATACGACAGGTGCGACAACTCGTACACGAGCTCGTCTCCGTACCAAAACACCTCGTTCGGTATGCTCGTGATAAAGCTCAGCCCCGTGATCAGGCACTCCATCTCTTCCTCCGCTACGACCTCGACCCCGAGCTCCTCGACGAACCGGTCGTGAAACTTGTGCGCTCCGCCTCCGGTCGCGATGATCTTGACCCCGCGCTTCATCTGGTCGACCGAGACCCGGTTGGCCTGGGCCGACTGCTTGATGAGCGAGTTGATGAAGTCGATGCACTGGTGGATCTGGGACGTCTCGAACCGGGTGAAGTTGATCAAGCCCCCAGGGAGGTTGGGCATTGTCGACCGTCGTTTCGAAGCTGAGCGTGACGGGAAGCCGGAAGACCGTGCGAAAGCCGAGGTCGGTGACGGAGGATGGTCCAGAGGGTTTGGACTGGCGGAGGAGAGGACTCGAGGAGTGAGGGCCCCGTTCGGGTTGGGCCTCAACGGCGGTGCATCGTCGGCAGAGGCAGAGTCGGCAGGTGAGATGAACGGCGAGTCCTCCTTTGCTGCAGATGCGATGCCGGTCGTGATCTGATCCTTGTCCAAGCCATTTGGAGGGAGCGGCGACCGAGTAAAGTAGACGAGCTTGGCTAGCGAGCCTCCAATCTGAGCAGTGAATGAGTCGGCCATTAGTTCTCGACCGTGACGCAGACAGTGCGAGAAGACTCACGTCCACGGCGATGTGCGAGACTGGCTCGATGTGGTGAGGCAAGTAGATTCCGCGGGAGTCTCTCGTCTGGCGGAGTCGGAGGAGGACGGAGCGCGAAGGAGCGAGGCAGAGGGACGAGCGCAGGTCAGCGTTGGGCTCTCCTCAGTTCCAAAGAGGGCCAAGACTGACTGCAGGCGAGTCTTCTGTGATGATTTGAGCTCCCTGAAGAGCAACGAGAGAAGGAGAAGTGGAGAAGTCAGTTCCGGACTGCTGACTCAAGGCCCTGGGGCAAGGGCAAGCGGGGCGGAGCGGAGACGCACTCTGGTGTCGACTGCAATGGACCTCGGAGTA
The DNA here is from genome assembly GCA_014825545.1 of Cystofilobasidium capitatum. Taxonomy (NCBI): domain Eukaryota; kingdom Fungi; phylum Basidiomycota; class Tremellomycetes; order Cystofilobasidiales; family Cystofilobasidiaceae; genus Cystofilobasidium; species Cystofilobasidium capitatum. The sequence goes on from MVAJ01000012.1 coordinate 207,181, forward strand.
GGGATTACGACCTCGCCCGGGGGCGACATGGGTGCGGGCGTGCGTCGGTAAAGAGTGCGAGCAGAGATGGGCGACCGAAGGCTGAATGAAGTGAGCTGCAGGCGGAGGACAGACGAGAACATCTCGTCGGGTCGTCCCGAAGTTGGGGAGCGAACGCGTGGGAACCTCTCGCACGCACAGAAGTTGGACAGGAATCTGGATGATGGAGAACCTATCCTCAACGACAACTTTGCACTATCTCGCTCTTCTGCGCCAGACAGGACAATCTGGGACGATTCTTCGGCTATCTCCACACTCGCTTTGGTTCGAAACCTCCTCCATCTCTGCCCCGCTCGTACGATGGTCGGATCGCCCGCCAAACGACGCAGACTCGACACGCGTCCAGCCGAGCCAGAGGACGACGACGACGCCGTCCTGTCGCTCGACGTCGCCTCGTTCGAGAGACCAGAGGATGAGGACGCCGACTCGGACGCAGAGGTCAACAGCCAGGACGGAGACGGAGCCGAGGAGCAGGGCGATTCGGAGGACGATTGGTCGGCGGACGAGTCTGAGGCCTCGCGAGGGAGGTCGCTCGGATCGACGACACCCACGCGCCAAAGCAGCAGATCGACCTCGCGCGCTGGCACGCCCAGTAGGAAGACGCCGACCAAGCGCAAGAGCACGCCGTCCAAGAAGGCGCGAGCTTCGACGGGTCCGTTCGTCCGTCTGACCGCTTCGGACGCCTACTTCACCGCCATGTCGCGTCCGGCCAAAACCTCCTCTAACGTCTTTTCAAACCTCCTCCCTCCGCTTACGCACGTCCAGTACACGTCGCTCCTCCGGACTTCCAAAGGTGCGCAGCAGCATGAGTTTGCCATCGAGGACCTGGAGCACGCGCACGAGGTTCGTTGGCCGGGCTGGCTGCGCGAGTTGGGAGAAGGCTTCAACGTCCTCTGCTACGGACTCGGCAGCAAGCGCGACGTCCTCAACAAGTTTGCGCAGGACGTGCTCGTGGACCACGGCAATGTCGTCGTCGTCAATGGTGTCTTCCCTCGACTCGGCATCCGCGATGTGCTGGCCGCCATCGAGAGCGCGATCCCTGGCGTTCACTCTGTTCCTCCCCCTCCTGCATCCGCCCAGTCTACACCTATCGACGCTCTCGCCTTCAAGATCTACACCCACTTCCTCCCTCTCGACCTCAAACCCGCTCCGGCTTTCCCTCTGGCCGAGGACGACCTGTACATCCTGATCCACGGTATCGACTCTGCCGGCCTGCGCACCGCTCAAGCGCGCTCCATCCTCTCCCTCCTCGCCTCGTCGCCCCGCATCCACCTCGTTGCTTCGATAGACCACATCCAAGCACCCATCATGTTCTCCAACTCTGAAACGCACGGACGACCTCACGCATACCCTTCCGGGTGGACGGGCACGATCCCTTCTTCGAGAGGGTTCAACTGGCTCTACCACGACCTGACGACTCTCCGACCGTACGACGCCGAGGTCGCCTACCGCATTTCGACCGCGTCTCGCCTGCCTACGACGGGAGGCGGAGCGGGGTTGGCGACCGAGGAAGGCGCGCGTCACATCCTGACCTCCGTCACGGATCTCGCTCGACGGCTGTTCAAAGCCCTCGCGAGAACGCAGATGGACAGCATGACCACCTCCTCCTCCGGCTCTTCCTCATCGACGGCCCACCAGTCTTCAGGTCAAGGCTCAACAACCCCAACCTGGTCAATCGAAACGGCCCTGTTCTTCACACTCTGCAAAGAAAAGTGGATCTCGCGCGAAGAGACGCGCTTCAAAGCCCTCCTGCTCGAATTTAAGGACCACAAGCTCGTTGTCGAATCGACCTCTCCGCCGGCCGGGTTGGAAGCGGACCAGGACGAGGGGAGGAAGGGACGGGCCAACGCGAGGTGGTTGTGGATCCCCTTGGGCAGGGAGGCGTTGTCGAGGTTGGTCGAAGAGTTGGTTGACGTCCCCGAATGAAAGAACAGGCCCCTGAGGTCCCATCACACATTGCTTTTGCACCTTGTACGTTTCCCTTCTCTTGCGTCCGTGGTAGAAAATCAAGTCTTGACTGACATCTCATCAGCCGTCCGCGCCCTCACTACAGTGCCCGTTCCAACCTCGTGCTCTCTCTTCTTCCACACGTACTCCTGCTCTTCACCGCACACTGCACGACTGTAGTCTTTGATGACCCCTTCACGACCCCTCCACCGCCCGAGCTGTCCTTCTAAAGTTGATTACCCTCTGCTGCGCTCTCGCTCTGGCCCATCCAACCGTTGTAATCCCCGCACTCGACGAACTTCGGGTCAGATTGGGAGGTTAGCGCACGCAAGGCACAAAGACTGTACGACTGCTTCTTCGTCAGCAGTGACCCTATTCTCGCTTCTCTCTCTCTGCACACCCCACTCTTCCTCACAGCCGGCCCAACCGCACTCCGTCCCCGTCTACCCACACGCTTGTCCACACCAACCAGAGCACGTTCCAAGAGGGCATCATCGAAGAGGCAGCTGAGGGCGATCCCGTTCGTTTCGAACGAGAAACCTCAACAAAGGGGAGGGGAGAGGGGGGAAGGTCGAAGAGGTGGGTTTTGATTCCGATAGGGGGTGGGCTTATCGGAGTCGTCTGGGGGAGGGGAAAGGGCCGAGGCGAAGGAGACCAGGTGGGTAGGGATTGACGAGAGTGGGCAGCAGGATGGCGAGACGAGGAGACGACGAGAGGAATGAGGAAGGAGACGAGACAAAGTGATGGGTCAGCGAGCCTGTTCACAAGCCTGACGAGCCAGTGCGGCAAGGAGGAAGAGGGGTGGAAAGGGGGGAACGCACCGAGCCTCTCGCTCAGACTCGAGGAGAGCGAGGATGTCGTCCTCTCGAACGGGACCCTTGACGTTTCGGATGATGGATCGCGAAGTGTCGTCAATGAACTCGACTCGGACCTGGGTGACTCCTCCTCGGGATCCGGTTCGACCGAGAACCTTGATGACACGGGCGAGCTTGACGGGCTGCTTGGACGATTGAGTATCCTGTTGTTGTTGAACCCACCCAACCAAAGACGTGTTCCCAACCCCACCCCAAGAGCGCGCGTTGCGTTTGACAGCGAGACAGAGCCCAGATCCACCCATTCCAACCGAAGCAATGACCCCACGACGACAAGACAAAAAGAGAGGACTGTCAGTGGACGTATCTGGATGTTCCAAAGGGAGCTGCTGGGTCGTACCATCTTGAAAGAAGCTCGACTGGAGGACGGTGAGGCGACAGAGGGCGGGTCGACAAAGCGGAGAGGATGGAGGGCGGATGAAATCAAGTACAATATTCATGTACTCTCACTTCCATCTAGCTCAATTTTATTGGGTCAAAAACTCGTATGTCTCGATCGCCTTTGTGATTTGAACCCACATTCTTCAGGGTGGGTTCTGAGACCTTTGCCCTCGCTGTCGTCTCTCTCCCTGCTACCCGTCCCAACCTGCCCAGCGTCCTTCCATGCCTTCTTGAGAGTCCAGCACTGATCCGACACTGCGCGCTGACTTCTCAGAACTCGCAATGCTGACCAGATCCCAGGGCGGAGGGAGTGGTATGTATGATCTAGCTGGATAGGGTTGGGAGACGAGCTCCTGAGGGGGAAAGTTCGCCTAGACCTCGCTGCTGGCCGACCAGGAACTCGCAGAGGAACCTTCCCAAGAGCACTCGAGAAACGAATTGCCCGCTGGGTTGTCGCCGGTCAGGCTGGTCGTCTCCCTCGCGTGCGTCAAAAGCACTTCTCGTGACAGGGCGGACGAATCCATCAAGGGGACGATTCCATCAAGGGACATGACGGACGAACGATCAACCAGCCGGCGTCTTTTCCATCGCTCCTCTGGTCAGAGACACTCCTCGCCGGAACCCTCACACTCGGGACGGATTGGGACTATTCCTCGTGCTCCCTTATCAATCTCTGGACGGTGCTTGTCCTGGAGACCTCGACAGCGGGTATTTACACTACCTCTGCAGAGGTCCAGTACACATTTGTTGTAGCGCCAAGACTGACAAGCTGACCCTTTTTTCCTGTCCTCCCTTCCGTCTTGCGTAGTTTGCTCGATGGTCTCGCGACAGGCTGGGACGGACGCGCTGACGCTCCCTCCCTCCCCCCCCCCCGCGACGTACCCTCCACAATGAAGACTGAAAACTCTCTTCCTTTCGAACACTGCAGCCTTCAGCATCCCTCTGCACCCTTCTCTGCCGCTGTCGGAGGCGTCGGGGTAGAATGGTGAAGAAGAGTTGACGTTCCTGCGTCTGTTCCTATCCCTGCCCTGCTGTTTCCCACCGACTGTTGATGTCTTTCATTTCGCTTTCTCCGACCTCTCCACTCCTCTGTTCTCCTCCCTCGTCGTATACTCATCCACGCGATCTGAATGCTTTACGCAATTAGAAGGCAGGAGGGGACGGAAGGGCTGGGAAGGGCTGGCCCATGCCCCTATTTTCTTGTCGCCCGCTGCAGCCAACTCCGTCCCTGCCCTTCCTCTTTGGCCCTCTACACCCATCCACCCACTCTCCCACCTGGCTCTCTTTCTTGCTTCCCTTTTTTCTACCACCTCTTCCTGCATACCTTACTCTCGTTCGAACTCGCACACGATGCCCACCGTCAAGATCACCTCGACAGCCGGACCGGCCAAGATTGCCTACTCCATCTCGACCCCATCCAAGGTGGAAGCAAAGGAGATCGACAAGAAGCTGCCTTGCCTCGTCCTCCTCGTGCGTTTCCTGTCCATCCCTTCCTCGAGTCCAGGCGAGTTGAGAACGGCAGCACTGATGGATTCCGACTTGGGGTGGGTTGATCTCCAGCATCCCGTTTTCTGCGCCTCGGAGATCTGGCACCGTCCGTCCTTTCTCCCTTCGATACAGCCCTCACTCTACGACAAGCTGACCACGCTGACTCTTGGACGGCGTTGCGTTCTCTCGTCTGGGCTCAACAGCCCAGGTGGCGGATACTCTGATCAGGCAATTCAACGTGATTGCGATGGACGCTCGCATGCACGGCCGGACGACCGGGCTGGTCAAGGAAAGCTTTAACTTCAATGTACGTTGCTCTTTTCTCTCCGATGGTCGAGAGACCAAGTGGGGCTAAATCTGACTCGGAGGACGTTGACGAGGGACGGCTGGGAAACAGGACGCTGCCGAGGACGTCTTTCAGGTCTTGGTGCGTCCTCCTTTCCGGTCGAACCCAACTCCGCGATCCACTGACGTCTCTCTCTCCCCTCCCCCTACCGAGAGCAGAAGGCCCTCAAAGTCCCACCCTGCGTCGTCGCTGGCATCTCGATGGGAGCGACGATCGCCATCCGAATGGCTGCGCTCCACCCTGAGCACGTCAAAGGTCTGTTCCTGATCTCGCTGTTACCCCCCGAGGAGGTACGTCACTCTTTCCTTTTCCGGGGTTCCGGTTCCCGTATAGAGCAGAGAATTGACTCGGAAGATTGTTTTTTCTCCGACTTGACGTGCAGCCTCCCGAGGGTACGTTCTCCTTCCCTCTCTCGCTCTCCCGCCGGACTTGTACGCTGACCTAACGCCCCTTCCCTCAACCTTACCCTCCTGACCAGTCGCATTTGGTCGACGAGAAGTGTGGGAGACGTTTGCCGAAGGGATCAAGACCGACGACGAAGAGTTGATGCAGCTGGGCGCGTCCGGGGCGGCTCAGTTGGCCTTTGGAGACAGCCAGGATCCGTTCATTAACAGGTGCGCTTGCGCGGTTCAGCGTCCCTTTAGGTTCGAGAGAAATCGGCGCTGACAAGGCTTCGTCTTTCTGGTCTGCAGGATCATGCCTCCCACTCTCCGACTGCTGGCCGCCAACTGCAAGAACGACCCTGCTGTTGTGCGTCCTTCCCTTCTCTCACATCCTGATGAACCTCAAAAAGGCGTCCGCACTGACCGATCTGTTTTCTCGCGCCCGACCAGCTCCGCGGACGACACCTCATCACTGTCGAACTCTTCATCAACCGCGGCGGTCTGACCAAGTCCGAGCTCGAGCGGATCGACCCAAAGGCGTGTCCGGTCAAGATGATCTGGGGGTCCAAGGACGTCGCGTATGACCTCAAAGCCATGCTGGGCAAGAAGAAGGATCTGGATGAGGGAGGGCTGGACGTCGAGTTGATCACGATCAAGGGAGGACCGCACTTTTGCAACGTGACGCATGCGAAGGAGTACGTTCTTCCTCCTGGTCCTTTGGCTGAGAGGGATGCATCTTCTGACCCGTCGCTTTCCTTTGGTCGGTCGCCCTTCTAGGATCAACCCCCTACTAGCGTCGTTCGTCCGCTCGCGCTTCCCCAAGTCCTCGAAGGACCGCGTTCCAACCATTAAGAACGAGGGCAAGACTCCATTCGAGGCGTTCCTCGATCCGGAGGTAAAAGCGGAGGAGGAGAGCTCGGAAGAGGAGGGAACGTGGGCTTAAAGGAAGCAGGGCAGTGAAACGATTCTCTTTGTTGTACTTTCCACACTCGCTTTTCCTTTCTCTCTCTCTCGTTTGCGTTTGGGCTCTCTCGCTTCCTCGAGCCTCTCGGCCGATTGATACCACTCTTGTACGCCAGTTGCTTTAGAAAGCCCATAGTCTAGTGCACTACGGCAAACCGGAGAGGAAGCGGAGTTTTACAAAGGGAGAGAGAGGGTCCGGAGGCGAGGCAGGAATTCTCGTCTAGGCGGCGGCGACACCGAACTTGGCAGCGGCAGCGTCGAAGGCAGCCTCCTTGGCCTGGTAGTCTACGACTGCTGGGTGACTAGGTGCGAGGGCGACGAGGTGGCTAAAAATCGAGGGGTGGAGAGGGAACAAGCGAGGGAAGGGGGTCAGCCAGAACTCCTTCTCCTCTCACAAGAAGCATAAACTCACGAAAAGTGGTCTGCTCCCTTCTCGCCCGTGGACGTCGCCGCTGCCAGACTGAGCACACTCGCCTCCGTGTCTCCCCCCTCCGCTCCCAGCGCCTGCTCAACGTCCGCCTGCGCCTCCTCCAAGTGACCCAACAACAAGTGCGCCGCCCCATGCGCAGCGAGAATCGCCGGCGAGCGGGACGAGGAGGGTGCGAGGAGGAGTTCGTCGTAGAAGTAGTAGGCTTGCTGGAGGGGGGGACCTTGCGAGCGAAGGCCGAGCCAGGCTTCGATTTGCTGGACCAGGTGCGAGTCGTCACCCCACTGCTTGGTCGAGTCGTACACCTTTTTGGCCATGTCGACCCGGTTGATAGACAGGTAGATCTGGACGAGCAGGGCAGCGCTGAAAGTAGGAATCGGAGGGAAGTTATCCACAAATTGAGGTCAGGTTCTGGCGACTGCGCCCAGCGAGGAAGGAGATGGGCGAGAGCGACAGCGAGAGACGGTGGGAAACTGGCAAAGGACTCACCACTCGAGCGACTCCTCTTCGCTGCTGAGAACGTCGACGGCCTCAACCCATTCCCCAGCCTTGACAAAGACGGTCCCGACGACGGCCTTTGCGCTGCCGGCGTCCTCAACGTCCTCGAGCTCGATGGCCAGGTCGCGGGCCTTCTCGAGCACATCCTCGTTAACTCCAGACGTGGATGGGTCGAGCTCGGAGAGGAGGACGACCGCTCGGAGGAGGGGGTCTTCGGATGAGCTAGCCGTGCTGAGGAGGGTCGCGTAAGAGGCTGGGGGGGAGGAGAGGGCGAGGTGCGAGCGCAGGGTGTAGGCAAGCAGGAGGACGTCCTCGGGCGAGCTTGGGCTCGACGGGAGCAGCGGCGTGGCCGACGACACACCTGCGTGAACGGAACGGCACAGAGGAGGAAGCTCTTGGGTCAGTTCAGCCAGTTGAGAGAGCGAGGAGGCGAGATGAAGATACGGACAGGCTGTGTAGTTGCCTGTGCGAGAGAGATGGGGAGGGCAGGGAGGGCGGACAAGCGACAGGAACGGGTCAGTTCGAGCGAAGTCACAATCAAGACAGTCTGTCTGCGCTCTGACTGACCCTGGGCAAACAGGTTCTGGATGTGGAACAGCTGGTCCGACTGGAGAGGCATCGTAGATATGAAGGGTGGCGTCGAGAGTCAGGGAACGAACGGTCCCTTGAACTTCGTCGCTGCTACGCGTCCCTGACCCAACACGACGACCCCCTTTACTTTACTTCAACTCAACCGAACCATGTCGCGAATCGGTCAGCATCCCATCATGCATGCTGCTCGCTTCCCAGCACTGACACGTTGTGTTATTTCCGTTGGCTGTCTGCAGAGAAGGGCGGCAACAAGTTCAAGCCCCTCGCCCGCCCCCAGGCTCCCGTCCGACCCAAGCCAGCAGCACTCCGTCCAGCTGCCCCTCCTGCTGCCGCTGCTGGATCCAGTGCCCCTCCAACGTCAGTATCGGCCTCAGGGACTGCAGGGGATGGGTTGGCGGGATCGGCAGCAGGCTCTCAGCTGCCTCCAGCCTTGAGTCAGACCCAGAGCACCACCAACCCGTCTTCCCTGCCTGCCGCCTTGGACACCCCCTCCTCCTCGGCCCCTCCTCCTTCATCCACGCAGTCGCAAGCACCTCCTTCGACACCCGCCCAGCCGTCATCCACGGACGAAGCCGTTCCTCTCCGCACTCCAAAGCCTATCAACCCGTACCTCGACCGCGCAGCGCCTCCTCCGGTCTTCTCCCCGCCCACGCTCAAGGAGGTCAACGCCGCCCAGCCCCGAGGAGGAGGACGCGTCGCACCCACGCTCGCCCTCTCGGGCACAACGGCTGTTCAGGACGTCGACGACGGAGGAGAGCCTGTTGTCCCCAGGAACAGGAGGGCACCGACCTTGGCTCTGTCTAGAGATCCTTCCCCTCCCCCTCCACCCCCAACCCAAGCGGTCGCATCCACCTCGACATCAACTTCAACGGCTCGCAGAGCACCTGTTCCAGCCGTGGCCTCTCAGACGATTGAGTCCCTGCCTCCTCCAGCTTCATCTGAGCCGTCCTCGTCCGCTCGTCCCGCCTCGACAGCGCCCAACAAGTCGCGACCTGTCCCAAGGAAGCGAGGGACGGCTCGAGATCCTGCAGCCGCTACAACCGCGGCCGAGAGAGCGCCTGCGACAACAAGCGAACCCTCGTCCTCGCTCGCACCGACCACGACGGCCGCGCCGGACGCACCACCGTTCGAAAGCGTTCCCGCCGTCGCTGGACCTTCGTCCTCCTCTTTCGTTCCCACCCGCAACCGTCGTCTCCCTCCACCCCGACCCACCGCCTCCGTCCCCAGTCGTCGTCCACCCCGATCAGCCCAATCAGCCGGCGCACCTGGCGACGGCATCTTGCCAGTTGGGGAGAGCGAGAGTGAGCATGAGGTCGGCGAGGGGTCGGACGACGACTTTGAGGCTGCTCTCAACGGCCTGAAGGGCGCTGGTAAGGGCAAGGGCAAGTCGAAGGCCGCCGGTCCCAAGGCCAAAAAGGTTGTCGGCGAGGAGGGCGGGGGAGAGGGGGAGACGGCGTCCCCACCCAAGAAGCGCGGTCGACCAAAGAAGGCGCCGGCGGTCGACGAGGACGGCAACCCCGTTCCTCCTCCGGCCAAGAAACGTCGAACGTCCAAGGCTGCGACCGCCGACGGGGACGAGACCAAGCCGAAGCGCAAGCCCGGTCGTCCTAGGAAGAAGATCACGACCCCTCCTTTAGAAGGAGCCGAAGGCGAGAGCGAGGTGGAAGAGGTCCCGTTTGATCTCTCTACCGCAACCATGTCGGAGCTCTGCGTCGATCCGGGCGTTGGGAGGATCTCGTCAAGGTTTGAGGAGATACAGCGCAAGGCGCACGATCTCAAGGAGGCCAGGAAGGCCGCGAGGCTGAGGATGAAGCAGCGCGTCAAGGTCGACCGGGAGGGCGGACGGGCGTTCGACGAGGAGTCGGACGAGGAGGGCGCGGGGGGAGGGAAGGAAGGCGAGGACGAGGCACCCAGCAAGGGATCTGCAGCTGCCCTGGACGGACTCGACATGTTTCGCAAGAAGTCGTCCCAGCCCGCCGACGAGGGGCAGGTCAACGAGGCCGGTGCGTCCAACTCTGGCCCGGTCGAGCCCAACGAGGACCAGTCGGACGACGACGACTACGGCGCGTCGACGTCGCGCTCGAACCAGCTCGCGCCGCAGATGCGCGTCGTCAACGGCCAGCTCGTGCTCGACCAGGACTCGCTCCAGATTGACCAGCACGCCCAGGCGGAGGAGCAGGCGGGCACGTACGAGGAGATTGAGGAGAGAGATCTCGATCGTTTCGTCAACCAAGACACGTGGAGGAAGAACCCGAGGGGAGAGAGGTGGGGCAAGGACGAGACTGAGCTCTTCTACGACGTGAGTCTCCCACACCTTATTCGTTTCTCATCTGAGCCACATCCTGATTTCATCACTTTTCCCCCCCCTCCCCCACCCCTCCTCTCCCCTTCCTCTCTCGCAGGCTCTGCAACAATTCGGATCCGACTTTGAGATGATCGCGCGACTGTTCCCCGGCCGGACGCGAAAGATGGTCAAAAACAAGTTCACGCGTGAGGAGAAGTACAATGAGACGAGGGTCACGAAGGCGTTGACGGTCAAGATTCCCATCGGTACGTCTTTCCTCAGCTGAAGCTCCCCTTCCGTTCGTGTTCGCTTGCCGGAAAAGAAGGACTGACTCTCGCTGCCTTGCTTCTTCCTCGATCGCTTGATCGCTCCATCAGACATGAAAGCGTACGAGAAGGCGACGCGCAAGGACTTTTCGGGTCCGGCGCCGGTCATTAAGATCCCCACGCCACCGCCTCAGTCGATCCGAGCTACGTCCGAAGGCGCCCAGTCGGCCACGAGCGCAGGGACGAGTCAGGCTGACGGACTTGGGGGGAAGAAGCGCAAGAGGCGTGGAGGGAGGGACGGCGAGGAGATTATGGGTTTAGTGGAGGACAGAGAGCCGACGCCGGAGCCTGTCGAGGAGGTCGAGGAGGACCCTATGGCCGAGTTCATGTAGTCAGCACTGAGAAGGAAGGGTGGAGAGAGGAAGAGAGGGAAGTCAAGGGGTCTCTCATGCCGTCGTTTTTCTTGGCTTCTTAGGCTTTTCCACTTCCCCTGTTCCGTGTCGTCTTGCAACTCTTTTCATGCCACATGCCCACCGGGACGGTCCGCAGACATGCGCGAAGGACTTGATTGGAGATGGGTGGGGTCATTCAGGTAGTACAAGGGGCAAAACGAACAAGAGGCGGAAAAGACGGTGTGCAAGATGGTACTCGTCTTTTCTACTGCGAGTTGACGTTCAAGAGCATGTTGCCCGAGCTGCTAGGCAGGTACGTGACGTTCCTGCCCTGGCTGAGCGTGGTAGCCACCTCCCTGGCCGTCTCAATCTTTCGCAGACTGACAAAGGCCTCGCCTGCCCGGTCGAGCGCCTTTCCGATCGTCGTTGCCGCCTCGGCCTCTCCCTCGGCTCGGATAACGTTGGCCTGTCGCTCGTGCTCAGCCTAGACGGAGCATCGAAAAGGGCAAACCAAAAAGACGGATGTCAGCCGATTGCAGCTCTCTGTGAGAAGGAATCGAAAAGTGGACGGAAAGAAAGAAAGAAGGACGCACCATCTCGACAATGTACTTTGCCCGCTCGGCGTCCTGCTGGGCGATCTGCTTCTGCTCGACGGCCCTGGTGAACTCCTGTCCGAACGTCAGGTTGACGATCGACACGTCCTCCAAGCGAATGTTGAACTCCTTTGCTCGCTTCAGCAGCTCTTGTCGAATTCGAGCCGATACCTGTGGTAGCAACCCCAAAGCGTACGGTTAGACGTGTGTCAGTCTTGATGGGGGAAGTGGACAGGGTATGGAAGGCAAGCGGGGGGCGGGTGAACGAACCAGCTCTCGCTCCTCGATCAACTCGGCAGCGTTGTGCTGGGCAACGATAGCCTTGAGGATCTCGTTGGCGATCGAAGGAAGAACTCGCTCGTCGTAGTCGAGGCCGAGGTTCTGGTAGATCTTGGGAAGGTGCTCGACGTCCGGGCGGGAGAGGATTCGGAGAGTAATGGAGACCATCTGCAGATCTGGAAGAGGCAAGCGCGAAGAAGAACGTTCGGAACGGTCAGGTTGCCGAACCAGACAGGTAGTAGAGATAGTCAAACGAACCCTTTGATCCGGTGGTCGTGTTGATGTTCTGAGGGAAAGCGACGGAGACGAAGGCGAATAAAGATCAGCAATTGGCTTCCCATCGGACTTCAATCACCGAGGACGAAGGCAAAGATCGGAAAACGCACTCTAGGCTTGATCCTGACGTCGTACAAGATCGCACGCTGGACCCAGGGGATCAAGAAGTGTGTGCCCTCTCCAGTGGCCTGAGTTCGAGTTCCACGCGCGAAGCAATCCGGCACTCCGTCAGCGTCTCGCTCTCACGGCCGAGCCCTGCAAGACCGTGCCACTCACAGTATCTTGGACTCCCTGAAGAAAGTGAGATGAAACCAGACCACGCAATCGATGTCAGTATGACGCTACTTGAGTGGAATGTCGACCAACCTCAACCTCAGGGCGAGAGCGGTCGTCGAGGAGAGGTGTGCCGACGGGGGTGGCTAGACGTACCTGGAATCGATCGAACATGACGGCCCTGTAGCCACCCGGCACATCGTAGATGGAAGCCTGGAGGGCCGAGACACCGATGAAGGCGGGGACTGCGGGTGATGATAAGTTACGAGTAGGCGTCGTGGCGAGCAGATCGTCCGGGAGGAAGGACAAGAAACGGCGGCGGAGAACGGTGAGAGGGAGGAGAGGCCGTCAGCACCTCCCCATCCACAGACACACAGACACCAGAGAGGGTACGACGCACCTGCGAGCTTCTGTACGAGGTTGATGAGGCCGGCAGACATTGTGTTTGAAGCTGTAGAGAGGCGGAGGGGGGTGACGGATCGGAGGGAGCTTCGAGCTTCGAGCTTCGTTTGCTCTCCTTCGACCTCAGCCCACTGCACTCATCCAGGAACCAGGCACTCCATCCCTTACTTTCCCCCTGTCTTCTCAATTCCTCTCCAGGACTGGCCTAGGACAAAGGACCACTCCTGCCTCGCACGCGCCCATGTCGCATCTCGGCGGGTCTGCTCACGCCCCGGCGCCGTCGACCATCTCGCTCACGCCCTCCCGTCGGCCCATTGTTCGATCATCCGTCCGGGACCATCTCTCGAGCCCGTCGTCGTCCGTCGCCTCGCTCGTCTCGTCCTCTTCCTCATCCCCTACGGCTCTCGCCATCGAAGACCTTCCGCTCGTCCTGTCCATCCTGCTCGAGGTGGATCTGCGCGCCAGGGCGTCGACGAGCGTCAGCGGACTCGGCGAGGAAGGCCAGGCCTGGGTCAGGAAGATCGCCGAGATGCTCGACGACAGCCTAGAGTCGGAGGCAGACGAGGACGAAGGGGAGGACGAGTCGGAACGGCCGCTAGGGAAGCTCAAGGAGGCGCTATGCGTCGAGGTTCAGATTTCTCAGGGGAAGTCGACCGCGCTCTCGAGTAAGTCCGCCCTTGCCTGCAAGGCGAGCCCACGTCCGTTCGTTCTAGAGTCCTGGCTGACAGGCGACGACTCAAGGTCTGGAGATCTTGCTTCTTCTAGATCGACGTTTTTCCGAGCGTATCCTCAACCATCCGCTCGTCAGCCTGGCGATTGAGAGCCTCTGGTCGTTCGGTCGACAGTCCGTTCCGCAACCCGACATCGCAGACCTCGACTTCCCTCCGAGCTTATTGCTGCGCTGGACTTTGCACCTCGACAGTCTGTGCACGCCTAGGTGCGTTCCTGTTTGCGCGACGCTCTTGTTCGATCATCGCTGATTCCAAGATTTCTCTTTCTTCCAGCCGCTTGCACCGTCTCGCTCTCTCGTCAAGACTGATTCACTTGGCGCTGACTGTCTCCATCTTGCTACGGCCTGGCGCCTTCGTGCCCGAAGACAATCACCCCGAAACCCCCAGAGGTCGCAGCAATTGGCGCGAGGTCCTCTGGGCGATCCAGATGTGCGGCCTGGCAGTTGAGGTGAGCCTGCGCACTTGGACCTGTAATGCCGAAGGACGTTGACGCTCATTTGATCTTCTACAGTCTCTCTCTGGTCGACCCTCATGGTCCGTGGCTCTTCCGACCATCTCACTCCTCCTTGCACTCTGTCGGTCGACCTTCGCCTACCCGGTCCTCTGCCTCGCCCTCCCGCTACTGTTCTTCTCCCTCCTGACTCCTTCGGCACCCTCTCTCGCTCACATCTGGCCACTGCGCCAGGTCTATCTGCCTCTCGCGGCCTACGGATCCCTCCTCCTTCGCCGAATCAGCAAACCAGTCCTCCTCCTCCTGCCAGTCCTGGCAGCCATCTTCTTCCTCGTCGCCCTCTCCTTCGGAGGTGACCCGTGGCGACTCGGCTACGTCTACGCTACCACTTCCACGTCTTCTCCCGGTACTAGACCACTACCACCTTTGCCTCCTCTGCCGAAGGAAGAGGGTGTCGCTCCCTTCTCCGCCCGACTATGGCTCAGCATCACCCTTGCTCTCCTGCTCGCCCTCACGGTCCTCCTCGGCTGCTCTCGACTCGGTCAACCGCCGAGAGCACCCAGCTTATCCGCAGGAGAGACAAGTGTAGAGAGGGAGGACAGGTGGGCTGCAGAGTGGGGGGTGGAAGCTGCCGACCTTGCCCGTCTCACGCGGGTCAGAGCCGTCCAGCGCTGGCTTGTCGACACGTCCCGTCTCTCGCGTCCCTTGGGCGAAGACGACGATGTCGCAGACGAGTACAATCGGAGACCTTCAACGTCCGCTTCGAGTTTGCTTGAAGCCCAACCGCTACTGCTTTCGAACTGCGGCGCCTCGACCTGGACGGCCCATCGTCCAATTGCCTTTCCATCGCCTATCAACCTCGTCCTAGTCGCCCTCTCGCTGCCCGCCTGGCCAGTTTTGTGGATCCTCTATCGTTCAACGCGCAGGGCGACCGTCGTGCATGCCAACCTGAGGCGGGCGGTCGATAAGGTTGTTTGGAGGTGCACGGCCTCGATGTTGTGTTTAGACTTGGCAGAGCGTTTGGGTGCGGTTGGCAAGAGGGTCTGGCGGTCGATCAGGAGTCGATCGGGAGCGATTCGTTTGTAGGACTGCAAGGCGAAGGAGAGATCGTCATGAATTATTGAGGAAAGAACTGGGAATTAAAGACAGACAAGGCGAGAACGTGGGTGGTACGAGGAAGGAAAAGGCACATTCGAAGTCCGTGAGATGCGAGATGGAAGAGATGGAAGAAGAGAGCAAAACGAACAAAAGGGTGGAAGGATGAGGGAAGAGGAGGCGGGATAGTGGGATTGAGAGGAGCGAGAACGTTTTCCTTTACTTCCTCTCCCAGGCGCTGATGAGTTTGCCAACGGGAGCTCGTCCTCGGTTGCTCGCCTTGACGTCCTCGCCCAGGATCCTCTTTTGCTCAGCCTGACTGACCACTGATGCGCCGACGCTCCTTGCCCTCCTTCGTGTGGGCGAATCGAGCGCTTCGTCGAGGTTTGACGGCGTCCGCGACTTGACGAAGAGCGGTCGGGTAGGGGAAGGGAGGACGTCGGTTTGAGATCGACCGGGAGGGAAGGGTGCCGAGGGCAAGGGCGTCGAGCGCGCTTGATGGTTGACGGTCGACGAAGGGTCGGCCGCCAAGAGAGCCAAAGGGGAGGTGATCTCGGGTGATGGGGCGTCGTTCAAAGGGCTGCTGGTGCTGGTCGAGTCGGTCGAGAGCGTCCTGGACGACAAAAGCGCCGTGTACCGCTTTCGAGGAGGCACGGGCGACGACGACCCGGGCGAGGGCGAGCGCGACACTGGGTCTTGGCGCGGTGCTGCGAGCGCAGCCGAGGATCGAGGGGTGGGCTTGTTGATGGCGAGGGGAGTGATGTCCGCAGGGAAGGGCTCGATGGAACCCATGCCGGGCGAGGGAGTCTTGAGAGACTGGTGGTGCGACGACGTCGAGGACGACGAGGACAGGCAAGGTGCTGCCATCTCCGGCTCGCGCTGAGGTTCCTGCCTAGCACTCCCACCAACGTCCCCAACCCCTAGACCGAATCCGTCCCTGTCTCGTCTAGCCACGTCTTCGATCTCGCTCTCCAAAGCCCGGAAGCCCTCCGCCATGGCACCCTTCAACTGTCGCATCTCCTTCCTGACCTGCACGACCCCTTCCCTTCCTTCGATCTCCTTGACGCGCTCCTCCAGATCGCCCATGCGCGACGAGAGCGCTCGAAGGTGGGTAACCGAGTACATCTCGAGTTTCTCAAACTTGCGGGCTAGGAAGATTAGTGAGGAAGGCATGTCGAGTGCGTCCGGATGATCTGTATGGGCGAGGAGATAGGGCGACTTCTCTTTGGGCAGCGCATGCAGAGTTTGGGTTTGACTGGCGGACTGAGTCGGATGCGAAGGAGATTGCGCAGTTGTCGAAGTGTGAATCTGGGGGTTGCGGTTGGCGACGGCGGCAGGAGGGGTTGAAGATGCGTCGAAGTACGAGTTGGCACGGGCGTGGGGTTTCTATTGCCCGAGGACCAGAAAGGATCAGCCTCTGCCTCCAGACTCGAATGACCTATGTCGATACTGTTGGTGGAGGACGAACCCTGGGCGTCTTCTCTTCCTGCTGGTCGAGCGGCAGGCCAGGCGAGAAGCTCTGACCCTTCGCCCGAGCCTGGTTCTCGAGCACCATCAGTCGCTCGGCTTCCCTTCGACTCCAGTCCCGCTCCTCTCTTGCCAGCCGCTCAATCTCGTCCCCGCTCAGCACGCCTTCGTCGGGTTGCTCCCAACCAAAAGAGGCTGGATGGCCCAGAGACTTTGAGTAGCCATGCCCTCGGATAGGGGTCGGAGGGGTCGCCTCCCACGACCCTCCTCCTCCTCCTCCGCCAGAAGACGGGACAGGACTCGTTCCCCGACCCATCATCAACGCAAACTTGGACGCGAGCCCCTTGAGAGGCGGCGCGGGCGAGTCGGGCAGGGAGGCAGCGGGCGAGGCTGGCGAGTGCTCGTGTATGGGCAGCTGGAGGCCCTGGAGCGGGAACAGGTCCGGCGCTGGGAAGTCGGGGAACGACCGAGGCGGCTGGTGGTGGTGCGGGACGGGCTCGGGCAGGTCGAGAGGAGCTGGCGCTGGAGGCTGGTACCAGTTGGCCATCGTGTTTGTCGAGTAGGAGTAAGGGAGTTGGATGGTTGTGGGTCGGAGGTGCGGGTCAACCAACATGTCGGTTTCGAGACGCGTTGCTGCGCGGCCGAGTCGCTCAAAAGTCAGGCGCGCTATTTCTCAAAAAGTTCATGGCTGCGACATCGTAGACGGAGAGGAGGACGAGGGAGAGAGGGAGGTTACAAAGTTGAAGAGGAGCGTGGCCCAGCAGAAGAGAGTGAAGTGAAGGAACTTGAGAAGGAGACGCGTTTTGTCCAAGTCGGGGTCGGCTTTTCTATCTACTCCTCGTCGGCAGAGATCTTGGGCTTCTCCTTGAGGACAAGAGGCTCTGCAAGCGGAGAGGGGAAGACGGAATGGAGTCAGTTCTCGAGATCTGTGAGTGGCTCGGAGGAAGTTGGAGACGCACCTCCCATGACTCGCTCCCAAACGTCCTTGACGTCGTCGACAACCTGCAAAGAATGAAGCGAGGGGGAGGTCAGCGCACTATAACCAACCATTGCATAGACGACAGGGGCAACGCACCGTCTCAAAGTGCGAAGTGGCGTCGTAGCTCTTGGTGATGAAGATGCCGTCGGCCTTGCCGTCGCTCGTGGGCGCGTACTGAGGCGTGATCGAGATGAATCTAGCAGGCGGTAAGAACGACGAGGGTAGCCAGCAAGAGTCAGTCGCTTAATCTAAGGGATCAGTAGCTCTCGGAAGGGACGCACTTCTCGAGGATGGGTCCGAGCAGCTGCAATCCAGGAGCGATCTCGCGTTCAGGCACAGACGTCTCGCAGATGGTGCTGACGATGGCGACAGTGTAGCCCTTCTCGCAGACGTTATGCGTCGACGAGACCGAAGCAATGTAGATGTCTGACCAAGAGGCGCAAAGCGAAAACGTTCTCGCGCGTCAGCTATCCAAGACGTGGGCAAGCGCTAGAGAATGAGTAGGCAACACACCGTTTCGTCGGTTGACCTGGTTCTGAGGGATGACAATCTGGACCGAGTCGGCCTCGTCCGTCCCAGGAATGTTGTGCTTGAGCAGACAGATAGCTCGAACGACCTTTCCAATCTCGACGACGCGCTGCTTGCCCTCGATCTCCTGGCCGGCTCCAAAGTAGTCGGGCGAACCAATCACGAGCGGCGCCTTAACCGTCTCGCCCGCACTGGTGACTCCCGTAAACTTTCCCGTCTCGGGATCGGTGACGATCTCGGAGATGGGCTTGTCAAGCATGTACGTTCCTCCGTGGATGGCAGACAGTCGGGCAAACGCTTGGGGCAGCTCGCCCAGTCCGTAGAGAGGGTAGATGTAGGGTGACTTGCCGTACCGAGCCATCGACGAGGTGTAGAGGATGATTCGCTCGTACGTAGGTCGAGCGGGCTTGGTGATGTAGCTACAGCGGGTGGAGAGGGTGAGAGGGTCAGGGAATAATCGCGACCAACTCGAGTGAAGCTAAGCTCACTCGTCGTCCAAGTACAAAGCCATGGCGTGACCGATAAAGTCCTGGGTGCCGATCTCGAGCCCAAACTTGGTGTAGATCGTCTTCATCGAGTCCTTGTCAAGGTCGAGGCCTGAGGAACGAAGCGACAGCAAAGGTGGTCAGAACGTTTGCGGTGCATCCCCAGGTCAAGCGAGCAGTGTTCACCCACCCTGGTGCGTCGCCGGATCGTCGTCCTTCCAGTTCTGGATAAACCCGAAGAATTTCTTTGCCCGCCGCTTCTCGAACAGACCCATCAAGCTACTCCTGACGGCCTCCATCTCGGTACTGGGCACCTTTGCGATCCTGCCATCTCGATAGACGAACGAGGCCGAGATCTGCTTGAACTCAAGGTACCGCAAGACGTCGGTTCGAACGAGGATCTTGACGAGCTCGCCCGACGCGATGATGAACTTGGGGACGAGGTCAACGGCCCAGGATCGGTCCTTGCCGTAGTCGGCCGGGGGAGTCTGACCGGGTCGGAAGTGCTCGTAGGTCTGCACAAAGATTGAGAAAACGTCAGATCTCGGTGCCAGCTCAATGACGGGAGAAGAATGTCGTACCTGAGTCTGCGAGAGGGAAGGACAGGCCAGGGTGTCAGTAGGATGCGCGTGTCAAGTTGAGCTAGGGCTCAGGGGTCCACAGAGGAGCTCTTCCTTCCTTCCAAATTCACAGTCATCCGAACTCCCACTCCTCACCTGGCTCCCATCCAGAAGGAAAGCGAGACGTACGAGGTTCAACGAGGCCGATTCTCCTCCGTAGTACTGGTTTCGGTCCATGTGCAGCACCTTCTTACCTGCGACCGAGAGCAGACCCGAAAGGATGCACTCGGTGAGACCGGTTCCGAGCACGATGACCTAGCAGATGCAGGACGATACGTTGGGCGAGCAGCAGCAGCAGCGAGCGGCAGGGGCGGCGGGTAGGGGTGAGGTCGAAGTGATGGAGCCAGGAGAGGGGGGGGAAGCGCACGGGTGTCAGTCCTATCCACTGTTGGTCTCCTTTGCCCAGCGAGCAGCAGGGAACTCACGTCGTACTCCTCGTCCATGATGAAGGGTTTGTGTGTGCGTGTGTTGGGAGAAGGAGAGGAGAGGAGGGGGGAAGATGGTGTCGAGGGTTCGAGATCCTCAGCCCGACCTGGATGACGGCCCTGGTCTAACGTGATCGGAACATGATCAACCATGACTTCATTACCAAAGAATCATGATCTCCCGCGTCCTTTCGAACGCAGCCGCGCAGCTTGAGATGGCGACAGGCTGCGATGCTGCTTGTTGCTCTTAACCCCCACCCTCTTTCCCCTCACTCCCTCAATCCAACCATGACCGACTTCTACTCGCTCGTACGTACCCTGATCCGAACTCACCTCCGCTCTCAGCTGACTCTGGCCTCGCGCGCTTCCCGACTTCCAGTCTGCTCCCCTCCGAAATGGCAAGTCAATCGACTTCAGCTCCTTCAAGGGCAAGGTCGTCATCATCGTCAACGTCGCTTCTGCATGGTACGCAGCTCTTTCCTTCATGTCAATAGGAGCCTGAGAGACTGACTAGCCTTTCTTGCTCGCAGCGGGTGCGTCGCTTCCCTTCAGCCCTGGCCTAGCGCTCATCTCCGATGCGACGTGCTTTCTCTGACATCAGCCCCTCGTCCTCGTCTTCCCCCCCCTCATTTTCGTCCTCGTCCTCGTCCTCCTCCTCGTCGTTCCCCAACCTTGCAGGAAGACTCCTCAGTACAAAGTCCTCCAGGAGCTGTACACTAAGTACCACGACAAGGGCCTCGAGATCATTGGTTTCCCGTCCAACCAGTTCAAGGCCCAGGAGCCAGGAACCGACGACGAGATTGCGACTTTCTGCGAGGGTGAGTTTCGAGTTCTCTCTCTTTGTCCTCCTGGTTTTGGCGCAAGATAGCCGCCAGCACGCTGTAAACGCTGGACAAACCCTCCTTCCCAAAGACCTCCTCTCCAAGGACCCTCCTCAATGACTGACAGCCTGATCGTCCATCCTCCAACAGTCAACTACGGAGTGACCTTTCCGATCGTCAAGAAGTCCGACGTAAACGGCCCGGAAACCAACGAAGTCTTCAAATACGTCAAGGAGAAGGCCAATGTGCAGGAGGTGACCTGGAATTTCGACAAGGCCGTTTTCGGAAAGAACGGAGCGTTCGTTCAGTACTTCGACCGCACGACGAGCGTTGTGCGTTCCTTCCTTCCTTCCTCCTCTCCTGTTTGACTGGCGCTTCGCTGACTTTTGTTGCATCTTGGACTTGCAGGACGAGCTCGAACCCGCGATCTCCAAGCTCCTCTGAGTCGACCTCGTTCGGCGTGATCGCTCGCTTCCGATAACTCGGACGGGGGGTCGTGCTGATTCCATGAGCTGTTCATGTGAATCTAATCCCTCTCCTCTCTTCCCTCGCAACCCTCCCTTGCGAACAGCGGTAGGCTACAGATGAGCATGGTGATGGGAGTGGGGTAAGTGGCACGGCGCGCAAGTCTCTCGCAGGTCTCTACGTCCTGCAGCCGCTGCCTGTCCAGGGTCGAGAGACCTAGTGTTTCCGACCAGAGGAGAAAGCTCGTTCTTTTGGTAAGAGATCGTTGGAGTTTCGTGATTTTTTGTCGTCCGGTTCATTAAGGATGGAAAAGAAGGATCAAGAGAGAGAAGAGAGGATCACAAGCCGGCGTCTGCTCGGAAGTCCAGCGACTATTCCTTAACCCACAACCGACAAAGTTCCTCCCATCAGCCTCCGCTTTCATAATCCACTTGAGTCGCGCGAGCGAGGAGGAGGAAGGGACTGACCCGTTGGAAAGTGAGACTACTAGAGGAAAAGAGTCGGTCGGCCTCGGTCGCTTCATACTTCTTCTTGTGCGCACCTCCGGTCGTTGGAGGCTTGAGGTACCCGTCGAAACCCTGTCCCAGAACAAAGCCAACAGTCAGACAGCAGGATCGGGATGGAAATCGCTTGCGTGGGAAAGGGCGGACCTTGACAATGTTTCCGCCCGTTTGACTCGACTCTTCGAGGTACGACCCCTCGAACGCGAAGATCTTGGCTTCGATATCGGCCTAGGGTGCGAACCAACGCAAAGGACGTCAGTACCAAAGGAGGGGTCAGAGCAGGAGAAGGCAAGATTGACCAGCTGTTTGTCGACTTTGCGCTTCTTCTGGAGTGCCGCCTGGAGAGTAGGAGAGGAGGGGTCGTCAACGACACTGAGCTCTGCGTGCTCGTGAGGGCTGAAGGAGAAGGGAGAGAACGGACCATCAATGCCTGCTTTGCAGACTCGTTCGCTACCCGTCCATCCCCTACAACACACCCAACCAGAAGATGAACGGCACGCGGCGTCAGTCAAGTTCGGGAAGACGCCAGAGCAGTCCAAGGGGTTAGGCTTACCGGGGTTCTGATTCTGAGCGGGAGGCTGTTGACCGACTTGCTGCTGCTGCTGCTGGCCGACTTGGCCCGGGTGAGACTGCTGTTGGGGTGCGAGCTGCTGGGAGTGTTGCTGAAGAGGCTGCTGCTGCTGAGTCGAGGGCGGCTTGGGCTGGGGGTTTGGTTGCTGGTTCTGCATGGCTAGTCGACGGTTGGGGGATTGAGTCGTCAGTGCAGAAGACGGCGATGCGTTCGTGAGTTACGGTGAGTTACGCGGTCCCAGCGTAGGCTCCGCCTCGGAGCACCAAAGCGACCTCTTTCGACGGCATTCTTTGCACATGGACGATCAGCCAGTCTCTCTCTCTCTCGAGTCCTGAGGTAGATTGACGAATCGCAGGAGAAGGGGGGTTCTGGGAGTTACGCGTAACGGTCGGACGGAGACGATCTAATCGCGAAGCCGCCCGAGACGAGAACGGTTGGGACGAGACCAACGACCAGCTAGCACCCCTCCCGACTGCTGTCCTTCCAGCAAGCTAGGACGTATCGCGCCTTCCTCTCCCCCAACGAGAACACCGCACCCAACCTCAAAAAGCGCGCGGGAGGATTCTCTTTCGCCTCGCTTCTCCTCCCCCCTCT
Source organism: Cystofilobasidium capitatum (assembly GCA_014825545.1). Lineage (NCBI taxonomy): Eukaryota > Fungi > Basidiomycota > Tremellomycetes > Cystofilobasidiales > Cystofilobasidiaceae > Cystofilobasidium > Cystofilobasidium capitatum. The sequence goes on from MVAJ01000012.1 coordinate 229,616, forward strand.
CCCCCAGCTCGACTCCGACCTTTGACTCGACCACCGTTCCCCCTTCCCTCCCGCACCTTTTACCCTTCGGAACCATGACCAAGTTCATCGTCCTCGTCTACAGTGGAGCCGGCACGTCCCCCTCGGCCGTCTACCACACCAAAAAGACGCTCAAGAGCATCCTGTCGCCCTACCACATCGTCTCCGAGATCACTGCGCAGAGCCTGCTCTCGGACCCCTGGCCCAACTTCTGCTCGCTCCTCGTCATGCCCGGCGGTCGAGACACGCCTTATCACGACGCCCTCTCCGGCGCCGGAAACGCCAAGATCAAGAAGTTCGTCGAGGACGGAGGGAGCTACCTCGGCATCTGCGCCGGAGGCTACTACGGCGCGAAGGAGATCAAGTTCATGCTCGACGACGACGTCTACCGCGTTCACGCCAAGCGGGAGCTCGCATTCTGGCCAGGGACGTGCGAGGGACTTGTCTATCCGGGGTTCAAATACCAGACCGAAGAGGGTTCGCGTCCGGTTGAGATTGAGCTCGACCTCGACGTCCTCCGTCGACAGGGCGCGCTGGACGACCAGTCGCTGGCCTCCTCGCTCAAGAGCCCGGCAAAGTTCATCTACTACAACGGAGGAGGGGCCTTTTTCCCGCCTGAGACGGGCTCGCTGCCTTCGACGGCCCAGGTTGTCGCTCGGTATTCGGAGAAGGAGGGCTCGCCCGCTGCCGTCGTCTTCAACGCCGTCGGCAAGGGACGGACGATGATGATGGGCATGCACCCGGAGTACAGCCTTCTCGAGGAGCCTCTGCTCGCTTCTCTCCATCGACACCTAGGGGACAAGATGCCGGACCAGCAGACAATCGACGAAGCTGAGGCCAACCGAGTCGAGCTCGTCCGGGTTCTGCTCGCTACCCTCAACGTCCGCCTGCCGTCTAGGCAGGTGGCCGACCTCGAACTCCTCCAGCGACCTACCCGACCTCTTCCTCAGTTCCTCATCTCGAACCCTTTGAACCCTCTGGCCGTCAAGATCGTCGAGGACTCGCTCAAGGACCACTTTATCCCCTCTTCGGACCCCGATGCGCCTCGCATTCTCAAGGACGCCAACGACACGTTCTACTACCACCAGTCGACCTCGTTTCCTTCCGTCTCCGACTTCCTCACCCAGACTCGAACGACGGCGCTGTCGTCCGAGGAGGAGGAGGACCTCAACTCGGTCCCAAAGCACGTGATCGTTGCCTCGCACGAGAACGCGCTCGACGTCGTCAAGGCTGAGGGATGGTGTCCTCTTTGGGACTTTGAGCTCTACTTCAAGGCGCTGGAGGCGGAGCGGTCGAGAGTTGCAGAGGACAAGAAGACGCTGCTCGAGGGCGAAAAGTGGCGCTACGGAGACGTCTTTTTCTACTCTGAGGCAGTCAGCTCAACGCAGACCATGCTTGAAAAGCACGTCCTTCTGCTTCTGATTCGTCTCTGCATCCCGAGCATCCTACTAACTTCTGCTTCCATGATTCTTACGACTTCGCAGAAACTCGCTCCTCGTCATGTCCCTTCCTACGCCTCTCATCTCGCTCGCGAACTACCAGCTCGCAGGGAGAGGTCGAACGTCCAACACTTGGCTCAACCCGACCGGTTGCCTCCAGGCTTCGACCTTCCTCACCCTCCCGACCACGATGGCTCAGAAGGTCGTCTTCCTCCAGTACCTCCACGCGCTGGCCTACTGCCAGGCACTCGACCCTGCTCCTGCTGGATCGGACAGGGACGTTGGTCCGCTCGGGATCCGACTCAAGTGGCCGAACGACATCTACGCCATCGTCAAGAAGAAGGGCGAGGACGGCAAGGTTGTTGAGGAAAAGCTCAAGATGGGAGGTGTGCTCGTCAACTCCAACTACTCTCGGGGTGCATTTCGGATCACGTCTGGTTCGTCTTTTACCCGCTCTCTCGCTGGGGTCGATTTCGCAATTCGTCGTTCTGACCTCGTCTTCTGTGGGTACCCTTTTGCTTTGCTTGTCCTTTCCAGGTGCTGGTTTCAATGTGCTCAATCGGTTCCCGACGACGGCGCTCGTCTCGCTCGTCGAGACGTACAACGCCAACCTGCCGCCCGGCGCGACGCCTCGTCCTCTGCCGACGATAGAGACTGCCCTCGCAGCCGTCACGGCTCAGTTTGAGAAGATGCTCAAGGTCTTTTTGGCCGCGCCTGGAGGGGGGTTCGAGCCCTTCATCAGGGACTACGAGGACCGATGGATGCACTCGTGAGTTCCCTCCCTCCTCCTTTGCTCAAGTCCTGCCTGTCTGCTGGGCTCCCTTTTCTGGGCACCATGGGCTGATTGACGTTGTTGCTCCTTCACTTCGTTTTTGCCCCCAGCGACGAACTCGTTCACATCACAACGACCGACCCTCCGACGGCCGTCCGCATCTCGACCATCACGCTCGACTACGGCCTTCTCCGAACCGTGCCCGTCAAGACCGCGTCGGCCTACAGCGGAGAGTACGACCGCTTCCGGCTCGCATCGTCGTCGTACGCCGCGCCAGAGTTCATCGACCTCCAGCCGGACGGCAACTCGTTCGACATCCTCAACGGACTCATTCGGCGCAAGAACTGAGAAGGGAGCGGGGGAGGGAATGGTGTAACAGCAAAGAGGTCTTGTATAGGCGAGTAGGTTTAGATTTGTATGCATCTGCTTCCAACACTTGCGCGCTCAAAGGCGTATTGCTGGAAGGTAGATCGAGGATTCTAGAGGAGAGGAGTACAAGAAGATCGAGAGCGCAAGAAGATACAGTAAGCGGTATTGTAGATCATGATCGAGGTCCGCCGAGGGAAGGCAAGAAGATGAGACTAAAGAGTCAAGCGCTGAAGGTCAAAGGTTGTCGATGAAGCTGCAGCACATCAAGTTCAACACTCTGTCAGCACAAGTTCTGCGCCAAAGCGATAGGAGGGAAGACAACGCACTCTCCCAAAGTCTTCGAAGGCGTGTCAAGCCATGAGGGCGCAATCGAGTTCTCCCGTCGGCCTTCGAGAGCGGCTGCAGAGTGAGCGGTAGAAGTCGATCCAGAGCTGAACGACGTGGGAGGATCCAGCAGTCCGGGTTCAAAGGCGTACTGGGTCTTGGAAGTGGAGGCGACGATGCTAAGAGGGCTAGAGGTGGGCATGTCGTCCTCCAGTATCAAGGCAAAGGGATGCGCGTAGAAGGGCTCGGTCTCGCTGAACGCCTCATCTAAGGGCCGGGGGTCGACCGTCGTCTTGCTGAGCGTGACCCACTCCTTCATCATCATCGTCCGGTCGTGCGTAGCTGCTCGAGAATCCTTGAAGGGTCCGAAGCCGGCCGAGAAGCTATTCAGGAGAGCGTCGGGTTGAAGGGCTTGGTTCTGTCGGTCGAAGAGCTGAGCAGGGGTGAAGATGGGCGTTTCGAAGTCGAACTTTGGGCAGCCAAGCGGTCGTGTGGCCTCCATCAACTGCACAAGAGGGCAAGAGAGGCGTTTGTTCCATACTCTAGAGGTATCGTCGATCAAGAGAGTTGGCTTACCCTCAGGATCTCAACGACCTGAACTCCGTTCAGTCCCCATGACCAGCCGACCTTCGCAATCGCGTCGAGCAAGTAGCCCACCTCTCTACACTTGGTCTCCCACGTCCAATCAGACATTCCGTCATCTTGCGACTCTCGCGCGCCGTGCTCGACCGTCTCCGTGGAGGCAAGGAACGAACTGTCAAGCCAGAGGGGCTCCTCGTCAGCGAAAAAAGTTGAAAGAGGTACTAGGAAAAGACGTACGCCAGAGTCCTTAGCTCTCGATGCTCGGTGCCCGCGCTCTCCAAGTGAGGACCGTTGGAGAGCTGAGTGACGAGGATTCGAGAGTTAGACACAGGGCTGAGGGTCGCGAATAGAAAGAGGAGAAAATCACCTTTTGGGTGAGCTGAGCGATGTACCGGGCGTTAAGGATGGCAAAGTCCGTACTCCGGTCGGCCAGGAACGTGAGGTTATTGAGCTCCTCGTTCTCCTTTGGCGAGCCATCGTCCGTGTCGAAGACTGTCGACGGTCGAGCGGACTTCGCAGCTTGGGCCTGCCATTGCTGCAGTCGCGTCGACATGACCTGGACGAGGATTCATGTCAGTGAAGCATCTCTAGAGAGACCCAGACGGCAGGACAGACTTGTTGGACGAAGAAGGATGCCTAGAGGATAGTAGCGTCAGTATGAGTCTGTGAAATTGACAGAGTCGGCCAGCCAAGGACTTACTTGCGCGACCCCAAACCTTGTGTCGGCGCAAGGACGTCAGTCATCGACCCGCAAAGGACAATCAGACCATCGGGGCAGACGTACCGAACACTGATGAACCAGTTGATGGGAGAGAACGTGCTCATGGTGGGAATCTGCAGGTAACAAGATCGATCTCAGGAGAGGATCCAGGGTTGGACGAAGGACGCAGAGGACTCACTCGTCCCAAAACTCTTTCTCCGACTCCGTCGAACCACTCCCGGAAATCAGTCTGACGAGAGAGAGGCAAAGACGGTTAGTGAACCGACTAAAGCTGGCAGTCGTTCATCCAGACGTACTAGTAGCTCCTCGAACACCTTGTAGTGAGGCAGGAGCTGAGCGGTCCTCTCGGCCTGCGTACCCCGCTTGCCTCGGGAATGGATGTGGTTCCCGATGAAGCGCATGATCTCCCCGAGCATCGGGTAGGCAAAGAGGAGGAGCTGCGAGCAAGTTCAAGCACGGGAGGATGAGCAGGTCAGCACCGGACCTCCGCCTGAAAAGGACGACGAAGAAGCGACGCACGCCAAAGCACTGAGGCGAGCTCAGACCTTCGAGGCGGGGCAGAGGGTCGCCCATGCGAGGGATGAATGGGCAGCTGGAAAGGCAAAGATACTCAGTCAACCTCTTGCGAAGGGTCGCGTCTAGCAAAGAAGAAGGGGAAGGAACCCACATGTCAAAGATCTGGTTGTCGTCGAAACTCGGTCGTCCTCGGAATCCGGCCGACCAGAACGAGTCAACAATCCAGGCCGTCCAGAGCATGCGCTGCTTCTTGACTGTACAATCCAAGGAGGCGCTCAGCACATCAAGAGAGAGATGTTGATCCGGGCGAGGCAACGCACTCTGGTTGATGATTTCCACGATGTCCGAGTTGGCGAACCCCATGCCGTCCTCAGCCGCTTCCCACAGGCCTGCAAAAAGGGTCAAGGAAGCGGTGAGTATTTTTGCAACAGGTGAGTGAGGGGATGGAAGGATAGGGTCTCACCGCAAACTTGAATGTGACTTGCCATCATGCCCTTGATGAGAATCGACTCCTTCATCGCCTCGTCTCCCACCTACGAGCCCAGACCAGAGCCAAACATCAGCCAAAGCCCCATCCCTCCCATTATCTCGCCCATTGCAGATTCGAAGAGAAGGAACGCACCTGACCCCGAAACGCCTGCAGGTCATGGTTGTACATCGCCAGCTGGCTGGACAAAATCAGCACGGCAATACTCTCCTTCGACGGCGTTCGCAAGACGCCAGCGGTGTCCATCATGTCCCTCGCTCGAACGTAGAGTTTCTGACAGGCGTTCTGCTCTCCCCACCCGCCCAAGAAACCTCGACTTTGGGTCAGATCCTCGTTCTCTCTCTCGTTCTGACCGAGAGAGGGTCAGAAGGAAGAAACGCACCTCGCGCGCTTGACCACATTCGACGAGTCCGAGTCCGGGGGGGAGGACGGACGGGTGGGTCGTGTACCGTGCACCCCAAGCAGCCATGAACGCGCAGATGGTTCGGTTCTCGGGCGTCATGAACGCGGGGTTGTGCAAACTGGCCGTAAACATGGTTCGAAACTCTTCCGGGTCGACGGCCTGAGCAAGCGAATTAGAACAGACGGTTTGTTTTTGGCACTTCTTCTCAACGACGAGCGCACAAGGAGGGCAAGACAAAGAAACGCACCTGCACCGCAAAATGGGCTTTGGAGAAGAACGTCTGGAGGAGATCCTGCTCGAGCCCCAACTCCAACGTCTTGACTTGCAACCCGTACGCAGCCGACTGGTGCGAGACGAGCGGCAGCATGTTCAAAGGGAACTGCATCGGATGCGGAGCCACTCCGAGGTCGAACGTATTCGACCCAGTGTACGAGGGGTCAATCCAGTCGGTCGAGCTCGTCGAGGCTTGGCCTGGGAGGAGGAACGGGTCAAACTCGGTCGAGAGCGAAGCCAGAACCGCATCGAGATCCGGAGTGAACGAGTCGGTCGGGGCTGAGTAGCTGGCAGAGGAGAAAGAAGGGTCGACAGCAGGCGATAGGTCTTCGAGAGGGACAAAGGTCGACGACGAGCTGGCGAACGGTTGAGCTTGGGACGCAATGGACGACGGGGAGTAGTCGACCGCTCCGTGCTCGAGCTTGGCCGCCTCGACGCGCTTGCCGCTCCTGTTGATCTTTCGAGGTCCATCGGGTGCCTTCTGAGGTACGCACTTGATACCCTGCACAGATCCACGACCATAGGCCAAGGGAGTCAGCCCCAAATGGCCCTGTCTTGCTGCGCGGCGAAGGCGATCTCGAACGAATGATAAGAAACGCACCTTGTTGATGCAGGGCGTGCAGACGCTTCCTTCGGGCAGGTCGACCAGGTTGCAGCGGACCTTGCGGGTCTTGCAGGCAGAGCATGCTTTTGGGAGGGCGAAGGAAGGATGGTCGAAGCGGGGGGAGCCGAGAGCAGAGCAAAAGGTCAGCCCTGACAATCTTCCCTCACGAGCAAGCAAGCAGGAGAGAATACGCACCCTGGTTCTGCTCTGCGTCAGTAGAAGGAGCGCTGTACACCCTGTCAGCCTTGCTGCTCTCGGAAGGAGAATGGATGGAGATGGAAAAACGCACTTCGCTTCCTGCCTGCGGCCCCTCCTCGATCAGGTCCAGCAGCAGTCACAGTCGACGGACCAGCCTGACCCGGCCCTCCGACGCTTGAGGACGACGGCGGTGTTGGTGCGAACAAGTCCATCTCTTGCTAAAGAAGGGAGACTTGCGAGGAACAGGGAGTGAGGTGTGGATGGCTGTCGAGCAGGAGATAGAGCTTCCAACTCGCTTGACTTCCAGGGCACGGATCCGAATTTAGCTAGACCCCTTCCCAGGCCAAACCAATGCTCCACGCCCGCGCTTCCCGACAAGACAGATTCTCACAATCGTCCCAAGGCGAGGAATGTGAGTTAGAGATAGAGGGGGGTCATTGATCATGTCCGACTGGGCTCGAGGAGGGGGGTACGCGGGTGCGCTCTACGCAGAGACCTTAATGGCGGCGTGGACGGCATACTCCTACAATATCCAGCAGCGCGCAACGATCGAAAGGGTCAGCTTCCAGATAGCAGAGAGAGCCAGAACGAGAAGAAGAGAAGAAGAAGAACGCACCTTGTTGACCAAATGGCTCGTCGCCTCAATCAGCCCCAGCAGCTTGGCCACATCCCCACTCCACCCGTCCAAGACCTCGTCGCTCGCCTTCTTCTTGGTAAAATCTACCACTCCGGCCGGTCGATCGATTCGCGCGTAGACCGTCTTGTCCACTACGAGCGCGGCGAGGGTCGTCTCCGTCTGAGCCAACGGCAAGTCGAGCAGGGCCGAAAGTCGGTCGAGCGTGATGCGCGTGTAGTAGCCCGCGACAGTCCGGATGTTCTACGCATCAACAAACAACGTTGAAGAAGGGGGTCAAGATCTATCACATGTGGGCGAGTAAGATGGAAAAAAGGGAGGGCCGAGGGACGTACGTGCTCAATCACCCGTTTGTGCAGCTCTTCCCACCTGAACGCCCCCTTCTTGCTCTGGTCAAACACTGTCGACTGGCGCAAGGTAGGTCCGTACAGGCTCTCAATCGCAGGCCACCGCTTCAGTTCAGGCGTGGTGAACGACTTGAGCAGGTCGCTGCACAAAGGAAGGGTAAAGCAACGTGAGAGTCAGTTTATCAGGTGAAGAAGGGGGAGGTAAAGCAGAAGAACGCACTGGTGCAGGGAAACCTTCTTCATCGCCGGGTCCAAGTCGAGCTTGTGCAGCATGTCAGACTGCTCATTGTCGTAAGGAGCCAACACGACATAGCTGGCGATCATCTCGAGAGCCTAAAACAACAATGAAACAGAACAGAATGTACTCGAACGTCAGCCTTCGGTCCCGAGAAGGGAACACAAAGCGAGTTCAAGGGGAAAAGTAGGGGGTAGGTATGTGAGAAGAGGTGAGGGGTATGTGAAAGGGAGAAGGCCGTTTGACTGACCTCTTGCGACTTCGCCTCGTCCGCCTTGATCCCGGGCGTGTCGTAAACTTCCTGGTACGACTTGCACGCATCCAAAAAGGCGTCCTCCTCCAACGCGAGGGCAATGACGAGCGCGTAGTAGCGGAGCTTGAGATCCTGTCAGAACCGAGTGTAACGCATGGGTCAGTCACAGTCCTGAAAGAAGGAGTGCGGTATCGACACGAAGAGAGAGAGAATGAGAGGGGAAGAAGGGGGACGAACGGCATTGCCTTCCTCCTTGAGGTACTTGCGGTTGATCTTCCTACTTCCCACTCGGACCCTCGTCCAGTTGTCCCGCCCGCTCTCCAACCGCATCTGGTCCAAAATACTGCCCGTCAAGAAAAGGAGAAGGACGTCAGTCTTGCAAGAAGCAGCTTTCGCGACGAAGGGTGAAGAGATTGAGAGAGAGAGAGGCGGGAGGGGAGGGGGACGGGGATAAAACGTACAACTCCGTTTTCTCCCGCTTGTCCATGCTGCTGAACGTCTCGACCTGAAGGTCACTCAGCAGGTCGGCGGCCCGTTCGAGGTGGTCCTTGGACGTAACGGGTTCCGACTCGGGCTCCTTGTCGGCCGTCGTTGCGGGCTTAACTTTGGGTGCGGGGGGCTTGGGAGGGGCTGATCGTGGAGGAGGTGGAGAGGGCGACACAACGACCAAGAGGGGATTGGGTCAGAGCAACCCCTTTTGGGAGAGGAAGAAGGAGGATTGGGGAACGCACCATCTGCCGGTGGGGGAGGAGCGGTCTCGGCAGCCTTCTCGTGGTACCTCGACAACAGGACGGTCAGTCGAGCTCGTTGCAGCTCCAGGTAGATCTAACCAAAAGCCCCAACCAAAGCAAGGCAAAGAGTTAGACTCATGCCTCTTGGGGAAGTCGAAGAAGCAACCTTACCTTTCCATCCGTGATGTTTCGCAACGACTTAAGCGCATCCAACCACGTCGACTCGCCTGCCTGCGTCTTTATCTCGGGCAGGAAGGTGATGACCTCGTCAATCATCCTCACGACGGCTTCCTTGAGCTGGCCATGTCGCTTAGCCAACACGGTCACGGTCGAGTTGAGCAGAGGGTAGTTGGAGGATTTGTAGGCGAGGGTGGCGGCTGTGGTGAGGATCGTAGAGGTTGAGGAGAGATCGGCAGCCTGGAGGGAGGAGGTGGGAGGAGGGGGTGTCAGCATCTACGACCAGAAGACCACGAGAAGGAGCGCAATGAAGGGACGCACGTTTCGGGTCTGCTTCTCGAGGGCCATCAGCTTGTCGAGAGCCTCCTGGACTTGGCCGGCCTGAATTTAAGTGAAGGAGGGGGCTGTCAGTCGTCGGTCTAGGAGATCGTGGGGTGGGCTGAGGAGGGGGAGAAGGGGGGAACGAACCTCTGCGAGCTTGGTGACTTGGGGCACGAGGTCTGCAACCTCCTTTGAGTAGTCGCGCTCCTGCTTTCTGGGTGCAAAGCCGGACATGGTTCTGTGGAAGAGGAAAAAGGGAAGAAGGAGTTCGAGGTGGGGGTTGGGTGCTGAACTCCTCCACGTCTGTCGACGAGTCCTCTACGGAAGAACCGTCACTCGGATCATGAGCTAGTATCCCAGAACAGCGCCTGACAGCAGCCTAGTCCCCTCGCTACCTCCTCGACAGCCTTCCTTCAGCTTCCTCGGAGCTCGGCCATCGCCAGCAACCCCTCCCCCCCCCCATGCGTCGGGACGGAGCGCGCGCAGGCCTGTCGCTGCTGCACGTCGACAGGACGAAGCTGTGGAGGAAGCAGCTGTACGAGAGGCAGCCCTACCCAGACAACCACGTAGACCCGTCCTTTCACGCCGTCCTCGACCAGGCCAGTGAGTTCCTCCCTTTCCGAAGATGACAGTCCAATTGAGCCTGACCATCTTCCGCTTCCTGCACAGCGACGACTCCCTCCGTCCCTCTCCTCCTCCCGCTCATGAAGCGAGCCTCAGCCATCTCGCTGCCCATCTCTTCCACATTCATCCTCCTGGCGGTTTTCATCTCCCTGCTCGAGGACACTCTCGCTCCAACGAGGGCCATCTGGGTCGGCCTGGGTGCGAGTCTCGCAGGGTACTTCGTCTACCTATCCATCAGCCCCGTCAAACCAGGTCCGTCTTCTCGCTCACTTGCGCTTGAGTCAACCGACAGAGGACGATCATCTGGGAACTGATCCCTGTCTTGCTTTGCGTGCGCACATCTTTAAAAACGGACAGACCGTCATCCTCTGCGAGAGACGATCGTCACCCTCCTCCTCCTCCACTCGCTATCGCCCATCCTACGCACGCTGACAGAGGCCACAACGTCGGATTCCATCTGGCCTTTGGCGGGCGTGCTGTTTGCGCTGGGTTTGCTGTTGACGGATTATTCAGGTTCTTCGATCCAGACGTGCGTTCCTTTCCTTCTCCTTTCTTCTTCTCCTTGCGCTCTCTCCTTTTTCTTCTTCTTTCTGTTTCTGTTTCTCTTCTTCAACGCTGACCCTTTTCAACGCTGGAACGTGGGAGATCAGGGAAGGAACCCTCTCAACCTCCCTAAGTCTAACCTCCCGACTCTCAGGCTCGGTCGTCCTCGCTAGTCGGCTCCCAAGCAACTCACACGTGTTCGCGTTCGTCCTCTCCGCCTTGATCCTCTTTGCACTCGTACCTTTACTGGTCGTTCATCTCAAGGTCTGCATCCCTCTCCTTCCTCCTCTCTGTTGACCTTTGATTTACCTTCTTTCTCTTTTTTTTTGTTGCGTGCGTTCGATCAGCCAATCGTCTTCCCCCTCTCCCTCGCGTGGTTCGCCCTCGCCCTGACCCTCCTCGTTCAACTGGCGAAAGCGCCAACGTCAGCTACTTTGTTCCTCATTTTGCAAGTGTTTGTGGTTGTGGTTGGTCCGGGGGCTATGGTCTGGAGTTGGGATGAAAAGAGGTGCGTTTTTTGCCCTCCTCCTCTCCTCCCTCTTTTCCTCTCTTTCTTGCCATTTCCGTTTCTCTGCGGCGGGATCAGATTCAGGAGGTTTGAACGACTGACTGACTGACGATTGGTTCGTTTTGGGTATGTAGTGTGATCAGAGGCGATTGGGATGTAGCCCGTCCGATAGTCCGAGGCTAGCAACCCCTTTCCCTCCCTCCTCCTCTCCTAACCAACCTTGTCCCCGTTTTCCGGTTTGTATCAACGGTCTCTCACAGCAAAGCAACGGGGCACACTCATATATTCCGAAAGAAAAAGGCAAAAGGCAAGACGAGGGATGGAAGGGAAGAGTCGAGAGGAAGAGTGCGATGATTATGACGATGCGAGGATGAAGGGGGTCCTGGGGAGATGAACCGCAGGATTTTTGGTGGGGCGAGAGACGATAGAGCGAAGCGACGAGAGGTGTGTACAACTACAGCCCTTCAAGCTGACGAGGGCTGCTGGAGGGTTTGGAATACCCAGGCGAGCCAAAGCGAGATATCCAGGCGGGGGAGAATGAAAAGAAGAACGAAAGGAAGAAAAGAAGGCGCAGAAGCTGCGAGTGAAAAAGGTCGTGAGGGACTGGTACGAGGGGGGAGGAGTGGTGGGTTGAATGGTGTAGTAAGTTTTGAAGGAAGTCGGGGGCGAGTGGGCGTGACGAGAGAACAGCGTAAGACGTCCAACGGAGAGGAAACCATTGGGACCGGGAAACCGAGAGCTTGGTTGCATTCTGGGTGAGGTTTGTTGGCGGGGGGGAGGTAGGGGTGAACAACAGGTTGGGGCGAGTGGGGTGTGGCGAAAGGGTATCGACCGAGGAGTGACTGGCTTCGGTCGACCGAGGTAAAGGAAGCGTTTAGGCCTTGATGGCGCCGACCATGGTAGCAGCAGCAAAGCTAGGGATCTTCTTGACGGGCAAGGGCGACGGCGCACCGTTGGGCGCCGAAGGGGCGCTCTTGGCCGACTCGACGACGACAGCGTCCTCGGAGTCAGACGTCTTTCCGCTCGAGCTCGACTGGCCGTCGTCGCTCGACTTGCTCGCTTGGCGCTCCTTTGCCTCCTCCACCTCCTTGTTGCCCGCGACGGCGGCCTTCTTGGTGGTGGGTTTGGCGTAGGAGGGCGTGCTGGCAGCGGGAGCAGGAGCAGACAAGACCTGAGCAGCCGTCTTTCCAACCGAAGAAGGGACAACGACGACCGAGCTAGAGAGCGACGTCGTCGACTCCCTCAGGCTACCGACCGATCCTCCAAGCGCGGGGAAATCGTCCGAGCTAGGAACGCGTTGCTGAACCTGACCGACCGAACTGACGTCCTTGGCTCCGGATCCGGCGACGGCACTGTCGTCCTTTCGTCGTGCTCCACCGACAGGGTTGGCAGAGAGCGACCGCATGTTGCGAGCGGGCTGGTTGGGTCCCCCCGTAGGCGACAAAGGTCGCGAACCGGGCTGAGATCGAGCCTGCGCGAAAGGTCGAGTCGAAGAAGCTCCAGCGGCGAGGTGTCGAGTAGGGACGAAAGCGGGCGTCGTCGCGTTGGGCACGTGAGTCGAAGCCACCTCGCCCGATCCAGCCTCTCCAGTAGGAACACCCTCAACGGCCGCTTCAGCCCCGGCGGCGTTGGCGTTGACGTCCGTCGTCGTTCGGTTGGCGAGCTTGTTGGCGGCCGACGTCTGCATCGCCTTGGACGACAGGGGGAAGTTGTTGGCCGCGTAAGGGGCAGCTCGGGTAGGCTTGCCAGGGACGACCGAGATGGGTGCCGCAGCAATAGTACCGTCAATGACACCAGGGTTTCGGCCTGCCGAAAAGACGCAAAGATCAAGCAGAATCCTAGGGTCAGGCTTTGTTCTTCTTTGAGTGAAGAAAAGAAAGGGAAAGGAAATACGCACAGTCGACGCCCTCGGCATTCAGGTGGGGGAACCTGCACATGTCTCCGTTCCTGCACGCATTGTTAAGGAAAAAGCTGCAAGGGGGGGCGTTCCCGCCAACCCACTTTGCGCTCGCCTTGGGGCCAAACTTCTTGCCTCCGGGGAAGGGACCTCCGAAGGGTCCAAACTTGGATCGCGCGAACGGCTTAGGACCAGCGGCGCCGGCGGCGGGGAGCTGCTGCTGCTGCTGGGGAACTTGGTCCTCCTCCTTCTGAGTGACGGGGGAGTCAGACGCGTCGGCCAGCTCGGTCTGAGGGGTGTCCGACTCGACGGCGACGGCGGCGGCAGCAGCGGGCTGGAAGGCGGGTGCGAAAGGAGGAGCCATAGCGGAAGGCATGAAGGGGGGCATTCCCTGATTCTGAGGGTTGACAACGAACGAGGGATCGTTGGAGTAGTCGACCGTCGTCGCGGGGGGAGGGGGGGGGTAAGCCCCCTGCGGAGGAGGGGGCGAGACCGAATGCATGGGAGGTGCCATGCCCATGCTCGGAGGAGGGCTCGAATAACCGAAAGGAGGTCCCATGGGGTAGAACGGAGGAGGGTAGGGCGATCCTTGCTCGAAACCGTACATCGGCATAGGAGGAGGGGAGAAGGCCGGAGGAGGAGGAGCGGCCGGGTGCTGGAAGGCGCACTGGGCTCCGTACCTGCAGTTGGGGAAGAACCTAACAAAGAGCGCAGCACAGCGGAACGTCAGGACACTAGTACAACGGGTACAAGGGAGAGAGAGAAAGCGCGCTGAGGACTGACTTGCAAGGGATCGACTTGGAGACCTCGGCAGGAGGGATAGTTCCGTTTCCCTCTCCCTGTCCGACAGGTGCGTCCTGCTGGCCGTCGAGAGGAGCTCCCTGCTCACCTCCCTGCTGCTGCTGGAACTGCTGAGGGTGCTCGTAGCCCGGGGGAGGAGGCATCATCATCCCGTGGGGAGGAGGAGGTCCCATGTATCCCATGCCTGGGTAGGGCATGCCGTACATGTTGGCCGGGGGGTAGTAGCCTGCGCCGGGGTAGCCGGGCGACATGGGCATCTCTTCGCCGGGTTGGTACATGGTGCTTAAGGTTGGAGGAGGCTCTCTGTAGGAGCGAGTTCGGTGGGAGGCAGGCGGAGGAGGAGAGGAGAGGGAGGAGGAAGGAAGGAGAGGAGGAAGGGAGAGGGGGAAAGCTGGTTGACTCGGTGAACTGCGACACAATTACGAGCAGCAGGTCAGCCTGATACAGGAGGTACGAGCGACCTGAGTGTCACGTACGAGGACCGACTTGAAGAACGAGGAGCGTTTAGAGTAGGCTGTATGCGCTTTCGGCTCGGACGGAGTCTCTGTTCGTCGAAAAAACTCAGAAGGCGCGCAGCACGCTCTGAGTCACGCTGCGCGTGACATCCGTGTAACACGCTCGTAATCCCTCCCCTTTCTCCCTCTTCTCCCTCCTCCTTCGAGCAAAGAGTAGTACAGGCATACGAATAGCAAAGAAGAAGCAAGAGAGAGGGAGGATCAAGCCAGGTCTTCGACCGAGACGACCGAAAACGTCCGGTCTGACCGACACACACCGACGACGCCGTCGTTCCAATCAATCTCAAAGATGCCAGACTTCATGTCCTTGTGCCGCACAGGCTCGCCCGTCTGTCGAACAGGCACGCAAGAAAACGACAGAAATAAAAGCGAGTGAGTCGGTTTTCTGTGTTCTTCAGAAAGGGGAGAAAGGGAAAGGTTGGAGAGGAGAGAGCGCGCACCTCCGGATTCCAAACGATCAACAACCCATCCCAACCCGCACTGGCCAAATACCTCCCCGTCGGCGAAAAGCTCAACGAAAACACCGTCTCCGTATGCGCCCTCAGCACCCTCAAACACTCCAACGTTCCCACATCCCACATCCTCACCGTCTCGTCGTATGAACCCGTTGCGAGGACGAGCGATCCATCCGAGGTTGTCCGTCCGACGTTCCACGCCATCGTGTAAATTTCCTTGGTGTGGCCTTTCAGGATGCCTTTGCAGTACCTATCCCTAGCTTCCGCCTTCACTATCACATCCTCCTCCCCTCCCCCTCCTCCTGCTCCCCCACCTCCTCCAGCAGAGTCAGGCACGTCGTCCAAACTCCACAACCGCACGGTCATATCGTCCGAACACGACGCCAACAATCGGTTAGTCGAGATCGACTGCCCAGGTGGACAAGGCGCAAACGACACCCGGTTGATCTCGTCCTCGTGGCCTCTGAACGTCCGGACAGGTGTCGACTGACCAACCCGGCAGATTTGGATCGTCTTGTCTTTGGAACCCGAGGCGAGGGTTTCGTTGTCCATCCAGTCGACGTCGAGGACGCAATCTGTTCGATACGCAACACGAGAGCGCGACGTGCGTCAGTTCCAAAAATCTCGCACGAATGGTACAGGCGCAGCCGGTGAGTGAGAGAAGGGGGAGGAAAGAACGCACCAGAGTGGAACTCCCAAGCCTTGATCAGTCTTGCACTGACAGCATCCCAAACGCAAACACTCCCATCGCTCCCAGCAGTGGCCAACAAGCTCCCCTTAGGATTAAACTTCAAACTGAAGATCGGTCCCGAGTGGCGCGTCAACACGCCGTGCAGCTCGCCTTGAGGCGTCCAGAGGCGGGCGATGCCGTCGTACGAGGCGGAGGCGAGGAGGGTGCCAGAGGGCGTGAAGACGATGGAGGTGATGTCTTTTCGGTCCGTGACGGGTAGATGCTTGCAAACGAGAGGGTCCGACTCGAGCTCCCACTTGCCCCCTCCTCCTCCGCCGGTTGAGCTCGATGAAGAAGACGGGGGTTTGAGCTCCCACAGGCGGACGGTCGCGTCCCCAGCTCCGGTCGCCACCTTTCCCTTCCCGTCAGGGTTCCACGCGCAGACGAAGACCTCGCCAGAGTGCTCGTTCGAAAGGTGGACGATGTCGTCTCCGCTGATCTCCGGGATGGATGCGATCCGAGCTGAATAGTCGAGACCCGTCTCCTTTGGCGTTGTGGACGACACCTTCGCAGCGCTGAAAGGGGGCGTAGTAGACGAAGCAGGCGATGACTTTTTCTTCTTCTTTGTCGTCGTCGTCGACGTTGACGGGAGAGTCTTGGTGCGGACTTCGGGGGAGGTTGACCCAACAGGGGGCGGCTTGGGCTTGGAAGACGACGACGCAGGAGGCAGCGGAGCGTTGGACAGCGAAGGCGACGACCGGTTCGACCCTGACGGAGTCGGAGGTTTGTTGCCCGACTTTCGCGAAAACGAAGGCAGCGGAAGCAGGTTCTCCTTCTCCTTCTTTTCTTTTGACTTTGACGAGGAAGGCTGCTCAGCGTCCGACACGTCTAGCTTTGGCCGCTTGCCATTCTTGCCTCCTCCGTCCTTTGAGCCGTTGGATCCGGAGCCGTCCGGGTGAGATTCGACCGTCGAGGGCGAACCGGCAGAGAGACCGGGAGCCTTACGTTTGCCCTTGCTGCTGCTGGGGAGCGTGCCGTTGCTGGCCGCACTAGTCGGGTCGTCCTTCTCGCGCGGCAGGGTCGAGCTGGACGGGATGGGGAAGAGCTCGGGTCGAGGTGGAGGAACGCTGACGGAGGGAAAGGCGTGCGACGTGGACGGTGACGCAGTGTGGTCGGAGGAAGGGGAGGGTGGGGAGTCGAGGATGGGGGAGCAGTGGTGGGGTCGCAGAAGAGAGAAGGGAGCGTTGCAGGGTGGTAGAGGTCCGGTCTGCAAGAGGGACAGCATGAAACAAGTCAGGATACTGTCATCTCTGCGACACCCTCTGGAGGGCGGACACTGAGCTCTCAAGCAGCCCCCCAGCTATCAGACAGAGCGAGACCCTCTCTTACCTCGCTAACGTGCGTCTCGACCTCGGACCAGCACAGGCCCTTGTGGAGCCATCGGAGGAGCTCTCCGCGCTGGACCTTGGCTCCGACCAGGTCGTCGGGCGTCGTCTGGGCGAGCTTGGACTCCTGGGCGAAGGTGAAGGCCGAGTGTTGGAGGTTGGACTCTTGGAGGTAGCAGTGGATGAGGATGTTGATCTCGTGCGAGGTCAGATGGACGGCCGACGCGCGCAGTGGTGGCGGGGGTGGCCGTGGTCCGCTTGGAGACGATGCCATGCGGTGGCGATTGTGAAAGAAGTGGCAGGAGAAGAGAAGAAGGGAGGGACGGTGTATACTCGACAGAGGGAAGGGAGGAACAGGCAGGCAGCGGGTCCAGACTGAAAATCCCAGCGCAAACCCGACCTGGGTTAAAATCTGGATTTCTGAAATTCCAGGCTGAAACACAAAGAAAAAGGGGCAGTCAGGGGTAGGGCCGCCAGGTGCACACAAGTCGACGTCCCAGCGACTGAACGCAGCGCTTTCAGAGTCCAGCACGAGTATCCAGCTCCTCGACAGACGTCGTACTGGTCATTTCTTCTCGGCAAGGGCGGCCGGAGTCTGAAAAAGGGTCAAGTTGATCCGTGTGACAGACCGACTGCTGCTCCCCCCCTCAAAACCCTCGAACCCCTTCGCTTTCTCTCCTTCTCCTCTTCCCACCACCACCCTCCCTTCTCCTTACTTTTCTCACTCTCTCAACTTTACCACTCTCAACTCTCGCCCAGTCATGAAGTTCACCCTCGCCTTCGTCGCCGCCGCCGCGTCCTCCGCCGTCGCCTTCACCATCAACACGCCCGAGTCGTGGACGACAACCGGACCCAACTCGATCAGCTTCTCGTCAGTTCCCTTTCCTCCTTCCTTACTTCCCTCTTGTCCTCTCCTCTGCTGGCACAACGGACAGCCGTACTGCATCACAGTCGAGCGTTGGTGTCGTGAGGGGTTCCCGCCGCTCTCCCTCGCCACTGCTCTCCAACACCTGTCAAACCGCCCGGACCCTTCCCCCTTCGCTTCCCAAGCTGAATACTCCCTCCCTCCCTCGAACAGCGCTGTCTCCTCCGACCCCGAAACGTTCGCCATCACCCTCTCCCCTCAGACCAACTCCAACAACGCGACCATCATCGCTCAGAGCCACTCGTCCTCTGAGACGACGTTCGACGTGACTGCGGACTGCGACGACCTGTTCCCTGAAGGGTCGAACTACGTTCTTAGTCAGTCCCCCCCCCTCCCCCTCACTCGCTCACTCCTCACTCTTCCCTCTCTTGTGTCTCTCCGCACGTCTCTCCGCTCAAGAACTGACGTCTTCGTCAATGATTTGACACCTCGTAGACTTCATCAGGAACGCAACCTCCCTAACCTCCGTCCTCGCCCAATCGCAGCCGTTCAACATCTCCGCCTCCACCTCTTCCTCCTCGTGCAACTCGTCCTCCTCCAGCGCCTCCTCTTCGTCGACCGGTGCCAAGTCGGCCGGAGCTAGTTCAACTGGGGCGTCCGCTTCGGCAGGTGCTGCTAGTGCTAGTGCGACTGGGGATGGAAAGAGTGTACGTCCCTCCTAACTTCCTGCTCTCTCTCGCCTCCAACCCTTAATGCAGTGTGGATGACTAACCAGACGATTGCGGTGATCGTAGGCCGGTTTCAACACGATGGCCCTGCCTTCGCTCGCCCTCTTGGGAGTATCGTCGCTCGCTTTTTTCACTATTGCCTAAGGAGCCCGCAACAAGACACCTCTACTCCTCTCTTACTTTCAAAGGACATACTCGCCACCCCTGGACGTTTTCCTCTTCATCCCCGGCCCAGGCTCTGAGAAAGTCTCTTGGCTTGCTTTTATACTTTCCGCCCGCAACGCTCTCGCATCCCCCGCTTTTGCATTAGTTCCTCGTCTCCATCACCTCATTCACTCGCACGCTCGCTACTCATGGACAGTCTTTCTACGTCTCAACCGTCCCTTTCCGCCAAGAGAGAGAACGGTCTTCTCATGAGAGAGCAAAAGAAAACGCGGACTGTGAACAACCAAGGGATTTCTCGTTCCTCCACCTATCCCTCACCACTTCTCCCTCCCCTACCCGCAAATCTTCTAGCAAAGCCGCTTGTTACCGACGCCCTCAGCTCTTTCTGACCCACAACCGCCCTCGTTTCCGCAAGGCCTGCTCACTTTGATACCTCCTGCGCGGCCGGTTTGGGCACGGTCGGCAACTCAGCCTGAACGGCCCCCTGCGTCGCTCCTTGTCCCCCCGTCGTCTGACCTCCCGCGGCCTGGCCCGCTCCTCCAGGCGCCGCTCCCCCACCCTGAAGACGCGCATCAAGCGCCTTCAGCGCCAACGCCCGTCGACGTTCAGCCTCTGCTCGCGCTCCTCCAGGTCCGGGAAGGAGAGAGTACGCTCCACCTGCTGCGTACTCGTCGCCCCACGGACGGACGAGCTGGAGCTTGACGCAGAGGTTGAAGATGGCGTTGCCGGCGGCTGCGATGTATTTCCTATAACACGAAAGGGGATGATGTGAGAGTTTACTTGTCAGCCTGGTCCTGGCACAGAGGGAAACCTGAGAGAGTGAGAGAAAGGCTACGAACTGGACAAAGGGAGGGAACCACATATGGAACGCGAACGCATCGCTCCTATCCCCCCTAAAGCCCTCCGGTCCCTGTCCCTCCTGGTACTTCACAAACCGGAGATAAACCCAAGCGGCAAAGAACCCAAACTGGATGCCCATGTACGGGTTGCTCGCCACGGCCAAAACGAGCACGTTGGAAACGAGCAGGTAGATTCCGGGGAGGACTTTGACTTTGAGTTTGAGCAGGCCTGAGAAGAGCTGGACTTGGTGTTCGGGGATGAGCTGGGTGAAGGCGACGAGGAAACCGACTTGGAGGCAGCTCAGGCCGTGGACGGACGTTCCGTACCTGTACGGACAGTTCAGGAGGAGTCAGTCTTTTGACGAATCCATTGAAGAGTGCAGCGAGGGAAAGGGAGAACGTACATGGACTTGACATCGTTGAGCAGAAAGTAGACGATCCACGAGAAGCCGACAGAGATAATGTTGGACGCCAGGACGGTCACGAACGCAAATTTGAGGAGCTCGTTGTACGACCACACTCGCTCGAGGTATCGGCCGCAGAGAGGAATGGAGATGAGCGAGACGATGAACTGTAAACGTGATCGCAAGGGAAGGGAGGGGACGCGTACGAATCTGTCAGCTCCTCGGTATCTACCAGAAAGAGAGAACGCGTCAAGCGCCAGTAGGAAGACGCACCTCGATCAGGTTTCCCTCCGCGAACCCAGCGGTGATGAGCGTCCAAGGGTTGTAAAGGACCTTGCCGGGCACGAGGAACAGCCAGGGGTAGTCCTGCCTAGGTGCGGGCGAGAAGATGCCAAACTGGCTGAGAGGCGTCTCGAGTCCTGACGGGAAGGAGGTGGCCGACGAAGGAAGAGACGAAGGGAAGACACATCGAACGAAGAAGCCGAGAGTCGAGAAGAGGATGAGAAGACCGGTGAGAAGGCGGGTCGCAGGAGGGACGGCGCTGGGGAGAGGGAAGGCGACGAAGGGCAAAATCATGAGGGGAAGTCAGCTCGACAGATCCCAGGCCCCAGAACCATCTCGACCGGTGATCTCGCGTGAGGTGACGGGTCTTTCCGTCCAGCACTCATCCCCCAACCTATGAAGGAGACCTGTCCCATCCTCAGAAGGAACGCCAGCACGTCCCCAGGCGGCCGAGCGCGCGTTGGAGCGAAAGCAGCCATCGACATGCTGGACCATCCATGCTTCCGAGCTCTGCGCTCCAACATCAACAGCAGTGACCTCGACGACCTCCCAGCCCTTCCTTTTGTACTGGCGGTGGAAGTGAGGACTCACGCGAGGGCCGGGAGGAAGTTGATCTGTGCCATCTGGGCTGCTGTCGATCGCGTTAGGCGAGTAGGCTGCTGAACGCGAAGGCTTTGAGTTAAGCAAAGAACGTCGAGGCAGTCGGTCTCCTTGGCTCGGGATGTCGTGTGTCGACCGAGAGAGAGAGCGCGCGCGAGAGCTTGAGGCCTGCGAGAGAGGGTGTGGGGTGTTGAGTCGTTGCTCTCTGACCTGTCGTTGCATCGCATCCGAGCTGCGGCGGGCTTTGCTTGGGAAACTCAGCTCAATGAAAGTCTTACGTCAGCTACAACAGTAGGTCGCCAATCGGGGTTCACAGTTCTGCCGCGCAGACGAGAGCCGTTGAGAGCGAGTTGCGTCAAGTCGTTTGCCCAGACAACTCCCACTCGCAAGCAAGGATGGCGTCCAAGATCATGCAGGGCGACATCGTCCGCCAGCGGGACGGCACCGTCGCCATGGTCCTCCGCACAGGCACGCACGAGAGCCAGCACCCTTCCCCTCCTCCCCCGCCCGTCTACCCCTCGGACGCGTTCCCGTCGGCCACGCCCCACCCCATCGACCGACCGATCCCAAAGAACCACGTCGGGGTGTCGATGCTGTTTGCCCGTCCTCCGCTTGCCGAAGGCGAGGTCCCTCCGCCCGACTACTCGGACAACCCGCTCCAGGTCCGGCACGAGAAGGAGTACGAGCTCCTCGACAGACTGCTTCAACCGGGCGATATTGTCAAGTTCTCGCACCTCAACCCAGAGTCGGGCATCGTCACCGCCGTCGACATTGCGTGCAAGCTCAGACACGTCCTCACGCACGAGAAGGTGGACGAGTGGGTCAGCCACAAGCTGCTCGAGGGCGCTATGAAGGTGGAGGTCGGGGACAGGTGCGTCTTTGCTTACCTCCCTGCCGAGTGTTGATCGCTCGTGTGAGCAACCGTGCTGACCGCAGAATATTTGCTGGTCCACCTTGCTGCTTGTCAGAGTCATCCACGGCAACTGGATTGGTGTCGTCGAGCAGATCTTTGAGGAGGGTCTAGTCGAGACGCCTGGAGGTCCTGCTTGGAGGATCGCGGACATGTGCGTACTCCTTCCCTTCTCTGATATCCCCAGCGTCTCCTGTCACTAACGTCAGTGCTGACCTATCCTTGTTTAAATCTGCTTCAGGGGAGGTATGATGGATCCCGGGCGAACCGTCGCAGAGCTCTTCCCGCCGGACGTTGGCGTCGGCCCTCCACCTTTACCTGGTCACGTCGGACCGCGAGACTTCACCAAAGAGCGCGTTGTCGACATCCGACCCATCGTCATCCACACATCATGGATCGCTATCAACCAAAAGGTGCGTCCCTTGGCTCTTTCGATCTTTCCTGTCAAGGGGTACCAGGATCTGACTTGAGGCCGCGTTATTGATGTTCTTGGCCCGGGTGCTCGTTCCAGATCCCCATTGCCGACCAGGACAAGTTCCCCAAGCCTAAACGATTCTGGTCCGGCATCGAGCTGCACGACCTCCAGCTAGTGACGACCATGACGGACCACCTCCCCCGGGTCGGCTCCAAGATCCGGTTCCGCAAGGACGAAGACGAGATCCTGCACGGCGGTCGACCGACGTTCCACTTTGACACGATCCAGTTTAGGGTCTACACCGTGCTCGAGACGGTTACGCACGTAAACGTTTTGTGGCAGAGCGGCAAGCAGACGAGGGAGCGGACAACGAGTTTGATGCTGCACGCCAACATTGACGAGTACGACTGCTGGCCGGGGGACCACGTTCTTGTCAAGGGCGAGTCGTTTGGAGACGAGGGCAGGGAGGCGATCGTCCAGACGGTGGATGCCAAGGAGAGAACGGCAGAGATTCGCTTGCTGCCTCGGAAGCCGGTCAGTCCCTTGCGCCGCTCTCCTTGTTCATCAGACCCAGATATGCTGACCCCATTGCATCGCTCCACTCCACTTTCTTTTGTATGATCGCAGGAGGAGAAGGTCACTGACATGCTCGTCTCGCTTTTGGAGCTGGATCCTCACGGTCACCCACCGGGTAGGTCCGCCTTGTACGCCTTGCACGGACTTTTCTCTGCCAGGTCCACTGACTCCTCCTCACCCCTTCGCATCTTGCCGGTCGAAGATACATTTGGCGTCGGTCGAGGAGAGCTCGTCATGATCAGCGACCGGGACAACGGAAGCATACCTCCTCGGGTGCCTCGCATAGGGCAGTTTGAGGAGCAGATGGAGGAGGGAGAGCTGCGGGCTACCATGACGAGGTGCGTGTTTCCACCCGCCCTCCTTCTTAAACGCCCTCTGTCGGCCGCAGACTGACCCATCATCTTGGTATCTTGTATGCAGTCTTGGAGTGGCGATGGCAAAGGGCAGCGAGTACCACGGTCGACTCAATGAACAGGTCGACGATGTCGACTGGTACGGAGAGGTGCGCGACCTTCGAACCGAGGACGGCCTCATCGAAGTTGTCCTCCCTAACGGCAAGATTGCTCTGGAGAAGCAGGATAATCTTTGCATCCTGGTCGAGGAGGGCGAGGCGCTGCCGTACGACGACGAGGGACCCATGGATGGAGTCGACGGGTACGAGGAGGACGAGTACGCGGGCGAGTGGGAGGATGAAGAGTTTGACGGCGAGTACGACGAGGAATACGAACTTCAGAACAACAAGAGCGAGACGGCGTCGATCCGGATGGCCGAGCGGGACGAATGGGAGGAGATGGAGGACGAAGCGGACCACGAGGAGGACGAGGTCGAGCGCATCACCACTCCTCCACCCCAACCCTCTCTCGCCCAGCCCGCACCCACCCTCGCACATCTTGCGTCCGCAGGTGCTTCCGCGACTTCCCTTCCCGTCACCAACACTCCTCCGATCCCAGAGTCAATCGCGTCGTCGTCGAGGCCGCCTCATGTCAAGGACGACCCTAGTTGGGAACGCTTTGCCATCCTCGAGGAGGCCGACGCGAGCCACCACTTCTTCAACCAGCCCGTCGGAAAACCCAACGTTGCCTTCCTGTCGCGACTGCAAAAGGAGTTCAAGGTCCTTGCGTCCTCGTTGCCAGGTGTGTCCGCTTCGTGCCGCCCTCTCTTCACAAACAACAGCTGACTCTCTCTCTCTCCCCTTACACGCAGACACCATCCTCGTTCGCAGCTACGAAGACCGAATGGACCTTTTGCGCGTGCTCATCATCGGTCCTCCCGGAACGCCCTACGTCGACGCTCCCCACCTGATCGACTTTTACCTCGACCCGACAAAGTACCCGTTCGAGCCCCCGAAGGCGCACTTCCACTCGTGGACGAGCGGTCGCGGGAGGTGCAGTCCGAACCTCTACGAAGAGGGCAAGGTGTGCCTGTCGATCCTCGGCACGTGGGAAGGGGAGCGCAATGAGAGCTGGAACCCGCACAAGTCGTCGCTCCTCCAGATCTTCGTCTCGATCCAGGGCCTCGTGCTCGTGCGCGAACCATACTTCACTGAACCTGCGTTTGAGAAGCTTCGTGGGACGAAGGAGGCACGGGTGAGCTCGAGACAGTACAAGTGGGTTTTTATACGACTTGACTTTTCGCTTGTCCTCTTTGCTGACAGACTCTCTGTGCTTGACCCATCTTCCCCTTCCAGCGAGAAGGCCTTCGTGCTCACGCGAGGGTTCATCCTCCACGCGCTCCGGCACCCCATCGCCGGATTCGCGGACGAGATGGAGCACTTGTACGTGACGAACGGCCGACTCGGGTCGGCGCTCAAGTCGGCCCAGGACCTGATTACGATCAGCGAGGCGTCGGATGGTGTGACGGCAGAAGAGCTCGCTCAGGAGGGTACGTGGGATGAGGGCGATGGGGTTGGACGGTTGACGAAGGGCGCCTTGATCCCTCTTAAGGTATATCTCATCGAAGAACTCGCCCTCCGACAGTCGTGTGCGAAGGTCTCTGGTCTGACTCTGCCCTCTCTCTCTCTCTTCCTTTGTCTGTCCTTCTTCAACCTTTACAGCGCACAATTACTGGTCTCGAAGCGCTCTGGGCCGAATTGAGGCCGAAACCATGATCGATGAAAATTGTTCATCGTCATCTAACCGCTTTCTTTGTGCCCTAGAAACGCCGAGAGATTCCGCTTGTGTGGGTGTTGCGCATGAGATCAGGAAGTGGGATTGACGGGTACGAAGGAGCAGCGGTGGGACTGCTTGTGCGGATTGAGAAAGAGCGGTGCGGGTGGTACAGACGATTGAGCAGAGTACGGTTGAGGATGGGGTCGTGAGGAGAGAAAAAGAGGAGGAAGGCTGGAGAGTTCGTTACGTGTGAGAGGTCTTGAAAAGAAAAGGAGTGGGAGAACTAACAGGTGTCAATGAGTCGGTTGCGAGGCAGCGGGTCGGACGTCATCTGCGCGTAGGTCGTGATGTTCGGGTCGGAGTAAGAGTGCTTGTAGAGCTCGATGTAGGACTCGGTCGGCATATCGGGTGGAGAGCAGCCTGGGTCCCAGACTTGCGGGTCAGTGGCGAGGATCTTCATCAGAGGGAGTAGAGAAGACGGACCAATGTTCCTCTTTGAGCTGGGTTGGTAGACTCGGACGTAGTCGACATACATGTGCACCGGCCACAACTCTGCCAGACCCTCGAAATCGACCGCTCCAAAGTTGAGCGACAGGCCGAGATTGAGCAAAATGTACTTGCGCAAAAGTCGAGGTCCTCAGTACCAAAGGCGTGAAGGGCAGAGTTTTGAGTAAAAAAACTCACCATGGGCTCGGCAGGAATCGGTCGAGCGGATATCTCAGCTTCCTCGTTAGGTCCCATGCCGGCAGCCTTGAGAGTCCACGCCGACTTGCCGTCATTGATCCACTGGATGTAGCCGTCCGTCCCTGGTGCGTACTCGAATCCGTACAGCGAGAAGCACGGTTCGGCGGCGAGACCGCTCGCGTACTCGTAGCAGTTCTGGTTAGTCGTAGCTGATGCAGGCGGGCGAAGAGAAGAGGATGAGTCAGGGTCGCGCAAGTCAGTGGAGAAAGTAGGACGACGTACAGACGACCGAGGTCGCTTGCTGGAAGACTCCTGTTCGACGCAGTAGACGGGGATGATTCAACTTCAGTATATGAGGACTTCGGTCTGAAATTGTTAGGGACGAACCTCCCATGTACGAGTTGAGTAATGAGACGTCTTCATTGTCGATGATCAGGTTCGAGCTGTCGTTGATCCAGGTGTACTCCTGCAAAAGTGTTCTGCATGTCAGTCGACTATGACAGAGAGTGAGGGAGTGGGACATGAACAGACGGGATTGAAAGGGGCCCACTGCGCAGACTGGGAGACGTGGCCGATGAGCGTCGTAGGGTCGACTGGGCAACGGCTCGAGAAGGCATCAGTCCCTTTCAAGATGCGCAACTGGAGATCAAGGGCTGACCTTGAGCCTCGATGACGTCGATCTACAAACGAGCAACGGACGAGCGCGTCGATCTGGTCAGAATGATCCCTCAAACCGCAAAGAATGAACGAAGGACAGTACCTCTGGCGCACTCCTCCCCATAAACGACCCATCCGAATATCTCGGTCCAGGATGCGTCGGGTCGTCAGGACACGTACACCTACTCAACCTCTGTCCAGGCAGAAAGCTCAGCGCGCCGTTTCCCGGCTCGCCCTCGGGGCCGGAGGTCGTCGCGATCGAGGGCAGACCGTCGAGCGTCTGGTTGGCGAGCGTGCCGACGTCGCATGAGTCGTAGGAGTAGGGCCACATGCCTTCGAGCGTGCCTGCAACCCCCCAACCCAGCGCAAGTAAACCAATCAGGTCTCCCAGTCGAGGAGTAAATAGTGTGGAAGGGCAAAATAAACTGACCTCCGTACCCGGCCCGGCCCAAGTTCCCCATCGTCTGTCCAATTTGATCACTCGTCAGCTTGCAACAAGCGAGCTAGGGCAGAGAGCGAAAACTCGACACGCACCCAGGCAGCAGGCCACAGTCCATCTGTGCTCCCCGCCAAGCAAGGAAGTCGCATATTAGTTTCTTTCCAGCAGTCTCAGTGCTTCCCGAGCGCAAGTCGAGGAAAAAACCCAAACTCACAGACGTCTGACCGACCAGGCAGACGGATGCTCGTCACGATCGCTCCTCCAGTAAAGCAGAACTTGTTCCAGGTCGACATGAGCCCTCCTGCAGGAATTTCAGCACACACAGAGAAAGAGGGAGTGTCAGGAGCGAAGGGGAGGAGGGTCAATGAATCCGGACGAGCGTCAAGAAGACGAACCGATGTAACTAGTCGCAATCAGAGGCGAGGGTACGTCAGGCCTCTTGTCAGACGCCTGAGAGTCCAGAGAAAGAGAGAGAAAGAGGCGTACTCCATCCCTCTAAATGGTCGCTTGTCGAGCGTGATGACTAGACTCCCGTTCCGCGTCTCGAGCTGTCTGCCGTCGTAGAACTCCAGGTCTGCAAAGAAAAGAGAGCACCCAAGGGCCGGTTTGAGGGTAAGCAAGGTTCTAGAGTGAGCTTGGAAGGGAAGGGGGACAAACTGTTGGTTGCCCAGTAGTGGAGCTGCTCCAGAGAAAAAAATGGATGAGCGGGCTGCGGTCATCATCGACGGAGGGTTGGTTTGAGAGAAACGCACCTGTTCCGACTCCCTTTAGCCAACCCGAATCAACAAGCCTTTCAGCCACCCGTCCAAAACTGGATAGGAGATCGACGAGGAAAGAACAAGGAGGAGAAGGCGCACCAATAAGGATCGTCCCCGGGCCAGAACGTCCTCCCATCAACCTCAAACTCGTCGCTGAACACGAGCTCCCACGACTCACCCGTCTGGAGGGATGTGTACG
Source organism: Cystofilobasidium capitatum (assembly GCA_014825545.1). Classification (NCBI taxonomy): domain Eukaryota; kingdom Fungi; phylum Basidiomycota; class Tremellomycetes; order Cystofilobasidiales; family Cystofilobasidiaceae; genus Cystofilobasidium; species Cystofilobasidium capitatum. The sequence goes on from MVAJ01000012.1 coordinate 257,047, forward strand.
TCCATGCCTCCTGGGGGGTATCTTCGTCGATCAGACCAAAATCTATCCCCCCCACCCATCCACCCGAGAAAAGGCGTTCTCGTCAGCTCTGACAAGCGCAGCGCAAGAAAGGACAAATAGAAGAGGTGAGGAAGGAAAGAAAAGAAAGAGAAGGAAAGCGAGAACGCACTCCCAGGCATCGTAGCAAGTTGACCAGAAGCGTTCACCCCTCCCAGATTGAACGCCCCAAGCGTCGTCCACTCCTTCTCCTGGTAGAAAGTCAACAGCGGATAACCGGCGAAGAGGAACAACAATCCAAGAGCGAGAAGGACGAGGGTTCCGAGGTTTTGGAGACCGCGGAGGGAGAAGATTGAGCCTCGGGCGTTGAGGTTGGGGGATTTGTCTTGAGGGGAAAAGGAGTGGAGGGGGTCGTCGTCGGTCTGTGGCGATGCCAGTCGACCGAAGGCAGGGAGGAAGGGTGGGGGGGGGGGGGGGGAACGGACAAAACGGATGCTGGGGTTAGCAAGGGAAGCTCGCTGAGCTAGAGACAGCAAGCAGGAGCGAGGACGGACGTCGTTGGCGAACAGAGAGGGGTGCTGCTCGTCTCCGTAGATGAAGATCTGCCTCCCCGCATGCCCAGGTTGCCAGTCAGCTCTCAAGCTTGCTGTGAAGCATAAAGACAGGGGAGGAAGAAGGGAAGAGGAGGAGGGTCCAAACGCACCCTCTCGGAAGACGTCTGCGAGACGAGCTCCATAGTCGACGAGCCAGAGTTGCGCATCAGCGGTCGACGGCTGGACGACTGGCCGAAAGAGTCACAGAAGGTCAGCTCGCTTCCCCTGTTATGCGGGGGCGGGAGAGGGGTTGGGAAATGGACGAACCCAGTCGGTCGAGTGCGAATGGGCAGACGAGGAAGTTGACTCGAGCGACTGCTGGGATAAGCGAGGGCTGGTCGGATCCCAGTTGGTTGGCGCGCGGAGGAAGACGGGGCTTGGTTTGTCGGGCATCCTCGAAGGGGGAGCAAGAGTGTGGGTGGAAGGTCAAGGTCTGCTTGTCAAGGCCAGCCTGGGCGAGGCTTGCTGACGGCGGAGCCTTCTGACAGGCTTCTGCCCTGGCGGGAATAGGGGTAAGTAAGGGCAGGGCGATGGAAGCGAGGGCGCTGGTGAGCCAGACAGTCGCGAGGTCAGCGCGTACATGTGACCAAGAGACGGAGAGTCAGCCTGTATGTCGCGCTCTGCGTTTGGGAAATCTGTTGTGCGAATGATGGCTGTAGAGCGTGAGGGAGGGAGGAGGACGGGCGGAGTTGAGGGGCAAAGACAGATGAATTATCTAGCTGAAGGTTGTCCAGGGTTGTCTAAGGTCTAGGGGGTCTCTGAGCCTGGCTGGCTGGACAGACCATCTTCAGCCTGTACACGACACTCTGCAACCCATCTCGCCATGTCGCTCAGCAAACGCGACGACGACGAACGCTCAAACTCACGTCAGTACACCCTTACTCTCTCTCAGCTCTCAGCTCTCGGTCGCACGCACCAAGTCCAGGCGGGGTGAGGAACGTCTCGCGCTCAACTTGGGCTGAAGGAGGGCACCATCAGCCCAAGCCTCCCGTCGCCCGAGCATCGCCAGGACGACGACGACCGACCTTCTCGAGAACTTATAATGACCCTGCTCTCGCCCCTTTGTCTTTGCTCGAACAGTGCATGACAAGTCGACGGTCCTGCAGGAGGCACGGGTGTTCAACCAGTCGCCCATCTCACCTCGCGCCTGCCGCTCCCTCCTCGCCCGGATCGTCTACCTGCTCTACTGTGGAGAGACCTTCTCGACCCAGGAGGCCACCCAGCTCTTCTTTGGAGTCACCAAGCTCTTCCAACACAAGGACGTGAGTACTCTTCTCTCCTTCTTTCTCGCCCGTCCAAACGTCGCTCGGGACGCCCCCTCTCTCACGAAGTTCGAAAACGTCGAACCTGACCACCTTCCTCGCTCTCGCTTCTCTGGCTTTGCATCAAAAAACACACTAGCCGGCACTCCGTCAGATGATGTACCTCGTCATCAAGGAGCTCAGTCCCATCGCCGAGGATGTCATTATGGTCACCAGCTCGATCATGAAGGACATGCAGCCCAACCTCGAGGTCATCTACAGGTCAAACGCCATCCGAGCCCTCTGCCGAATCACCGACGTTCGTTCCCTTTTCCTCTCCCTTCTCTCGGGGTTGCGCGTCCTTTACTGACGATTGGCTGGATGCGCCTCTTTCTTTCTTTCTCAACTACTCAGGCTCAGGCGATCCAGTCGGTCGAGCGGTTCTTTAAGTCAGCCATCGTCGACAAGTCCACCTCCATCTCCTCCGCCGCTCTCGTCTCAGCCTACCACCTCTTCCCAACCGCGTCGCCAATCATCAAGCGCTGGTCCTCCGAAGCGTCCGAATCCCTCACTCCGAAATCCTCCTCCCTCTACTCTGCTTCGGCGCAAATCGTCCAGTCCTCTTCGCACATTACGCAGTACCACGCGCTGGGCTTGTTGTGGAGTATTCGAGCGGGGGACAGGATGGCAGTGACCAAGATGGTTCAGCAGCTGAGTGGTGGAAAGGGGGGAAACGCGGCGAGTGTGTTGAGGAGTCCGATGGCGGTTTGCATGTTGATCAGGATGGCGGCGAAGGTGCTCGACGAAGACCCCAAGTTCGTCCCGTACCCTTTACCCCTTCACTCCTCCACCCGTTCTCCCCTTTGTTGGCTCTCCCGCCAACGAACAGCGGAACGTCAAATTGAATCACTCCCTACTGCTCTGGCTCTTAAAGCGTCCACAAGCAGATGTTTGACCTCCTCGAGGGCTGGCTCCGACACAAGTCGGATATGGTCAACATCGAGGCTGCCCGAGCCATCTGCGAGATGCGCAACGTCACCAACCAGGAGCTCTTCCGACCCGTTGCCGGTTCGTAGTCCCTTCGTCACCCCCTTTTCCGCGACTGCTCCTCCACTGATACCCTTTTTGTCCTTTGTCTCTCTTGTCTTGGGACATAGTGCTCAATCTCTTCCTCACCTCGCCCAAGCCGGTGCTCAAGTTTGCCGCCATCAGGACGCTCAACAAGCTCGCCCAAACGCACCCGACCGCGGTCGTTGCGTCCAACCACGAGATGGAGAACCTCATCACGGACCCGAACCGAAGTCTGGCCACGTACGCCATCACGACGCTCCTCAAGGTTTGTCCACCCCTCCCATCCCGCACTCCTTCTAGTAGGTCACTGACACAGGGACAAACTCTTCTCATGGTAACCTGTAGACTGGAACCGAGTCGTCCGTCGACCGGCTTATGCGCCAGATCTCGACGTTCCTGACCGAACTGACGGACGAGTTCAAGATGATCGTCGTTGAGGCCATCCGGGCGCTCTCGCTCAAGTTCCCCCAGAAGCAAGGTGCCATGCTGACGTTCTTGAGCAACATGCTCAGGGACGAGGGAGGGTACGACTTTAAGCGGACGATCGTTGAGGCTATCTTCGACATGATTCGATACGTTGCTGAGTGCAAAGAGACGGGTACGTTTCGACCGCTTCTTTTCTTCAGGATCCTCGGGAGGAAAAAATACTGACCGAGGCTCTCTTTTTCTTTGTTCCCCAGCCCTCGCACACCTGTGCGAGTTCATTGAGGACTGCGAGTTTACCAAGCTCTCGGTCCGAATCCTCCACTTGCTCGGCATCGAAGGCCCCAAGACGGCGACGCCGACAAAGTACATTCGGTACATCTACAACCGGGTCGTGCTCGAGAACGCCGTCGTTCGAGCGGCTGCCGTGGCCAGTCTTGGAAAGTTTGGAGTGGAGGTTGGGGAGAAGGAGGATGGGAAGGTTGGAAAGAGTGTGAGGGTCTTGTTGAACCGGTGCTTGGATGATGTGGATGATGAGGTGAGGGATCGGGCGGCGATGTACCTTAGGGTGCTGGACGAGAAGACGTTGGCCGACGTGTACGTGCGAGAGGGTACGTTCTTGTTCTTTCGTTCTCTTTCATTTCCATTTCTCAAGTTTGCTGACGAGCTGGGTTCTCTGTCTGCTTTCTTTGGGTGCAGAGTCGACCTTTTCGCTCGCCGCGCTCGAGTCCAAGCTCGTGTCGTACGTCAACGACCCGTCGTCGAGCAAGGCGGCCTTCGACGCGTCGTCGATCCCCAAGATCAGCCGCGAGCAGGCCGCACAGGAGTCGGCAAGGCCGTCCTCGCTCGACACGATGAACGCGGCCGTCGCGCCCAAACCGACGGTCGAGTCCGCCCCTGCACCGACTGCGTCCGAGGCCCAGTCGGCTTACGCTACTCAGCTCGCGGAAGTGCCCGAGTTTGCAGACTACGGAAAGGTGTTCAAGAGCAGCACGAAGCCGGTCGAGTTGACCGAGAGCGAGATGGAGTACGTCGTCACGGCCGTCAAGCACGTGTTCGAGGAGCATGTCGTCCTTCAGGTGCGGTCCCCACCCTCGTCTCCAAGCTTGCCCTCTCCCTCTAGCACAGCTCAGGACTGACGTGTTCTCCTTCTCTTTTCCAACACCGCCCATCAACGCAAAACAGTTCAACATCACAAACACGATACCGGACACGGTGCTCGAGCAGGTGTCGGTCCTCGTCCAGACGCCAGAAGAGGCCGGCCTGGTCGAGGACTTCATCATTCCGATCCCGTCGCTGTCGTCGACCGCACCGGGCATCGTCTACGTCTCGTTCACGCGCGAGGACCCGTCGTCGTACGCGGCCGGATCGCTTCCTTGCACGGTCACGTTCGTGTCGAAGGAGGTGGACCCGTCGAGCGGCGAGCCGGAGGAGGAGGGCTACCCGGACGAGTACCAGGTCGAGGAGGTCGAGCTCGGAGCGGCGGACTACATCGTCCCGAGCTACGCGACGTTTGCGAGCGAGTGGGAGCGGCTCAAGCAAGGGGCGACGGCGACCGAGGTGTTTGCGCTCAGCTCGAGCGAGAGCCTCAAGGCGGCTTGCGACTCGCTTATCGAGGGTGTGTTTTGCCTTCCTTCTCTTTCTCCCCGTTCGTTGCTTGGTCTGACTCGCCATACTTCTTCGTGACTCTCTTGCAGTCCTCGGGATGGAGCCTCTGGGAGGGACAGAGATCCCCCAGTCGACGTCGGTCCACACGCTCACGCTGTCGGGTCTCGTCGCCGGCGGCGGCGGCAAGGTCCTCGCGAGGAGCAGGATGACGTTCTCGTCGACCGAGGGCGTCACGCTCGAGTTGGCTGTCCGGGCCGAAAAGGAGGGTGCGGTCGCGCTCGTCATGAGTGCCATCTAGGCCGTTTGGGTCCTCTTTCAGTCGTCGTTTTTTTCCTCGTCCTCACCTCACTCTCTTCTCTCGCTCGCCATATACCTAGGAGGGTCTTTCCTCTTGCAGATCGATGGAATCCCGTTCCCCCGAACTTTTAAACCCACAGAGCAGGTAGTGAGTGTGAAAGAGGTGCATGGTACCAGCGAACTCGAGTAAAAACAGATCCCACCCCTCTCCTCTCAAGACATCCATCGACTAGTCGCTCACACAACGCCAATCGCCAATCGCCTCAAGGACGTCCTTTAGGATGGTGTCTCCCTCTCCCGCCTTTCTGCCCGCCACCCTTGCGCGGTTTGACCTTGCGCACGGCAACAGGGGACGTCAACCCCGGTTCGGGCGAGTCGGACGGCGTCACCGGCGGGGCGGTTGACCGGTCGTTGAGCCTGGGGGAAGTTTCGGGTGAAGAAGTTGGGGGGGTGGGCGTGTCGTCTGCTTCTAGCGGGGGCAGGTCGGAGGGAGGGGAGGAAGGCGTTGGAGGGGGTTCTGTTGAGGTCAAGGGAGGAAGGACGAGGGGGTCTGGTTGGAGAAGGAGGGGAACGTCGTCCTCCGAGTGCAAGGTCGGCTCAATCGACTCGTCCATGAGCTCTGCCAGTCGACTGTCGCTCGTCTCTTGCGAGGAGTCCTCCTTCTCCTCCGTCGGACCGTCCGCTGTCCGATCGACCCCCTCCTCGTCGTCGTCCGACCGCCGGTCCTCCTCGTCCTCGTCCTCGTCCGTCTTCTCTATCCGACCAAAATCGAGCAACTGCCCCTTTGGCATTCCCGTTTGTCTAGGGACGAACTCCTCTTCTTCCTCCTCTTCCTCCCTCTCCTTCCCCCTCTCTTCCCCCTTCTCCCTCTCCTCCTCTTCCGACAACGCCCTCCCCTTACCCGCCACACCAATTGACACCGACAAACGCCCGAGGAAGTGCTCAGTCGGCAGCGGGAAATCCTCGAGGTCCATGAGCTCGTACGCCTGAGTCAGACCGACCAGGCGTTCGCAAAGGTGGGTTTCGTCCTGCTCCGAAGCAGAACGAGGTCAGTCTGCATTCCTCTTGCCTTCTTCTTCTCCTTTCTCGAGAAGAGAGACAGGGAAGGTGGGGGGGGGGGGGAGACGGACCTCGCAAGAGTGGAAGACATCCGGATGATGGTGGTACGCATGCCCAAAGAACCTCGCCAGCCTCCTCGTGACGTTTTCGAGCTGTCTTCTAGAGGCGGGGGAGATCGAAAGTCTACTCCGCACCCATTTAAGACCCGAGGGAATTCAGTGAAGGGTTTCTTGCTAGAGAGGAGGGAAGGAAGGAGGAGGAGGAGAAGTAGAGGGTACGAACCGAGATGGAAACAGAAGAGAGGACGTCAAGACCTGGCTCGTTTGGTCAAGCGTGTGCTGTATGTAATCAATCGCCGAACACTCCTATGCGAACCCAATCGAACAGTCAGCCCTCTGATCATCAGGCTGGTAGCTGTTTGGAGGGTGAGGAGAGAACGCACCCTCGGCGGTCCAGGATGGACAGCACACTTGTAGTTCCAATGACCAGCCATCATAGAAGGACAGGATTCGCTCGTGCAGACCTCGAGGAGAGCGATGATGAGGGGAGTGAGATCTCTTGGGAGACGGCTGTTCAAAGCAGAGAGGGGAGGGTTGAAAGGGTGTGAGCTAAGGGGCTGCGGGTCAAGGACGGAGAGAGAGGGGGAAAGCTTACAGGAGATGTACGTAGAGCCACTGTTCAGACCACCCGAGAAGCAAGCAAACAACCGAACGATCCCAGTTCCAGGTCAGCGCCTCATCCTCCCCCAAGCGGAGAAAGACAGCAAGAACAGGAGGAGGCGAAAGGGAGCTCTACGGACCAAGTCCTGATCGACCAGCCAACCCTCCTCTCCATCGGCACTCTCCCCCTCTCTAGGCAGCTTAACGAGCTCGCTCGGCCGCGAGGTCGATCGGGAGAGGAGGACGTCGAGGTACTCTGATAGCTGGAAGGAGGAGTCTAGGTCGTCGAGCTTGATGTGAGGCGGGTCGGAGGGAGTCTAGGAGAGGGGGCGGAGGCAAGTCGGAGGTAGCGGAGGGAGGGGTGAGGTCAGATGGCTGGGACTAGGACGGACAGCAGAGGAGGAGGAAAGAGAAGCAGAGGAAGGCGAGAGAGTGTAGGAAGAGAGTGTGTGTGCGTACGTGCGAGGACGAGCCTGGCCGGACTCTGAGCGACGGACGGCTGGCGGGTGTCGGAGGGAGCTCGCTCGTCGAGGGAGAGGCCGACATGGAAGACAGGCTAGCAGGGCAGAGAGGACGACGACGGCTGCTGTAACTGGAGAGGGCGTAGTGGCAGGGCTGTATGCGTCTCTAGCTCCTTTTGTTGAAGTAGGGGTGTATGCGGTCGAGAGGGTTCAGGAGCAAGAGAAACAAAGATGGACGGCCCGCTGCGCACAGGACTCAAAGTAGTACGCACACGACCACGAGTACATCCAGAGAAGATCAAGAAGCATACGATCCCACTCAGTCAAAGGTAATCTTCTTTCCAGCAGGAGCAGCCGTTGCACTCTGCTTCTCCTTGAGCTTCTGCTTGGCCACCCAAGAGGGGTGCATCTCCTTCTTGCCCTCTCCACCCGAGAGCTTCTTCTCCCCTCCTGCCGCTGCTCGAGCAGGGGCGGGGGAGAACGCACCCCCTCGCCCTCCTCCGCGGGAAGCGAACCCACCCCGACTTGACGGCGTCGTCGTCGCAGCTCCTCCTCGCGAAGAAGACGCCGCGCCCGCCGAAGCCTGCGCACCCCACCCTCCGTCCGTTCCCGTCGGAACGATAAACGTCCCCCCTCCCCTTCCTCGTCCACTCGGTCCACCCCTGGTAGACTGCACAAACCCTCCTCTCCCTCCTCTTGACCCCCTCGTTGAGTTGTAAACCGGGTACGGATCCGACGAAGGGCCAGGGGCGGCTGCTCGTTCAGCTTTGAGGTGGTTGGCGTTCGCGCCGTACTTCTTCTCCCAGATGCTGGTTCGCAAGAAAGCACGTCCAAGGGGGGAGGGGGGAGGGATGTCAGTTCGCAATCCTCTAAAGAAACCGAGCAGGAAAGAAGGGGGGGGGAGGGGGGGACGTACGCCTTCCTAGCCCTCTGTCCTCTCCTATTCTTCCTCTCCCCCTTCTCATCATCGCTCAAAACCTCCGGCTCCGAATCACTCCCGCCTAGAGTATACCCCGCCGAAAGCGAAGGCAGAAACAGCGAGCTGGTAACTTTCTTGGGTATCGGTTTGACCTTTTCCTTGACCTTCGTTGGCTTCTCTTTTGTTGGCTTTGAGGAGGCGGCTGGGGAGGAGGGTTTGGACTTCTTGGAAGAAGGAGGGGGTTGGGAGCTGACCGAGCCGGAAGACCAAGAGGCTTGCGACATGTCGTCGTCGTCGTCCTCCTCGTCGGAATTTTGCTCCGAGTCGTCCTCGTCGGACCCGCCGGAAAAGTAATCGGTGTTGAGTCCTTCGGGGTTGTCGCCCTCCTCGTCCGAAGGGTCCGCCCGTCCTCGCGATGGCTCGTCCTTCGCAGACGTAGAACCAACGTCCTTGCCTCTTCCCTTTTCCCCCTCTTCCTCCTCCCCCTCCCCCTCCTCCTGCCCTCTAGCCAGCGTCTTAACCATGCCCTTAAACTCCACGTCAACCCACCCCCTGACGCGCTTCACACCCTCCCCCATCTCCTTCGCAAAACTCTTATTGCTCGCTACCCTGTTGGCCGCTTTGGTCTCCTCTTGCGTAGGAGGGGTGGTTGGGGTTGGGGGAGGGGGTACGAGAGGGACGAGGATAGGGTAGTGCATCAAGAGGTTGGTTTTGGTGAGTTTTGAGTGGATGGCTGAGGCGAGGAAGGTTGGCAGAGAGAGGGCCTGGGAGGAGGAGGAGGAGGAGGAGGAGGAGGAGGAGGAGGAGGAGGAGGAGGAGGAGGAGGAAGAAGCAAGGTGAGGGATTGGACGTCAGCCCCGAGAGCGTTGGAAGACGCAAGGAGGGCTTTGGATGAGGGCAATACACGAACCTTGAGAGTCGCAATGGCCTTCTCGAGCTCTCCGTCTTTGGACACGTCCCGCTTGGCGTCCTTCCTGCAACGACAGAAGACAAAGAAACGAGGCGTCAGAGACGGAAGAAGAGCAGGTTACGAGAAAGAGCAATAGGGAAGAGGGAAACGTACTTGTGCTTGTGCAGACGCTGGAGCTCGAACGTCTGAGCCTTCTTTGCCTGCGCGAGTAGACTCCGGTTGAGGTGGTGCTGTGAAGCGTGCCAAAGGACCGAAAGGTCAGCCTTAATGACTCCTCTCAAAGAAGAAGAAGAAAGAGAGTCTCGTAGGAGAGAGAAAGAGACCGAACGCACGAGCTTGGCTTGGACTTGGTCGCTAGTGAGGGGTGCATTAGGGTCGGGCAGGTCTCGCTTGCGCTTCTTCGACGTTGGCCAGCTGGTGGACGAGCTCTCTCCGACCACGACGGCGGGGGCATCGAAGACCTCCTCCTCCTCCTCCTCCTCCTCTTCGTCGTGCTGGTCGTCGTGGGCAAAGTTGCCAGGGGGGTACGAGTCGTCCTCCATCGTTTGGCGTGTCTGTCTGTCGGGTTGAGTTGGGCCAGTCCAAATTCCAGGACAGGCAGCCGATGCATGTAGACAGGCTGACGCGCAAGTCCGACGCTGTATGCACTTATGCGGGTTCTCTCTTGACTGACGCAGCAGCGCAGCAGCCCCGCCTAACCCTTTTCTCCAATCTCCTCCATCCTCACCTTCCTACAGCAGCAGATTCAGCGATGTCCTCGCCTGTCAGTCCCGGTCTCAGACACTCGCATCGCTGGCCCGAACACTGACTAGCACACTACCTGCACGCAGCTCTACCGCATCGTCTACTGGCCAGGCCTGCCAGGCCGAGCCGAACCCATCCGCCTCGCCCTCGAATACGCCCGACTCGCCTACGAAGACGTCGCCAAAGGAGAACCCGACCAGGCCGTTGAGGAGGTCATGAAGGCCTGCGATGCTTCGTTTGACTGTCCAGGTCTGTCCTCCTCTCGCTCTTCATCTCGCTGCTACCAAGGACCTGACTGACCCTTACTCTCTCTCCTCTCTCTTCCTACCCGAACCGACACTTCAAAAATACACAATCAAGCGGGCAACATCCCGCCCTTCGCCGTACCCCTCCTCGAAATCCCCTCCGAAAAAACCTTCCTCTCCCAACTGCCAAACATCATGTTCTACCTCGGTCCTTGTACCGGGCTCGCACCAAAGGACGAACTCGGTCGTCTGCGGGTCAACCAGGTGTTTTTGACGTTGTGCGACTGGCAGAATGAGGCTGTGCGTCACTTGTGTTCTCTTCAGTCTTTTCCTTTTTCTGTGGTTCCTGATGTGCTTGCTCTTCTGGGTTGGATGTCGCAGCATGACGTCCAGTGCGTTCCCTCTCTGCCTTTCCGACGAGCACTCACAACGGCGATGCTGACATCCTCCCCTCCCACTCGCAGCCATCCCGTCGCTGTAGGGGACTACTACGAAGACCAAAAGCCCGAGGCCTTTCGACGTTCAATCGACTTCCGGTCCAACCGTCTACCCAAGTTTCTCTCGTTCGTCCCTCCTCCCCTCCCCTCCTCCTCCCTCTATCCCTTCCCTTCCGAGCTGACCGACGATACGGTTGCGAGGTTAGGTACCTCGACCGTCTCGCTGCCAAGGGAGACGGTCATCTAGTCGGCAACAGACTGACCTATGCAGACCTCATGGTCCACCACGTCCTGCGAGGAGTCAAATTCGCCTTCCCCAACGCGAGCAGTCGACTCTTGCCTGACTACCCCGCACTTCATAACGTGTACGACGAGTTCGTCCTCTTCCCTCCGTCCCACCCACCCTCCTCTATCTCGTTCTCCTTGGAGTATCAGCTAATCTCGAGGGTAATGGCTCTGGCAAACAGGGTCGACAAACTCCCCGCCCTCAAGGATTACTTCTCCTCAAACCGAAGAGAGCCGTTCAAAGATGGACTGTTTAGGCACTACCCCGAGTTGGACGTCGAGGCCGACCTGGAGAACTAGTCTTTTCCTGGAGGGCTTCGTACATAGTCACGCTGTTTCTTTGCCTTCTTTTCTTTTCTCCTCTGTGGAAACGTCGAGATGAACGTTGTCTGTTTTGCTGTCCGAGGAGGAATCTTGGCAAGGACGTTCGTTGTTCAAAAGTCATCGGAACAACAAGCGGGAGTTCGGAGGGGAAGGCACTACAAAGGGCAAAAGTAGGGTCGAGTTTCGAGTACACGGAGGAACGCGATACAAAAGAGGCCGTGATTGGACGACTTTGAGATGGACAAGAAGGGTACAACGGTGGGCAAGAGGGGAAGTTTGGGGGGGGGGGTGAGGTGTGTGCGCTCCCAAGGGGGGGGAATCCCCCAAGTCGATGGATCCCGCCTCGGCTCACTTCAAAGGCGACCACTCCAAAGGCACCAAAATCTGGCAGCTCATGCCCTGAGCGAGCTTGACCGTGTCCCGGACCGTGTCGGCCCAACCGCTGACGCTCCACGCTTGATCGCGGACGGCCTTTCGGGCGGAGAGGGAGGGGAACTCCCAGAGGTGGTGGACTGTGTGCAGGTTGCCAACTTGGGTGAACCAGGCTCCTGCAGGTTCCTGTAGAGGATAAGAGTAGATTAGTTCGTCATAAAAAGAATCGATTTTGAGACGGAGGAGAGAGACGTCGCAGGTGTGGAAAAGTGGGAACACGGAGGAAGAAGCAGGGGAACTCACAACGAACCGCCGTCTCGCTTCAATCCCCTTCCTCCAAGCCGCCTCCCACTCCAGCATACTCCCAGGCTTCAAACTGTAACTCCTCAACTCGAACACCTTGCCCGTCGTTGTCGGCGAGTCGTCGAGCACCTTGTTCTGCGCAGGATTGTCGTGCGCGGGCGAAAAGGCGAATTCTTGGAGGAGGGTCGATTCGCGTGACTGGAGCGTTTCGAGGAGTTCAGAGGAGACGGGAGCGAGGAGGGCGGGGGTGAGAGCGTCGAGCGATCCGTGCCGGATGATGTGGACTGTGCAGCGCAGACAAACCGAGGGACGTAAAGTCGAAGTGAGCCAAACGCTTGGTCGTCTCAGAGAAGGCAGAGGACAGGGAGGAACGTACTGAACGAATCCAAGTCGCCTGCTACCGTCTCCCAGCTTCCCATCAGCTGGCCGCCCTCGCCGCCTTGCAGACTTCCGTAGTGTTCTTTGGCCGCTCGCTTGTAATCGGCGTTCTTGGACGGCAGGACGCGGTGCTTGACGAGCTCGTGGACGTACTTTCCTCGACCAATGAGCTTGCTGTGCTGCAGTACGGCCATGGGCTGTTCGTTCGTCCCGTGGATCAGAGACTGGAGCAGGCAGAAGAGAACAGGTCGTCAGGACCGTTGCGATGGTGCGTTGGAGGAACGGGTCAGGCGACGTCTGCGCGCGATAGAAGGAGACGAACCTGGACGAAACCGCCTGCGCCACCCTTGGAGGAGGCTGGGGGAGAGGGTGTGGAGAAGTTCCTGGCGATGAGGGAGGGAGCGTGTCTGGGCAGCATCTCAAGGCGAAGGAGAAAGGATGTTGGGGGGAGATCGACTGAGTCTTCGAAGGTCGCCTCGGTTCGCACAAGAAGCCGGCGCTGGCGAGAAAGCCCGATCGACGACTGTCCAGCCAAAAGCCCGTGCGCCGGGGTTTCTTGAAATTGTAGCAAATGGGGTGCGTGGGAACTCTTTCGGGCTGACGGTCGGTCGACCTGTTTGAAAGTCGACCGATCTGGCTTTCTCCCTTACGATCTTCATATTTCCCAGAGACATACAGCTCGGACGCACGCCATGTCGACAGCTACCCAGCCGCTGTACAAGATCCCAATCGCACAACGTCCCAAGCACGGATCTTGGTTCAACGTAAGTCCTCGCCCTTCCCTCCGACGGAGCGCTTCATCATCGTCACCGCAGCTCGCACCAGCCCGTCTTCCTAGGATCGCACTCGCTGACTTGTAACGTTGTTCGGATCTGCAGGCCATCGCATTCCCTCTGCTGTTCAATGTCGGACTCATCTGTATCAACCTCACGCAGGTCATCTGTGAGCTCGTCGCATCAGCCCGCTCCTCACTACCTCGGGCTGCGCAAGTTTCTCTCGCATCTTTCGAGCTCTAACTCCTCTGCTCACTCCCCTCTCCAGTCTGGCCGATGTCCCTCTTTCCTCCTCTCCGAGAACCCTACAACGCCCTCCTCCGACGTACCAAGACGTCCTTCTGCCAGCTCCTCATCCTCATGAGCGTCCTGTTTGGCCCGACGACGCTCGTGCTCAGTGCGGGAGACGGTGTGGATTTGCAGAGTCTCGTTAGAAGAGACATGCAAGGCAAGGTTGTCGGGCTGGATCTCGACAAGAGGGCGGTCGTGATGGGGAACCATCAGGTGCGTCCCTGCCAGTCTCACGAGGTGACGCAGAGTCAACTTCTAGTTCTGACATTTTCTGGATCTCGGCACAGGCGTATTCCGACTGGATGTATGTCTGGATCCTGGTAGGTTGTGCACGCATTCAGGTATCGTCCTCGTGCTGCGGAGCTGATTCAATGGGGCTTTTTTTGACCATTGCAGGCATACTTCGCCGACGCTTCGGACGGGATCTTCATCCTCCTGAAAAAGTCGCTCAAGTGCGTCTCGATCCTGTCTTCCTTCATTGAAACCTCTACTGATGCAAGGTTCTCGTTTTCTCAGATGGGTACCGATCGTTGGCTGGGGCATGCAGTTCTTCGACTTTATCTTCTTGTCTCGTCGGTGGAAGGACGACCAGCAACCGCTCACGCTCCACTTGAACCGCATTGTCCAGGCCGCACTCAGGGGCACGCAAGGGCTCTGGGTGATGATCTTCCCCGAGGGAACGATCGTGAGCGAGGAAGAAAGGGCTCGAAGCTTAGCTTACGCTGAGAAGCAGGGCATCGTAAGTTCCTTCGACACTTCCTCCGATCGTTTCCCCTGGACTTGCGCACTTTCTGACCCCTTCGAATTGTCTCCCTTTGGATTTTGTACAGACCGACACGACCAATGTCCTCCTCCCTCACTCGCTGGGGCTCTACACGATCCTCTCCCACCTGTCGCCTCTGCCCAACTTGCCTCTCATCGACCTCACAATCGGCTACCCCGGCGTTCCACCTGCCGGTCAAGCGCAGCAGTACTACAACCTCATCACCATCTGGCTCAAGGGCGTCCCTCCCCCCGAAGTCCACATTCACGTGCGGTCGTACGATCCTTCCACGCTTGGCGTCACACCCTTCAACGCAGGGTTGGCCAATGCGGTCGAGGCTGATTCGGCCGAGGAGAAGCGGTCGAAAGCTGCTTTTGGCGAGTGGGTGTTGGAGAGGTGGAGGGAGAAGGATAGACTTATGGGCACGTTTTACGACACGGGGCGGTTTGTGGGTGAGGGCCAGAGTGAGAGGGTTGACGTGGGGTTCAAGAGCGGTCGGTGGGAGGCTGGTCAGGCGATGTGCTGGGGTTTGCCGATCGTGCTCGGGTACGTTGGGTGGAAGGTGTTAGAGGAGCTGTTGTAGATGAGGGGAAGCGTCGAGGGAGGGGGGCAAGGGTGCGTCGGGGAGTCTGTCGCTGGGATGCGCTACTGTATCGCTGTAGCTTTTTTTCCTCTTTCTGTCTCCTCCTAATTCTGCAGCACAACTTCCTATGGACTCGTATCGTGCATGACTGTCTCTGTCTGCTTTCGCTTTCTTGCCCTACGAGTGCCCAGGCCGAGTACGCATCCGTAAGGAGCAGGGTGAAAGCGAGCTATCGCCCCAGACAGCCTCACTTCCTGCCATCCCCGACCCTCGCATCGCTATTCTATGTGCGTATCTTCGTCTCATGCGTGAGGGTCTGCCCGTTTGCGCGCGGAACGCTGACCAGTTCTTGGGGGTTGTCACTCGTTTGGCGGTGTTGCCCAGTCCTCTGCGGCAAAGGCTCTCGGTCGCGTTCTCTCCAGGAGGTCAAAAGAGACGAAGACATCTCTGCATTCCCTCGACACCCTCGGACAGCGTCTCATCCTGCCCGCACGGCTGTAGACCCAGCACTCGCTTCCTGATTCTTCCCGTTCTCTGCGCACCTACGAGATGGACATCGGCGGCACCCCTCCCGCAGGAGCCAACGCCCCTTCGTCCCTTCACGTCCCCTCCTTCAGCACGACCTTCCCTCTCCCGTACCGCGTCCTCTTCCTCGTCGGTCTCGGTATTCTCCTCTGGGCCATCAACCTCCATGTGCTCCATCTCGTAGGACTCGACACGGGTTACGTCCTCGGCGTCCGCACGCGCTCGAGCTCAGAGGCAGAAGCAGAGGACAACGAGCGAGCTGAAGAGGGCGCGATCGCGCTCACCGGCTCGACAGGCAAGATCACGTATGCTCGTTCGCGAGAGCTGTTTGGACCAGTGTACGGTCTCCTGGGCGCGTATGCGGCGTGGTCGTTTGGAGGCTGGGTGGTGTTCAGGTGGCTGGTAGGGGCGGACGATCAGGCAAAGGTTGACACCTGGAGGTGGTTGCCGTTCCTCACTGCTCTGGGTGCGGTCGCAGGGCTGCTCGCTCCGTACGACAGGATGTGGAAGAGGGAGAGGGTCGCTTTCGTCAGGTCCGTCTCATCTTGCTGTTCTCCCGCTGGCGTCGAGCCACCTCGCGCTGACAGGTTCGCCGAATGCGCTCGCTCGTCCAGGTCCATCAAGCGCTGCCTGACGTCGCCCATCGGCCAACCTATCCTCTTCTGCGACGTCATCACAGCCGATGTCCTGACGTCGTTCGCCAAGGTCATTGGTGATCTCTGGGTGTCGTCATGCCTCATCTTTGGCGGCAAGCTCGGCGCGTCGCAGCTTCAGGGAGCAGGCAGTGGGTTGGGCGAGTGGGTGTTGCCGCTCATGGTCTCGTACGTCGCAACAGCTTTCTTCTCATTGCAGTTGGTCTTTTCTACTGACCATCGGTGCGTATTCTCCCTTCTCGCAGGATCCCGTACATCATCCGACTCCGCCAGTGCTTGGTCGAATGGGCCACGTCCGACTACAAGAACGGCCGACCTCTTGCCAACGCCCTCAAGTACGCCTCGGCCTTCCCGGTCATCGTCTTCTCGGCGTTCCAGAAGGTCGTCGTCGAGGAAGTGCTGGCTGGTAAGGGCGTGTCGGACCTAGGCGGAGACACCTGGCACGGCGAGCATCCTCTGTTCCGACTCTGGTGCGTCATGGGCTCCTTACACTCAGCAGTTATGTTTGAATGCATTACTGACGCCCAAAGACTCCCACCTGCAGGCTCTTGTCGGTCTTTGTCAACTCGCTTTACTCGTTCTGGTGGGACGTGACGAACGACTGGGGCCTCACGTTCCTCAAGGCGAGCGAGTGGGAGCGAACGGACATGGCGACACCCTCAAGCTACTCGACCGCTCGATCTCCCGGAGGAGGTCTCATGCGGTCGCCTTCGCTCGCCCCGCACAGGAGAAACAAATCCATCGTCGCCAAGGTCATCAGTCGCCTGCCGTCGTTGAGCGGACCTAGTCCAGCGCAGCAGAGCCGAGGTCACTCGCGGAACATGTCGCTTAACCACGCTCGCAGTGCTCCCCCCTCGCCAGATCGTTCGCTCCCTACCGTCAATGGGCAGGTCACCTCTGCAAACGGCTACTTTCCTCCCACGCCTACCGGTTCAGAACACCCCCACTACGCCGCTTCTCGTGCCAACCACCAGTCTGCCGCCTCGGTCAGCTCAGCCGTCTACCCTCCTCCCTCGTCCCACTCTCCACCTCAGTACACTCACCCGCGAGGTTTGCGCCCCGAGCTGCACTTTTCTGAGACTGCCGTGTACTACCTCGCAATCTTTGTCGACCTCGCACTCCGGTTCACGTGGAGTCTCAAGCTCAGCAGCAAGCTGCACACGATCTCCGAGATCGAGAGCGGCGTGTTCATGATGGAGGTGCTGGAGTTGCTGAGGAGGTGGATGTGGGTCTTTTTCAGGATGGAGTGGTGCGCCCTTTTCCTTTTCACCCCTTGGTCTCCTTTTTCGCACTCCTTCTGACTTCGAGGACAATGCTATTTGGCTTGACTTTGCAGGGAGGAGATCAGGAAGACCGAGTCGGAAGCGTTCATCCGCCGACGCGGATCGTCCAGGCCGACCTTTACCCCCCACTATCCGCCCGAGGACGACGAGGACGACTCGCTCCTCATGGGAGGCGCGTCGACGCCGACGTTCTCGGACTCCCTCGCTTTCCCTCAATCGTCAGATCCGAGCCAGAGTCTACAGAAGCCGGTGGGCGAGAAGGTTGGCGCTACTAGATGAAATGGTCCGATTTTTAAACTGTCAAGCACCCTCGAGAGCAAAAAAGAATCAAAGTGCCTTGTGATCCGAGATGAGCGAAATGTTCTACAATGCTCGTCTACTCTACTTGCTCTCGCGGATGCGAACGATGTCGTCTCGGCTGAGAGCAGCCTTCTCGCACATGCCTCGGAAGACGGAGTCGGGCTGGTCGAACAGGACGAGAGGGTGGCCGATCTCGATGACTTCTCCAGCGTCCATGACGATGACCCGGTCGTAAAAGGCGATGGTGGCGAGCCGACTGGTCAAGGCGAGCAAAGCAATCAGTCAGAAATTGACTATAAAAAAATGAGGAAGGTCACTCACTGTGCGATACACAAGAGCGTCTTGTCCTTGAGCTCGAGCCTGATCGTGTCTTGGATATCTCCATCCGTCTCGACGTCGACCGAGGACGTCGCTTCGTCGAGAAGGATGACCTTGGAGTTTCGTACGACGACTCTCGCCAGCGCAAGCAACTGTAAGGGGAGAAACGATGAGGGTCAGTGAGGTTGGCGGAGAACGATAAAAAGCAGATTGTCCGACTGACCTGTCTCTCGCCCGCCGAGAAGTTCGCCCCTTCGTCCTGCACAAGCGAGTCCAGCTTGAATTTCTCCAAGCGCGATCGAACTTCAGCAGAATGCTCTGGTCGAGCAGCGAGATGGCATCGTCGCAGGGCGTCGTTGAGCTCAGCATCGGTCCTGTCGCCGTTAGGGTCGAGGTTGATTCGGACGGAGCCGTTCCACAGGAAGGGGTCCTGCAAGGAAGACATTGTCAGCGTCGCTTTGAAAACGAAAAGGGAGAAGGGGGAGGCGTACCTGAGGTACGATACCCAGCTGGGATCTCAAAGTGTGCAGATCGAGCTGTCGTAGGTTTTGTCCATCGATGCTGATCTTTCCCCCCGAGATCTCGACCGTTCGAAAGAGAGCTTGCAAAAGGCTGGACTTTCCTGCTCCAGTCCGGCCAACAATTCCGACCTGCACAGATACGAGCACGTCAGTGCTTTACAAGCCAGGTGAATCCTCGAGACATGAAGAAAGGCTAACCTTCTCCCCAGCGCGGATGCTGAAGGTTGTGCCCTTGAGAACGGGAGGTAGATCCTCTCGGTACTTGAGGATGACGTGGTCAAAGTCGATGGCTCCTTCACTCGGCCATTGTGGGGGAACATCGGACTTCTTCTCGAGAGGGTCTGAGGAACAGAGGCAGCTCGTCAGCCGTCAGCCACTTGCAGAGGAGGAAAACAGAGCAGACAACGCACCTTCTCGAGGGAGCGCACCGTAAGTCAAAGTTCTTTCGGCGCAGTTCATCTCCTGCTCAACTTGTGCGAAGACGTTGACGAGCTGTGAGAGAATTTGAGTCATGGCCCTGCAGAATGATGAAGACGAAGGGTCAGTTTCTGGCTTCTTGACTGAAGTGAGAGAACGCACAAAGAGTAGGTCAAGACAACACCTAGCTTCGCTGGCGAGGTCTTATCACGATATCCAACACCAAAGAGTCCGATGGCCAGGACGAGCAGCGCACCCATGGCGTCGAGGCGTACTCCCAACCATCGCTGCAGGACGATGGTGACGATGTACGCTCGGTTCTCGACGTCCACCGTCCTGTCGGTCTAGAGTCGCAGAGGGTGACGTGGGTCAGTCAAAGAGGCCAAAGAAACCGTTCTGCTCGGCCAAAACTCACTCTGTCGATGAAGCGTTTCTCACTCCTGAACGCTCGAACAGAAGACATGCCGGTGAGCATCTCGCCGAAGCCCTGGTAGATGAAGGATCGTTGGATGCTGTCGATCCGCTTGACCTCGCGCGACGAAGCTCGGTAGAAGGCCGCTGTGCAGCCGTACAAAAAGACTGGGGAGGGAAGGGGTGCGAAGGTTAGCCAAGCGGTCCACCTGTCGACAGGCAGTCATTTGCAGGCAAGGTTGGAACCTACACATAAACGGGAAGATGATGCCGAGATAGGGGAAGGAGTAGAAGACCAAAGCGACAGTTCCGAGGATGCTGAGACCTTGAGTCAAGAGCTGGTTGAACTGCGGTCGGTCAAGAGATGGCGTTGTCAACGCCGTTCAAAAGGCTGTTGACACAGGGGATGACAGCGTACCTGGGTTGGAAGTTGATCATCGAGAGAGATGATATCCTTGGACAGTCGCGAGATGATCCGTCCGATCGGGGTCTGGTCGTGCCAAGCGACAGTCGTTCTCATGATGCCCAAGAAGGCGCCGTTGAAGAGGTTGTACGAGGATTGCGTGGCGGCCAGGAACAGAGTAAGGGAGCCGCAGAAAATGAGGAGCGTGTAGGAGAGACCGAGGGCAGCGTAAACTAAGGAAAAAAGAACGATGAACAGTCGGCGTTGGAAAGCAAAAAGAGGGAGGGAAAGACTCACCACCCATGTATCGTCCCTGACTCCAGCCGAGGGAAGACTCGGACCAGAAACTCAAGAAGACTGTCGTGCCAACGTTGGCAGTCTGCGCGACGAGAAGTAGGCCGAGGAAGATTGGCGCTTTCTAAGAAGGAAAAGGAAAACCACTGGTCAGCAAGTGCTTCTTCAAACAGAAGCGCCCAACACTCACCCAAAGCCCTCCCATCGACTTGGCGTACTGGAGGTATACCGATCCACTCAGAGTGCCGGTGGTCCGTTCCTCCTTTGTGGTCAAGTTCTGGGCCGACACGGTCGTCTTGGGAGCTCCGCCTCCTTCCTCCTTGTCGTGAGCGGCTTCGATTTCGTCCTCGAGGTGGACCTTCTTGAGCTCGATGTCCTCAGCGTTCTCAATGTCGCCCTTCCCACCGGAGGGTGAGGCCTGCTGCGAATCGCTCAAATGATCGGCGATCAGCTTCGACATGGCGCCCTTGGACTCGAGCAACTCGTTGTACGTTCCCATCTCCTGAATGCATCCGTCCCCCATGGTGATGATCAGGTCGGCCTTGGGAAGAACCTCGAGCTGTGCGTTGCAATCAGAAGTTGTCAATCAAGGCCTTCAACGGATCCTGCCTCGCTAGAGGTCGAAGAGAGGAAAGCGAACGTACGTGGTGCGTGACGAGGAATCGCGTCTTGCTTTTAAGCGGACCAGATGTGAAGCAGTCGACTAGCTTGGCCGAGACGTGAGCATCGACAGCGGAAAGCTGGGAAAGAGAGGCAGTGTCAGAGACTGCAGTGATCAAGAGCTTTCGCAGAATGGAAAGGCTTACAGGGTCGTCCAAAAAGCAGATGTCGGCGTCTGAGTAGACGCATCGCGCCAAACAAACTCGAGCCTTCTGTCCGCCACTGAGGTTGATACCTGAGTGAGGAAGGCGAGAGATGCATGTTCGTGTCAGTCGGTCGTTGGGAGAAGTTGAGAAAGAATGACCTTGGGGACTGACCTCGTTCTCCAATCTCGGTCTGCAACCCGTGCGCGACTACAGCATCAGAAGAACAAGGACGTCAGTATCTGCGAGCGGATTGACTTGGCCGGAAAAAATCTCACGCATGGCAACGTCGGACTCCAAAGCGCAAGACCGGATGGCCTCGCGGAACCTCGCCTCGTCCGGCTTCTCGTCGCCGAAGAGGATGTTCTCCCGCACGGTAGCGTTCTGGATCCAGGGGTTCTGAGGGACTGGAGTGTAAAGAGATTGAGCGTCAAGTACGGACAGAGACGGAGAGGAAGACGAGAAAGGACTGACAGTACGACGTGGAGCCTCCAAGATAGGCGGACCCCCTCGTCTTCTTCATCTCTCCCAACATCGCTTGGACTAAGGACGACTTGCCGGAACCGACTCGACCGCAAACGACGACGAAGCTGCCTCGCTTGATTTGTAGATTGATGTCGCGACTGAAAGAAGGAAAAAGATATCGTCAGGCACATCCAGGATTTGCTGAGGCTGAGGCTGAGGCTGAGGCAGAAAGAACGCACAGGGAGAAGGGAATGGCAGCATCCTCAGGCGTCTTCTCGCTTTCCTTTGATGACTTCTCTGCAGCTTTTTTCTCAGCCTTCGACTTCTTTGCCTTCTTGGGGCCACCAGGAGGTCCTCGTCCACCAGGGCCTCCAGGTCCCTTAGGCAGTTGAAAGTTGTCATCGGGAGGCGCAGCAGATTCCCAGGCGTAGTCGGCGTAAGAAGAGATGGCTGAAGAGAGGGATAAACGCGGTCTGTCAGTGTCGAGGGAGGCTTGTCAGAGGGACAAGCAACTCACCGAATTCGGCGCTAGGCTTGATAGGGACGGGTTCGGAGATCTCGTCGGCCAAGAGGACCTTTGAGATACGCTTGAGACCAACGTAGGCGTCCGATGTCGTCTGGAAAGCGAGAGGTAGGAGGGTGAGAGGGGCGCGGATGTTGTTGAAGGCCTGCAAAGGTCAAGAGCATCAGTGACAAACTCTGAAGGTAGCGAAAAGTCGCGCGACTTCTCACTTGGAGTGCCTGCAGATGTGACGAAGAGGGTCAGCGAGTTATCCAAGGCGCTGACGAAGGGTGCCAGCAGACCTACCGTGAAGATGGTGGCGACGTTGAGCTGGTGGCCCGACAAACTGTAAGTGACAAAGGTCAAGACCGCAGCGATGACCGGGATGGCCGACATGACGGCGGTCATCGTACTGCAGACGAGGGAGTGGAACTACAGTCAGTCTCGTCGAAAGTAGGTAGGGAGGCCTCCCATCATCGCAGACAGTGCAAGGGTGGACTTACGCCTTGAAGAAGCAGTTGCGCCTGAGCTTCTCGACCTCCTCCATACGGAAGTCCATCACTCGAGTCTCAAAGTAGTTCTCGTACGCCATGAACTCTGCAAAAGAAGCGAGAGGAAGTCGGTCAGCTGTGCTGAGGAGGCAGAAGGATCGAAGCGGACGAGGACCCACTCATGACTCGGTATCCCTAACAGCAAATAAACGTGAGGTCAATAACGCCGTGACAGGTTGGAAAACAAGATGATGAGCGAACCTGGAGGATCTCCTGAAGCAGCCGGATGCGCTTGTCGACGACCTTCATTTCTGTGGTGGAGGATGAGGAGTGTGCTCAGCTTCTGTCCTTCAAAGAAAGAGAGACGAAAGACTACCCACGAGCCTGCCTCGTCGTGATGAGCTTGGAGAACAGATACGCCTGCGCCGGGATGGCGAGGACCAGGACACCCAGACCGACAAGGGCCGAGTAACCGATGGTGTGGATCAGGATGCCTAGACCGATGACGATCTGGATCGGCTGGATCCAAAGCTCATGAGCAAGGAGAGCGCACCAGTCGAGGAACGACGCGTCGGCGCTGCGAAGGACGAAGGGGTCAGCTTGCGTCCGACGAGGAATGTAGTCGAGGAAAAGCGCACCTGATGTTCGTGACGAGCTGACCGTTCGGGTGTTTTGCCTTTGACTCCCCCGACAGGCGAAGACTCTTGCGCGAGATGTTGGCAATGAGTGACGAGCGGAGCATGAAGCCTGGGTGGTGCGAGAGTCAGTTCGGCAGAGTTGTAGCTAGGGCAGCGAGAAAGGCAAGACGTACCAGTGATCAACGAGCGATTGAGGAACTGGTTCATGAACAGAGACGAAGCCTGCTGCATCGCCCACAGACCGAAACAAAGACCGACACCGTACCGAGCGCCGGGCGGAACCTCGTCGGTCTGGCCATGCGAGTACTCGTAGGACGCCGTCATGAACTTCAGGATCTTCTGCGAGACGAGGGGCGACGTGGTCTGCAGGGCAAACCCGATGACGCCTAGCACGCCGGCGCTCCAGAACCTGCACGACAGCGAAGAAGTCAGCGAGCACGTCGCAAATCGAATGAAGGTACGCTTGGCCTTGTCTCGCAAGGAAGTGGATAGATGCGATGCAAGTGAAGATGCGTTCGCGTAGGGAGCACGACGGGACGCACCTGAAGAGAACAGTCTGGTTGAGCGCAAGCAGAAGTGACCGGTCGTACTTCTTGCCGACCTCGTCTTCGTCCTCCAGACCATCGGTCGGCGTCGAGATGGTCGTCTTGTCCGTGTGCCGAAGCTCGTACGCGTCCTTGTCGTCCTCGCGTCCCTCGTCCTTGAGCGTGGCCTGGTCCGCGACTGGCGACGAGGTCTGCTCCCTTGAGTCGGTCTTGGCCCGCTTTCGAAGGTGCGATGGTCGTTCGGAAGGCGGCACTCGAGCATAGAAGTTCTTCTCGAGCAGGACACCGAGTCGTGTGGCCTCGTACTCTGGAACGAGCTGCGGCAGGTCAAGAGCTCACGAGCGTCAGCTCGAACATTTCCAGCAGACGGCAGTCAGAAAATGCACCTCCCACAAGTCCTCGATCTCGAGCTGTAGAGGAGACGGTTGACGCGATATCCCAGAGGTCAGTTTCAAAGTGCGTGAGATCGAGGAGAACAGCTCTTCGGTTGGGCCTCGTAAGAGCGCATGGGAAGAGAACTGACAGGGCGACTGTACCCTACTATCAGAATAGGCGTCAACCAGCTGAAGAGGATTTTGGAGACGAAGTTGCGCGAGCGAGCCTCTGGGAGCGTCTTGCCTTGGGCGAAGCCGGGAGGTCGAGATTGGACGGGGAAGAGGCCGAGGAACTTGATTGGCGCGGGCGAGTCGTCGGGCTGAGCTTCGAGAGCACTAGTCATCGTCGCGTCCTTTGCACCTGAGAGAAGGGCGATAGAGAAAACAAGACGAGCACGGGATGGTGGTTCAGAGGCGAAGGAGAAAAAAACTCCACGTCGCTCAAGTCGTGCGGTCTGATAATCAAACAGATAGGGCGGCCGCAGGGCACGCGTCGTGAGGGTCGGGACTGGGGCGAAGTCCCTCGCGGCCACCTCCGACGCTCCGTCTCTCTGCCGTTTTCTATTTTGCGCGACTGGTACTGCACTCTCTGGCAAAACTTGCGCTTGATGACAGCAAGAACGATATGCAGGGGGGTGCGCAGAAGAGGCAGACATGACAGAAGATCCTCTACTGCTCCTTCGACTTCCGCTTCTTGCCCGACCCTTGGGGCGAGTCAGACTCGAACGTCGACCCACCCGCAGCGACTGGTGTGGAGCCTGCACTGCGCAACGCGGCCGCTCGAGTCGGTTTGCCGTTCGGTGTCGACGCTGTGGAGGACGAGCCGTTGGCCAGACGTGAGGCGATCGTCTTTGGCGGGAGTGATGACGGCGGCGCTGGTGCTGAAGCAGATCGAAGGTGCTGTCAGTCGACACGCTCAATGGAACAATAGAGGAGGAAGGGACACTCACAACCAAGCATGTCCTTGAAGAAGTCTACGAGCTCGACCACGTCCTGCTCGACCACCTCTCTCGGCTGCCACTCGCGCCGAGTTGAACTGTCGTCTCCGACAGGCTCGTCCACGTCCATTCCACCTTCCTCGTCGTCTTCCACCTCCTCGTCATCTTCCTCGCCCGTTCTCCTGCTGAGAACATGCTCGAGCACCTCTTCGAAGACCATGCTCATGGCCGGCAAGACCTGAGCCGAGCCGTCAAAGATCTCCTCGAGACTGGTCCACTTCTTGGGTGCCGTCGCAGCCTTCCTAGCAGCCTCGGCCTTAGCGTCGACGGCAGCAAACGAGGGCGTCGACGAAGGTCCTGCCTGGGCGCCAAAGATTTCGTCGAACAAGCTAGGTCCGGCCGAAGCGGCTCCCGAGGAGAGGTCGACCGCCTGGGTGCTCTCGAGCGACGACAGGCTGTCGAACGCTGAGTGAACGGTATCGCCGACGACGAGAACGTCCCAGTTGTCGATGACGACCAGGACGGACGTCTCGTCCTCGGAAGCGGTCGATCGGGGGAACGACGCCAGGGAGCGGATGCGCTTGGGGATCTGTCGAATTCGAAGAGGACCTGCCGACGTGAGAGAGTGCACGGTGAACGTCGTCGAAGGGGCGTCCGTGAGGGACGAGACGACGGCAGTGGTGAACGTCGTCAACGACTCGCCGATGTTGAGGAATTCGATCGCGAGAGTCGACGACGACCAGACAACCTCTCCGCCGAGAAGGTCCCAAACGGCAACACCCTTTCGGGCACCGGTTCCGACGACGTATCGACCTCCGATGCCGGCGAACGCGACCTTGTGGATGCTAGGCACGTCCGGGGAAGAGAGCGATCCGCGGAGGACACTCGTGATGGGATCCCAAATGGTGACAAGGGAGCCCTGAGCGAGGGCCAGCACGGATGCGTCCGGCGACCAGCTGGACGAGTGGATGGCCTGACCTCGGTGCGAAAGGAGACTGAGAGGTTGGAAGGAGGCTTGAGAAGAGCAGAGAGCAAAGCGTGGTCAGGACCAAAACTCGAAAGACGGGAGAAAAGAAAAGAAGGGTTGGCAGCGAGCAGCGTCTCAGGATTGCAGAACTACGAGATCCACATAGGTGATTGAGGAAACTCCCGCGCCGTCACGAGACGATCGGGCTTGGGAGGGATGTGATTGGTTTTCATCTTTGACGCTGCGTCGCTTACCGCCTCCTTCCTTTCAAAGGAAAATGAGAAAGAGTCTCACCTAGTGAAAGCGAAGTCCGAGCGAAGGGGAGCAAGCAAAGCGAGAGGGAGAGCGAATGTCAGTCAAGAGGTCACAAAGAGGAAGACAAGGTTGCAGAGGAAGGAGGGTGAAAGGAGGGTGATCAGACAATGTAGAAGTATGGGTGGTCAACACAGTTGATTATGACTGTTGAGCTTGATAGATAAATTTATCGTCACGTCGAGGCGTGGGGAAGAGGGAGATGGGCTGGGGATGAGAGAGAGGCGGACAAGAGGAAGATAGTCGCGTACCTTTTTGATCGGGAACGAGAGTCGGGCGGGAAAGCAGAGCGTCAGTGTTGGTTCAGAGAAGGGAACTGGGAGAGGTTGAGAAGGAGGGGATGGGATGGGTAGATATCAGACAATGTAGAAGTATGGGTGGTCAACAGAGATGATTATGACTGTTGAGCTTGATAGATATTTTTGTAATCATTTGTAGGAAGATGGTGCGGATGGGTGGGGTGTGAGAGAGGGAGGAGGAAGAGAGAGATTTACCTGGGGGACAGAAGAGAGAAAGAGGAGAGAAGAGGTGATGTCAGTGAAGTTCGGAGATTCGAAGACAAGAGATTCAAGAACAAGGAGAAGGTGGAGGCGAGGAGGAGGATCAGACAATGTAGAAGTATGGGTGGTCAACACAGTTGATTATGACTGTTGAGCTTGATAGATAGATTTATCGTCACGTCGAGCGTGGGGAGGGAGTGGGTGGGGAGAGGTAGACAGCAAGGAGAGACGCGTACCTTTTGAATTGGAAGCAGGACCGACAAAAGAGAGGTGACAAAAAGAGTAGAGTCAGCGGCTGGTTTCAGGGGAAGGGGTGAGAAGTGGTGGAGTGAGGATGATATGTCAGAGATAAAAAGAAGAAGAGGGTAATCCACATAGGTGATTAAGACTGTTGAGCTTGAAATTTATGTCATCCTTCAAAAGGAGGGGCGTTGACGGTCTCGAACTCTTCCAACGAGGACTCGACATGCGCCAGAATCAACGCAGGTGAGGGTTCGACACGTCTTGTCTGGTGGTGTGCGAGAGGGCGAAGGAGGAGACGCGTACCTTCAACTTTGCCAGACTTGTATCGCGTTCGCTTCTCGCGCCAGAGTCGAGCGACGCCGTCCTGGGATGTCGAGAGCAGCAGCAGGGCGGGGTGGGCAGCGGCGGGGAGAGAGACGGGGACGGGCGAGAAGGACAGGGACGTTACGTCCGTCTTGTGGGGTGCGTCGAGTCGGGTGGTGAGGATGTAGCTGCAGAAGAGGCGTATGTCAATTTTCAAATCTGTGGAGCAGCAGTAAAGGCGGTTGAAGAGCAACTCACGTCTTGAGCTGAGCATCCCAACGCCAGACCTTGATAGACCTAGCCTCGGCAGCACCTTCCTCCTCGTCCTCCTCCTTCTTCTCACCCGTAGCGAGCCAAGCATCCTCGCCGCCCTGACCAAGAGCAGCGTGCTCGACCCGGATGGGCTCGACCTCCTTGTCGGCCGACCTCGAAACGCGGTTCGAAGGGGCGACCTCGAGCTCGAGGATCGAGCTCTGGTGGGCGGGCGAGTATAGTTGGACCGAAGACGGGTGGGCCGAAGGAAGTAGGAGCGAGTTGGTCTGGGGGTGGTAGGCGAGAGGAGTCGGGCGGTTGACACTCGGCGTGGGCGAAGGCTCGATCTTGGCCGATTCCCATCCTCCGAGGACGTTGCGACCGCCCTTTCCATCGCCTCCGAGCCGACGGAGACTACCGTTGGTGAGGCCAACCCACCACTCCTCCTCTCGACCCTCAGCTGGGGGTCGAACGACGACGGCACCGATGGGACCTCCCACTCGAGGGACGAAGGTCTTGTTGCCATTGGCGACCGACCACGAGACGAGGACACCCTCCTCACCACCCGACAAGATCGAAGTGCCAGCAGCGGTGAAGGCGATGGACGAGACGGCGTGCGAGTGCCAATGGAACGTCGTAGTCGGGGTCGTGCGGATGCCGGCGGTAGTGGAGGACTTCTGCTGAGCGCTGGCAGCGCCCGAGTCAGAGGCGGCATCGTCGTTGTCGGCTACGTCCTCAACGAAGGTGTCCGACTCCTCCTTTCGGCCGGCTCTTGAGCTCGCAAGCTCGCCGAGGCAGAACCACATGCGGACGACTCCCTTCTCGTCTCCGGAAACGAACCAGTCCTCCTTGGGGTGCATGGCTCCACAGGTGAGAACTTCCGGGCTGACGAACTTGGTGAATCCCTCCTGCATGCGGTCCTTGGCCGTGGGAAGAACGTAGGCCTTTTGACCGGCGAGAGCGACGAGGAACGAGCCCGAAGGAGACAGGAGAAGAGTCGTGCAGTGTCGGATACGAGCGATACGCTGGTGAGGTCGGGGCACGGACGAGGAAGACGAAGCGGTCGATGTAGAGGGCATGTTGAGCTCGTAGATGGTCGACTGAGGTCCCTGATGACCCTTGATGTCTGGAGAAGAGGTACAGCAGGTCAGCGCCGAACTTCAAGTGAGTATAGAATTGGAAGGAAACGACTGACTCTTCTCGCCGTCCTTGCGTCGCTTGCGCTTGTCCTTGCCCTCTCCTCGAACACTGATCCACCATCGACCCCTGGCGTCGCCCTTGTCGCCGACGACAAGCTGCTCGACCGGGCCAGGGCAAACGATCGTCCGAAGACAGGTGCCATCGAGGTAGTCCCAGACCTTGATCGTTCCGTCCAGCGAAGCCGTAATGAGTTGAAGGGCGTTCAAAGGGTTGAGAAGAACGGCGATGATGGCTGCCGAGTGGTGAGAGGGAAGACGGGGAGAGGTGATGGTCGAAAGAGGAGAGAGGTCTGAGGCCGAGTGAAGTCGGATCTGAGTGGGGTGAGGAAGGATGAAGTGGCTGCAGAAGGGAGCCGCGCGATCAGCATGGGTCGAAGACACGTCCAGTGCGCAGAGAAAGAGACGCACTTGAAGTCCTTGGTAAAGACAGGGGCCTGTCGAGGGACGGCGCTACCGGCGACGACCTCAAAGTCCCACTCTGGGTGAGCCGACTTGATCTCAGCGTCCTGTCCGACAGCGACAGCTGGCGAAGCAGCGGCCTTTCCGTTCAGGCAGTTCGAGATGGGCTGAACGGGCGTGCCGGCGTGGGTCTTGGACTCGCGTCGCTTCTTGCCCTTGGCCGAGGACGGCGTCGACATGGGCGACGTCGCGGTCGCCTTGGTGCGACTGGCAGAAGGCGTCGAGCTCGACCCGGCGGGCGAGGGCTTGCTGCCCTTGGCCTGCTTGGCCGAAGCCTTGTGCTGGGGAGTGGCCGCTGAAGGGGAGGGCGCGACCATTGGGGGTTCCAGTCCCAGGCAGAGAAAGAAAAGAAAAGGAAGGGAAGGGGTGATGAGGGTAAGGGGGGGAGGGCGTGCAGCTTTTTGCGCCCAGGGCAGGATTCCAAAATTCAGCCTCAGTCAGGAGAGTCACATCTTGGTAACTCTGAGGTTACGTCGCGTAACATCGCCCCCGCCCGCCGTCTATCGTCTCTCTCGCTCTCCCCTGCCTCCTCCTCCTTCTCGCCATCTACCGCCTCTGTCGAGGGAATGTCAACCTCGGAGGACTACAAGAACGTCGCAGGAGGCTCGCTCAAGCTCAAGGGCGGGTCCATCAAAAAGTGCAGTTCCTGCCCTCTCTCCCCCTTTGCCCTCTGCCCAGCGAGCAAGAGCTTCAACTGATCGCTCCCCTGCCTGCTTGCCTCCTCCGCAGGAAGAAGAAGTCCAAGTCGTCGTCCAAGCCCAAGGACGAAGCAACGGGTTCCAACTCGGCTTCCGGCTCGGGCTCTGCCGGAGGAGGAGGAGGAGGCAGGAGAAAGACAGACGCCGAGAAGCGGTTCGAAGAGATCCAGCGTGAACGGGTCAGTCTCGCCACCCCTTGCCCTTCCTCCTTTTTTTGAGTGTACACTCCTTGCTGAAACGTGACGCACTTCTCTTCTTGCTCCGTAGCTCGCGGAGCGGATCGCAAAGACGGCCGGTCAGACGCACAAGGACCGAGTGGCAAACTTCAACGAGAAGCTCGAGGGTCTCTCCGAGTACGTCCTCCCTCTCCCCGCCTCACACCCAATACGTCCACACTCGCACTCCGTCCTCGACTCCCTTGCTAGTATGCCCCTCTCTTCAAACGGGACAGATTTACTGACGATCCAAACCTTTTCTCAGGCACCACGACATCCCTCGTGTCGGACCCGGATAACAGCCCTTCACGACTCCTTTCGCTCGTTGTATTTGTGCTCCTCTCAGCTCTTTTCTATTGCATGCTCAATTTGGTACAGCAACCTCTTCTCTCGCGTTTACATCGCAACCCTAGCGCGCCCGGGACCTCTAGAGGGCTTCTTGCTTTTCAAACGGCAAACAGCGGACAGAACGAGTCAAGTCGAAAGAAAGCCCTTTCATGGAGACACCCTCCAAACCTTGACAACGCCATCATCACCCGCGCTAGCCAGATTCCTCTCCTCCTGCTCATCCTGCTGAGTCGGCGACGAAGGGAGTAAAGGCGACCAGGCGATTGAGTTGACCTCTGCTACGCCGTGCGCTTCCTCCGTCTCTGAAAGCAGGACGAGGTCGATGGCGGGTTCGCGCGAGTCGTGATGGACCTGAGCGATGACAAGGGAGATCAGAAAGCCAGACCAGAGCATCCGTCAGTGACTTTTGCTCGCTTGAGAGCGAGGTGGGGTTGTTTGAGCTTGGAAGGGGGTAGGAGAGGGGAAAATCTGGAACTGACCACCTCGAACACGCGAATGAACCCATCTCCTCCTGCGCTGGCCAACTTACCCAGCGACACCCCTCCGTCCTCCCTCGGCGGTACGTCCGCCAACACCGCGAGCCACGAGAGCGAGTAGATCGTCCTCGAGTGGACGTTCGGGAACGAAACGACCGTCCTCCAGAGCGACTCCACCTCTGGACCTCTGCAAAAGTTCGCACAGATGGGAAAAGAAATATGAGTCAGTGACCAGCAAGCATCACCTTGTGGTGGGGGTTGAGAAGCCCCTCCGCAAGACAAACTGACCTCTTCTGCCAAAACCTGATCTCGCCCTCATCCCCAGCACTCGCCAACCACTCGCCCTTGAGAGGCTCAAATTCGAGCGCCCAAACCGTCCCTCTATGTCCCTTGAGCGTCTGGAACGGCTCCCAGTCGCTCAGCGGCGCGTCCGACGAGAGCAAGATCGTGTCGTCGTACGAGGCCGAGGCGAGGATGTCCTGGTGCGGGTGAAACGAAAGCGTCTTGACGTCCTGGCTGTGGTTGAGCATCACGGCCAGACATTCGAAATCGGAATCCGGTTGCACTGTTTGAACGAGAAATCCGCCATTAGCTAGGTGGGGGTAAGGAGCAGGAGTCGAGAAGGAACCGCACCCTCCCAAACCCAAACGCTCTTGTCCCTCGAACAACTAGCGAGCAACCCCCCACTGGCACTCCAAGCAACAGCCTTGCACTCCGAATCGTGTCCCTCCAACGTGCTCGTGCACTCCCACTCGCCGAGCGCGTCCGTCCCTGGTGAAGCGGGCGTGCGTTCCCAGAGCGAGACGGTAGAGTCGAAGGAAGCGAGGGCGAGGGTTTGACCGGACGGTGAAAACTGGAGGGATCGAACGGTCCTCGAGTGACCTGCAGAGAAGATTCGAGACCGCTTGGTTTGTGAGCCCTTTGTGAGAACGAGAGCCCTCGGGGATAGGCTCTAGGTGATGTCGGAAACGCACCTGTCGAGATGGAGCCTTGGAAGTCGAACTTTGTCTCCTTGCCTTTGCCAGAGTACGAGAAGACGCGGATGGTCTTGTCGGTGGAGCAACTTGCCAGAAGCCGCTCTGTAGGACTCCAGGTGACAGTCCAGGCTCGGTCCGAGTGACCTACCCAGGGTGCGCGACGAGGTCAGCTCGACTTGAGCCTGTGGGCTGAGTGATCAGGACGCGGTCGGGGACGCACCTGGGAGCGAAGCGATGAGCTCGAGAGGCTGGGGTGTCGAAGATACGACAGGCTTGGACTCTCCGTCAACGATCATGGCGAAGTAAGGTGGTGTGAGATGCTGGGTTTGGGGGCTGTCAGAGAGAAGCAGGGACGATGAGCGGAGTGGACTGGAGTGAGCCTGTCAGTTTGCATGACCACAATGCAGATAGACAGGTTGAATGGGTCAGGTTGAATGATCTCCGTACGCCCTGCTCGCGCTGCTCTGCCCCTCCCTCTCGCCCCCGAATCCAGCTAGGCCCGCATCGCAAGCTCCCAGACGCGTCCCGCACGTCGACCTCTGCTCGGTCCCTCTTTCCTCCTCTCCAGCACCCGACCTTGTCGCTTCCCAATCCGCCCGGATGGCAACCAACACGACCCAGGCCGGTCCCTCTCGCCGCAAGTCGACACATACCACCCCTCGCAAAGGCCTGCCAACTAAGGCCGCCTCCGCAGCCGGACCCGGACCGAGTAGAGGAGATGCAGCAGGGAAGGGAAAGGGAAAGGGTCGAGGTGCGTAACGCCTCATCTGCGTCGAGGGAAGGCGCGGGTGGACTGGACGCGTTTCAGGGCTGCCTGTCGATTGACACGCAAACGGCCCCTGTCCCTTTCCATCCACAGCATCCGCCAAGCCGCATCGCTACAGACCAGGGACGGTAGCACTTAGAGAGATCAGGAAGTATCAGAAGTCGACAGATCTCTTGATCGCCAAGCTGCCTTTCTCGCGCGTGGTCAGTCGTTCCCTCTCCGTCTGCGCGCCTCCCCCTCCTTTCGGAGTTCCCCATGGACTGACTCAAGATGCGCGCTCTA
Source organism: Cystofilobasidium capitatum (assembly GCA_014825545.1). Classification (NCBI taxonomy): domain Eukaryota; kingdom Fungi; phylum Basidiomycota; class Tremellomycetes; order Cystofilobasidiales; family Cystofilobasidiaceae; genus Cystofilobasidium; species Cystofilobasidium capitatum. The sequence goes on from MVAJ01000012.1 coordinate 289,661, forward strand.
TCTCTGCTGGAATTTTAACAGGTAAGGGAGGTGGCGATGGACTTTTCGACGCTGGATGACGGGATTCCGATGCGGTGGCAGTCGTCGGCGTTGTTGGCGTTGCAGGAGGCAACAGAGGCGTACCTGGTCCACCTCTTTGAGGACGCGTGAGTTTCAACATCTCGCCACCTTCTTTACGCGCTGCATCGATCTCCTCGGATGCTGACATTTCTCGTTCTGGATGGATCGGTCTCGCTGGGCAGAAATTTGTGCGCGATCCACGCAAAACGGGTGACGATCATGCAGAAGGACATCCAGCTCGCACGTCGTATCCGCGGACCGTGGGGAGGACTAGGCTGAGCACGGTTTAGCTGCCGGGACACCTGATGAGAGAGGGGCTTCCTCTTGCGATGACAGGACGGGATGGGAAGAAGAACGAGGAGAGGAAGGGGGAGGAAGGGCTGGAGGCGCGCGCCGGGAACTGAAGGAGGCACTACTTGTATACCCCCCAAGTCCTCCTTCCTGCCAGAGTCTTGTTCCTCTCGTTCGTGTCGTACTATGATCCGTTTTTTTGTGTCGTCTTGTTCCTGCTGGACTTATTGCGGCTCGCCGCCCGCTCGCCTTCCTCGCGCCGCCCGCCGCTTGGCCTCCGCCAACATCGACCTTCGGAGGGACTTGCTTCCCCCTCAACACCTCCTCTTGTAACACTCGACATCACCGCCGCACTCAGCTAGTCTCTCCATTTGCTCGGCTAGACCTCCTCATCTTCGCGCCATCTCTACCGTCTGGCATCAACCACCGCGCGTCCCACCTTCGACCTCCAACACCGCCGTCCTACCTCGCCGACGATGGCACCAGCAACCCCAGGGACCATTATCTGCTTCATCGCAGCCGTCTGCCTCGCTCTGGCATCCTTTTCGACCCCGCTCATCAAGCCGCTGTACTTTCTCAAGGCGACGCTGAAGTCGGACAGTTTCACTGGCGAGCTCACTCTCGGGACACTCGGTGCGTGACAGCCCCCGCCTGGCTCCTTCATCTCTCGCCAGAGGCTGACCGTCTTCGGCTCAATGGTTTCAACAGGCTACTGTGCGACAGTCAGCGGGACGCAGACCTGCTCGTCGCCCTCGGTCGGATACGAGCTGGGTGCGTTTCCGCTTCCTCTGCTCCTCGTCCCATGCCCCTCTCTCTCTCAGCCCTCCTTCTCCCCTGACGTAGCCTAACCCCTTCCATCCTTTCCATCCATCCGACAACCCACCTCAGATCTGGGCGCGATCTTCAACGTCACCATCGTCGACATTCCAGAGGTCGTCGCCAAATGGATCACCTATGTGCTCGTCCTGCACATCGTCGGTGCGTACCGTTCACTTCATTCCTCTCGCCCGCGCGCAGCAACTGCCCGTTGCCCCCTCTCTCGACCTGCTTCCTCGACTGACGACTCGACTCACTCTCTCGCAGCTCTCGGGATTGCTGCTGTCAGTCCATCGAAAGATGAGTGCGTCCCTCGTAGCGCGAAGGCTGACATTCCTCTCGCTTGAACAGCTGGCCTTCGTTCTTGGCCTCATTGCCCACTGCCAACAAGTGAGCCCTCCCCTCCTGCCTCGACTCTCGAAATAACACTGACCAGCTGCCCGCTTCAGTTCGCCATGACCTGCCTCTCAAGTTGCACGGCTGGAGTAGGGTGTTCCGTTGGTACGTGCCTCTCTGACTTGGCTTGTTGGTCACCTCGTCGATCGCTTAACCTGACATCTCTCTCGTGCACGTACTATAGCTTGTATTGCCTTCGTACGTACCTCTCGTGTCACTTTACGTCGCCTTGGAGGTACTGACTTGTCTCCCTTGTCCGTTTGGCAGATCTTCGACATCGTCCTGTTTCTCCTCGCCAGGACGCGCATCCGCTCGATCGGAGGGACGTCATCGCTCGGTCCGGCCGTCTGGCTCACCCTCGCAGGCTGGCTCTGTCTCCTCTTCTCGGGCTGCTTCTTCGGCTGCGGTCGACGGTGCATCTCTGCTCGCGGACCTCGAGACCCCGACGGCGGCGCGAGGGGCAAGCGGCTGCCGTTTGACGATCGGTATGCCGAGGAGGCCAGGATCGAGGCCATCCGAAGCGAGGAGGAGAGGAAGGCCCGTCAGGCCGCTGAAGGAACCGGGTTCGGGGGCACCACGAGCCACCTGCCTGGTTTCCAGCCGTACTCTGCCGAAAGCCAACCGTTGACGTCGAGGGGGGCCGACCAGTGGCTCGACGAGGACGCCGACCCTTCTCTCGCTCATTCGGGAGCATACAGGGATCAGCCAGACCCAAGCGTCGTCGGAGGCTACCCCCGGTCGGCCGCTAGCCACACCGACAGCTACGCCGCTGGAGGGTACAATGCCGGGGTCGGGTCGGGCGGTCAGGGACTGGACGCGTACGGTCGACCAATGGGCGGTCTGCAGAGGAGACCGAGCGACACGTACTATGCATCTGGTCAGCAGAGTCCGGGAGGCTACCCTGCGCTTCAGGACAACTCGAACTGTGTGTCTCCTCGCCATCCAGCTTGCTTGAGGCGACTTCAGAACTGACCCGACACCCCCTTTTGCGTTCGACAGACTACCAAGCCGATCCCTACAACAACCCCTACGACCCAGCTCAGACCCAGACGAGCGGCTACGCACCTCAAGGTGGCAGCTGGGAGGGTGCCAACTACGGTCAATCCGGCCCTACCCAGTCAGACTACCACAACGTCGTCCCTGCCTCGGTTGGGTACGCCGCAGCGGGAGCTGTGCCTTACGGCCACTCTGCACAGTCGCCCGTGTCGGCAAGCGACCCTCGACGTGCCATGCAGGCCGGCTTCGTCTCGCCTCCTCAGCAACCGCAACACGACGCTGCCTACGGGGGCTACTCGACGCCCACTCCGGACCCGTACGGCCAACACCAGCAGCAAGCCCCTCAACCGATCCACAGTCCGGATCCCAACGCCAACGTCTACCAGCCCGCTCCCGTTCGGCTGCAGCACGTGAGCGAGGCGTCAAACTACTACGACGCGCAGGACCACCAGCAGCAGCAAGCGGCGACGGCGGCGGGTCCGTCAGCTGGAGGACCGCCGAGCTACGAGTTGACGGCCATGGAGGGTGGTGCCTCCAGCTCAATTCCTCGAGATGCGAGTGGGTACGCGCAGGAGAAGATGGGGTACAGTCGATCGTAGAGAGTGGGTCAGGACGTGCGACGATGGTGGGACGCAGGGATGTCCCCCACTCTTGTTGTCCTTGCAGGGCGAGTTTTCCTTTTAACGTTTGAACAGAGGTCACTCTTTCGATCTTCTCTCTCAGCTGCTTGTACGACCTGTATGCATGGACTCGATCTACGTACATGACGATTTGGCAAGTGGTTGGGCGTACGAGTCCAATTCGAACGAAAGTCGGAGGAGATCTGGCTCGTCAACAACGAACCCGCACCTCCCTCCTTGCCCGTCGCCCGCTCACGATCCACATCTTCTAACCTCTCGTCGATCAGGGAGAATGCTTGCATCTTACACGCTCGTCCCGGTCTGTGCCGAAGTGGGTCGAACCGAGCACGACCCCCTTTCGTGGACGAGCTAGTCGACACGACAAGCTCGTGGCTGACGCCTCTTCCTTTCATCCTTCCCCCTGAATCCCCCGAAACGGCATGGGCAGGGACCTCCTTTCTCGATCCCAAACTCGAACAGGACAGGACGTCTCCTATCTGCCAAGGATGGAAAGCATCGACCTACCAACTCTGACCCTGCCCTGCTCGACACCTCTTCGCCGCTGCCTCTCCCGCGCAGTCGTCGACCCGCACCTCCTCCACGCCAGCCTTCCTTCGGGCTCTCCTCGTAAACCTCGCTCCCACCCGTCGCTACGCCTAGCCCTCCGCTCGACGAGATGCTTCGCTCTGCCATCAAGGCCAGCTCGCAGTCGAGGACGCCCTCGCACCACGGACCCATGCCCAACGCCGACAGCTGGTCTGCGCCGTCCGACTGGGATCAAGCACCCTTCCACCTTTCAGCTCCTTCGTCCACTTCCCTCCTCTCCTCCGTCGATACCGTCACGACGGGTTCTTCAAAGACCGTCGGCTTCGCTGCGAGCTCAAACGTCTCGTTCGACACGGCCAGTTCAGGAACAAGGGATCCGAGCGCGCCGTTTGGAGGACAGGCGGAGGGCAAGATCGTCTTAAGAGTCTACCGATTCCACTCCAAGATGAAGACGGCCTACTCGTTGCTGGTAGACGAGAGGACTGAGGACCCTGTCTTCTACAGTGAGTGTCTCATGACGTTCTCCTTTCGATGGCCGACACCTCTGACATGCGCTTTCTACTGTTTTCATCAGTCGACTACTCCCAACGGACGTCCAGCGCGTGGTCTTGCAGGGTATTTCGAGGACAAGACACGAGTGGGGTACGGTCTTCCTGTCATTCCCTCAGGGCTAGACTTCATGCCTGACGGAAATTCCGCTCTGCTGTTTTCGCAGGACCTCCTTTTCTCCGTCAGGAGGACCGGTCTCTCGTCCAAGTTCGAGATCGTACGGCACCACAACGGCGAAACGTTGACGACGACCCTGTCGGGCTCTGGCATGATCAAGAAGAAGTGGTCCTTCAAGGGGTACGACGGAAACAGGTTTGTGCTCGCTACCTTTGTTCTCAATCTCTCTCGTCATTCAAAACACTCGCAGAAGGACTGACGTTCAGGCTTGCCCTCCTGTCTTAAGCTTTGCTTGGAAGGAGCAAACCGGAGGATGGGAACTACTAGGGTACAAGGCTGACAAGGCAAAGACCAAGGTGTGCCTCGGCAAGGTGCGCAGACTGTTCTCCCCCTCTCTCACTCATCGTGAGTCTTGACTTACATTGATCCTTCCCACACCTCGTCTCCGGCAGTACTTGAGCGGGACGAACTCGATGAAGGCCGACTCCACCGGTACGGTCGAAGCAACCAACGACCCCCGCCTGGCCGAGTTGTGCTTCATCGTCATCTTCGCCGTCGAGGACGACATGGTGAGCCCTGCCTCTCCAACATCGCGCTGCTGTTCGAGAGATCACGTTGACCAATCTGTCGTGCTGTCTGCCAGATAACCTCGACTTATGCTTCGCACGGCGGTCGTGAGTGTCTCTTTACCCTCGTCTATCCTGCGGCCTTCCCTTCACGCTGACTCGCGAATGTTAGCGACTGTTCAAGTGTCCTCGGACGACGACCTCGACCATCGATGAAACTCTTCCTCCCGGGGTACCCTCCCAGACCTTACGCTCCCCTTCGTCTGCTGGTTGGCCCCCTCCACCTTTGTGGTGACGGACGACCAGACTCGCTTTCCTTCGCCTGCTGGCCGCGCCCTCTCAAGGTGACAACCGACCTTCCGAGTGCGTCCCTCTGTGAAATACATATTGCTCTCTATTTAATTCCCCCTCTCAACACTCTCTCAACTCAGTACATATCTCAGAGCGGCATTGGGATCGTGGCTTTCACTCGGGCGTGCGTGGAGTTGGAAGAGATCAAGTGGGCAGCGGGCTGACCCTAAAGAAATTTCGCCCCTCTGCGCACCGTCAGGCTCTCTCGCTCTCTGCTTTCGTACTTGCCTATACTCGATATTCCCTTGCCCTGAACGAACACTCTTGTGCCTCCGTTCCGACGCCGTCAAGACTCAAGTGAATTCGGACGCGACCGGAAACACTCGCGGGTTGCCATGCCAAAGCGTACGCTCGCGGCCGCCAACTCCACCTTTTCGCTGGGACGTGACCTATTTTCGAACGCCAGAGTTCATTTCCAGCGAGCCCCGGCCTGTCACGTCTGGCTCACGCAGCGCTGACCTGTTGTTGCTTTTGCCCCCCTTCCACCACCAACTCCTTCTCTCTTATAGACGGGACCCAACTCCTCTCCTCTCAAACGCCTCCCGACAGTCCTTACGGGAATCCTTTCACTCCTCTTCTCTACCTCTCGTCCGCAGTCGGCTCCGCTCGCCCTCTGCTCAGTCGTCGGTGAGTTCCGCCCTTGCTTTCTTTTGTCGCGCTTCAGCCTCCTCTCGACGGAGGGAACAACAAGAGAGGGGAGGGGAGGAGAGCGCCTCGACCTGAAACCGAGCTATAGCTAGAGGAGCATCATCTTGACTGACGCTGCGACCCGTCTCCTCCTCTTCCTTGTCTCTACCTCAAAAAAAACCCCCCACCAGACTAGTTCCTACTCTTCCTTCTCTCGGATCCCCACCTTTCAAGATGCTTTCCACCCTCGCCCTTCTCTCTCTCGTCCCCTTCGTTCTCGCCCACGGAAACCACAACTGGGGAGTTCCCGACACCCCTGCGATCCGATCGGCCGGAATCGCCCATCGACAGAAGTACGACGCTTGGGTCAAGGAGAGGAGCGAGAAGGCGTTGTTGAAGCGAGACTCGACCTGGGAGACCCAGGCCGCTATCACTGGTGCGTATATCTTGTCAGAATAGTCTCGCTGCGCTATGCTCGCCGACGGGTTTGGAGGTATCTTCGAAAACGACGAATGCGAGAGCTGACCTGTCCTTCCCTTTCTGACCTTGTCTATCTTTGGGACGCACAGATCCTGCCCAGGAGTGCTCGTACTACTCCTACGCGCCCGTCACCGCCGCCAAGGCTGAGTTCCCCACCATCTGGGAGACGGCCTCGATCGTTTCGGGCGACACTGTCGCGCAGGAGAAGTTCAACGAGATCAACTCCACTCTTCCCTCCTACATCGTCCCCAAGGGTACCAACAACGGTGACTTCTCCGCCTTCACGCCCACGTACAACCGGTCGGACCCCGACTGCTGGTGGACTTTCAACGGCTGCGTCTCCTCCAAGTTCGAGTACCTCGTCGACAACGACGTCGCGGACATCTGGCGGCTACCTGAGCCCGAGACGTTTGGGCTCAACTTCGACGACGGACCCAACTGCACCCACAACGCCTTCTACGACTTCCTCAAGGAGAAGGACCTCAAGGCTTCGCTCTTCTACATCGGATCGAACGTGATGGACTGGCCCCTTCAGGCTCAGCGAGGTTACGAGGAGGGACACGAGATCTGCGTCCACACCTGGTGCGTCCCCTTCTCCCGCCTTCTTTCTTTATCTTTTAGCCTATCTAACTGACGGAGATTCATCTTTGCATCGCGCAGGTCGCACCAGTACATGACCTCGTTCACCAACGAGGAGGCTTTCGCTGAGCTCTACTACACCATCAAGGCCATCAAGCTCGTCCTCGGTGTCACCCCTACCTGCTGGCGAGCACCCTTCGGAGACGTCGACGACCGAATCCGCACCATCGCCTACGGACTCGGTCTCCAGCACATGATGTGGGAGTACGACTCTGACGACTGGAAGGTTGGAGTCGACGGTGTCACCCAGGCGCAGGTCCAGGCCAACTACGACGACCTCTTCACCGCTGCCGCCAACGGAACCTTCTCCACCCACGGAACCATCATGCTCACCCACGAGATCCGAAACGACACCATGCAGCTCTTCATGGACAACTACGACAAGCTTGCCGCCGCGTTCAAGTACGTCACCCCCATCTGGACGGCCGAGAACGTCACCCAGATTTACCTCGAGTCGAACGGCACGACCGGCCAGGTCTTTGCCGACTACGAGAACGCCCGAGGTGCCTCCCTCTCAGCTACCGAGACGGCCACGCACACGATGAAGGACCCTACCGCCACCGGCGTCTCCTCGACCGCCGTCATCACCGCCGCCGTTTCTGCTGCCAGCGGTGCCGCCGCATCTGCTTCGGCATCCACCACCGCAAACAAGACCTCTGCTGGTCTTTCGACCGTCGTCTCGTCTAGTGCCGTCGGCCTCTTCGCCGTCGTCGGAGCCTCGCTTCTCTTCCTTTAGAAAGATGCTTTCCTTAGAAGGCTAGATACCCTTTCGCTCTCTCCCACCCTCCATCTTCAGGCAACCTATCTTTAGACGGAACCTTGCCTCCTTTTCCTCGCACCCGCTGTATCCAAGCTCGTTCCTTTCCTTTCCCCCCTTTGCATTAGACCAATCCCTTCGCATCGCACGCAGAACGACATTCGTTTTTCACCCTTTCATCCTTCCTTTGCGCTTTGCTTCATTCGTAATATCTTCGATCTTGAGCAATGGACTTCCTCCCAGCGGTTTCTTCTCGCCGGAGATACGTGCAGAGCGAGCGTGGAAGAAAGTCGGTCTTTGCGATGGGAGAGAGTCGCAGACCGTTTCCTTTTATTTCTTTCTTTTGAGAGTTTCCATGCGATTACTACGTATCTAAAGAATGGGTACAAGCAAGAATGAGGAGAGCAAACAAGGGAAGAAGGAAAGTGAGAGATGGAGTCTAGATCATCTGGAAGCCGTCCTCGTCAGGTGCATCCTCCACCGTCGCCTTCCGTCCTCGTCGAGATGAAGTCGAGCTGCTGACGCTCTTGGCGTCGTCGTCTTCCTTGAGTTCTGTAGAAGTGTGAAGGGAAGATGCGAGACTCGAGACGTCGGATCCGGCGTCGGAGCAGGTGTCGTCCTTGTGCATGGTGGGCTTGGCGAGGGGAGAGGAAGGAGGGGACGAGATGGGGATGAGGACCGGAGCAGGTGAAGAAGTA